>OZ038491.1:112010639-112020639 GCA_964036315.1 Acanthosepion esculentum
CGTTTTGTGATTTGTTCTTTTTCCCCACCGTATAGAATGTACTTACGGATCCTAACAATATAAATACTCAGGGTGAAGGACGATGGATATTATATAATGAAAGGTTTAGATCAAACTTCAAGTCGTAATTACATTCATTGATCTACCTTTATATAAAAAAATAACTGGCGATAGTACAAAGCCCAGAAAACATTGCTGCCATTTTCTGTTCGTCGTCATGTTCCTTAATAGTAAAACTCGCCTATAGAGTGGTTTTATCAGCAACACAATGAGTGAGTAAAAATTTTGGAAACACATTGATTTCTCGTACACAGTCTGATAAAAATTAATGGTCAAATATCTAAGTAGCTTTTAAATATAATAGATTAAAGTTCTGCTTTCCGTAGTAAAACATGCTTCTAAAATCTTCCAGTACCAAAAGCTCAAGAAATATAAATAAATGGACACTTGACTAAATGAATAACAGTGTTTTTGTCACCAAAATAGAGTCTGACATCTATAACAGGAAATTACCATATAATGGCTTCTTTTTACGAGAAGACATTTTACAGTTGGTTACTTTATTATTATTATTATTATTATTATTATTAATAGTAGTAGTAGTAGAAGTAGTAGTAGTGCTATTAATAATAATAGTAATAATAATAACAACACAATTATTAGTAACAGCCATCAATAATTGCCCCTCCACACTGCATTTGTTATCGATATCTTATAAATTGAGTTTTCAAGATTCATTGCCTTGATGCTCTAAACTATTTCTTTGTTGGAGCCATATCAATCAGAAGGCCAACCGATCGATATCTTTGATTTGTCCTGTTCCGATGAGCGACTTTTGTTGGCCATTTCCTTTTGTCCTGCAAATCAAAACGTGTCATCGATAATTTCCTGAGATACTGTGTCTGAGGTAATTTCAGATTTCCATTAGTGAGGACGTTCGATCACTTTCATCTCTCATTCTCCGGTCAGGATAATAAAACACTTTGTCCACAAAAATCACGCAACGTTATGCTTACCTCTCGTGTCATCTTTCAACGCAACACGCTTGTACATACACACAAACACACTTACAGGCGCACACACTTACAGGCATACACACGTGCACACACGCGCGCGCGCACACACACACACACACACACACACACACACACACACATATATATATATATATATATATATATATATATATATAAATTCATTTTGAGCACAAACACACATACACACACACACATATATATTTGTTCGGATATATAACATTTATCCTTGTGCTGTGCTAAAGGACATGAAAATTTCATAATGAACATTTTTTGAGGTGATGAATTAGATTGAGCGCTATTTTCTCTAATAGAAAAAGAGATCAAAGTTATAGATCCTAGAAAACACATTAGAGCTATCATCTATTTATATATATATATATATATGTGTGCGTGTGTCGTACAAGAAATATTATTTTAGTGGGTGCACACCTTTTAGCTGTTATCCCAGGTTTTTTTGTCTTTTGGTTAAACTGTGAAATGAATATCGGCCTATCTGAATTGAGAAGTTCTACTAAAGTAATATGTGTCTCTGACAGGAATCGAAACTGTTTGCTTCCATGAGGTATGCAGGTTTAACTCAACGACGTGTATCCATTAAAAATAACTTTTATAATAATCTGAAATGAAGTTGGATAAGAAGCACGAGCAATATATATATATATATATATATGTACGTAAGTGAATGTAATGGATTCGACTGGAATTCGAGCTCGGCTCTCCCATTCCTCAATCCAACCCGTTATCCATTACTCCACCGTGCCTCCTTTATTTTTATATATTTATATTTATATATATATTGATAAATAAATATATATAAATATATATATATATAAATAATATATATATATATATATATATTGATAAATAAATATATATATAAATATATATATATATATATATATATATAGAGAGAGAGAGAGATAATATATATATATATATATATATATATATATATATATATATATATATATATATATATATATATATATATATATATATATATATATATATATATATATATATTAGCCGGACACTCGTATTCGAGGATATCCGTCTATTAGGGCGGCTAGCAAACCCCTACTGCAAACTCTCCCTCAGACACATTTACGTTTGTTCAACACCCACAGGCCCAAACCTCTGGTTTGTACTGCAACTATGAAATTTAAACCAGCTGTTGTAAGCTCATCTTGCTGGGGGCAGGATGTTTTCATCAAATCATTTTCCTGCGGACATTCTGACATAATGCTGACACACAACATAATCTTGTCGGATTTATTCAACCTATACAGTGAAGCGATTCTGAGAGTACTAGAACTTCTACCAGGATTCATTACTGGCAGATACAGTCCTAACAATATATCATATGCAGATGACACAATGTTGACAGCAGACACAGAAAACTACAAAAAAAAAACTCAATGGGCAATGAAGGAAAGCGAGAAGAAAAGACAAACTGCAAGAAAACGGAATGTGAGGTTGTTAGCAAAAGGGACAGGCCAAAATGCAAATTGCACAACGGGGATACCAAAATCAAACAAGTTCAAAAATTGAAATATGTGGGGAGTGATTTAACAGAGATCGGAAAGTGTGACACTTAAATCCGAAGGCGAATTGTTAAAGGCAAAGATGTATCCCAAAAGCTAAGCAGAGTATTAAGAAACAGAAAAAATTTCTTTAGAAACAAAAACAAAAAAAAAGTGTACTGAACTGTTAGGTAATATCAGTCTTTCTATATGCCGATGAATTCAGGACACTCTCCGCAAAGATGAAGAAGAAACCTGAAGAACAGAAATGTGGTTCTACAGCAGGATGCTGGGGATACCATAGAGCGAACACGTGAGCAACGGCGAAGCAGTTCTTACACCTCAGTGTATGAATCAGCTATGACAAATTTAGTACAGAAGAAGCGGCCACAATCTTAACAACATAAGATATGCAGATGAAACAGCGTTGATAACAGACACGGAAAGAATACTAAACAAAACGAATAGAGGTGAATGAAGGAAATTGAGAAGTAAGCACTAAAAACTGCAAGAAGACCGAATGCATGGTTGTTAGCTAAAAGAGCAACCTAAAGTGCAAATTACACAACGGGGATACTAAAATCAAACAAGTACTGGAAAGCGTTTTAACACAGGATAAAAAGGGTGACACTGAAATACGAATTGGGATAGGTAAAGACGCCTTCCAAAAGCTAAGGAGAGTATTAAGAGACAGAAAAATGTTGGAGACAAAGAGTACTGAACTGTTACGTGATATCTGTTCTTCTTTATGGCAGTGAGTGTGAGACAATCTCCTCAAAGATGAAGAACAAACTTGTAAGCAATACAAAATGTAGTTCTACAGCGGTATGCTAAGGATACCATGGACCGAACATGTGAGCAACGACGAAGAAAATGGAAACAAAAAGGAAACGTATACTTAACATCAGCAAGAAACAGTAGAAGTAGAAATTTCTAGGACACAAAATGAAGAAAGAGGCTTTGGCAAATTTGATACTCACAGGTCAGATTGAAGACAAGATGAACAACGCATAAAATATTTGGTGAGCTTGAGTAAAGGGATGGCGGAACAGACGTTAGGAGAAATACAATAGACAATATTTAATAAAAGCTACTGATGACAGGAAATTGTGGAGAGTCATGATCGTCTACGGCTTGACGGGATACGGCACAAAAGAAAGTTTCATATGTTTTGACAGTCTCAAGATGTTCCTTAGACGAATGTCAGATAAGATGTTGGACATCACTTTTTCACATATTTGTTTCCGATTTCCCAGATTAAACAGTTGAGGTTTTTCTAATCGGGACTTTTATTTCTCGTCAAATATTTTTTCAATCAACCTTAAATCGGAAGATTGACGGGTCTACTTACGTCTTTAAATATGACATCTCTTCAATCATTTTCAACCTCGAGAGCGATTTTCTGGAAAACATTTGTCTTCCTCTATGCTCCGTATCATTTCAGAACGTGGGTGATCATGGCTCTCCACAATTTCCTATCCTTTGTAGCTTAAAACAATGTTTGTCTTTTTGCTCTCTGTTTCCGCCCTGTGCCGTTGTTTATTTATACAAGACAGGTTACACCCTGCTTTCCCCTATCAGTTTTACCTTCAATATATCTCGTGAGTATCAAATTTTCCAGGCTTGTTTTTCTCATTGTGCATTCCATAAATTTAAACTGTGAACACGACTTTTGTCACGTCTGACTAACGTATATGTCTAAAATAGTCATCGTTTGTCGGTAAATCCTCTTCAACAAAGTTCAAATAATGTGTTATTTTTTCTTTGCTTTTGGCTAATGTTCGTCCGGTACAAAAAGGAAGAGCCACTCAAGGTAGAGCATTAATGAATGAATTCAGTTTGATGAATGAAAGAGAGGGAAATAGGAAATTAAGATTATGAGGATTAATCCTAGACTTGAAGAGGTTAAGATTGTAATGATCGTAGGAGCATCAACACGGGAGTCTGATCTACAAAGTTTTTGTGAAGTACGGTGGCCGTTAATGATTAAGTATAACTCAATACTTCAATGGTAAAAAAGACAGTATTTAATTACCACCGCAAATAAATACTTAACAAGAACAAAGAAATAAAAGTCAACCAAAGATATCCATTTCAGTGAATACCTTGTTAGTAGCGCGTTTCGGTTTAATGTCCGGTAAATCCTAAATCAAAGCCCAAATCATCGACGCACAATAATTCACACTAATTCGACTGGATAGTTCCACTCAATAGTCACTCAATAATCACTGAAGTCAGTAGGCTGACACCGTTATTTATACGCCTGGCGGAAAGCATATATTCATAGTCCAGAGTGTCACGCCCGAACGTCGGTGTCGGTGTTACTCATTTTCTTCCTATAAGACAAAAGTAGAGGTTCTTGAGTAGCAGATGCCTGAGTGGTCTACTTCTTCTCTACCAATGGAATATTAAGAGTATGTGATGAGTCCTGGTGGACATAGAAGGATTTTTCTATGCTATACAGGTCTGAACTAGCAAAACTATGAATTGCAATTATCTGAACATTTATCCTGAAAATACGATATGATTGCGATTTTTCGTCTGTAGGAAATAGACTCTAGGGTAGAAAATAATTCTCCCCACCCACGACGGGGCTGTGCAAATGAATTGTTTTAAATTCTGTCAATGCTTGAAAGTGAGGATTGGGCAGATCGAGTCGTAGGTATGCCAGCAGTGCATCATTTTTGGTTTGATCTGAGTCCTGTAAAGAAAGAGTATTGTATTATAAGGCAGCTACTTCGCGAAGTACTGCCCTAAATATGGTATGTTTACAGCATCTTCAAATTATCTTGAGTCCCAATTGATGTTCAAAGTAAGGAGATTTATCACGCGTTCTATCCAACAGCAGAAAATGACAAAATCTGCGAGACAGCACTTCAAACAGTAATAGAAATAATATCATTTCATGCTACTTGTAAATCTTTCTTTCTCAGTAACGTGAGCTGGCACGCCGAGACATTTTGTGAGGAGCCCTGTCCGCAGCTTGTTTGCCATATAGGGACACTGCTTCCCCTTGAGATTAGTGTGGCTACATAAATATTAAATTGATTAGCGAGTACTTTAAAACATATTCCTGCCAAGAACAATCACGTTTTTTTCCGTTAAGTCATTATTTCACTCCTATGACTCATTTGGAAAAAATACGCTTCAGTTTCTTATTTCGCATTCACCTAGACTGCCATCAGGCCGAGATCAAAGTATAGTATCTGTTGTACTCATCTCTCGTGGTAATATTTCATTATGAGAAAACATTTAGCATTCTTTGACCGAGCATGCAGTACTATTCGAGTTCAGCTTTTCTTTACTCCTTGGCTGTCAGGCTGGGACGAAAGTGTAGTATCTGTTCACAAAACATCTAATGGTAGTGTTAATATTAGTCGCCTGCTTATTATGTAACATTATGTATTCATTAACAGAGCAGCCAGTGCTATTCGAATTACACTAGCCATCGAGCTGAGATCAAATTGTAGTGTCTGTTCTCTTCATCTCTAATGGTAATGGTAATATTAATCGTGTGCTTATTATGAAACATACGGTATTCATTGAGGTGACATACGCTATTCGAGTTACGCTGGTCTTCAAGCTCTGGACATCGGGCCAGGATCAAAAAGTCGTACCTTTTAAACTCATCTCTAATGTCGATATTGGCCGTTTCCTTACAAGGAAACATTCGTCATTCATTGGCCAAATAGCATAGATCTATAAATTTACAAAATCTTTCTTTCAAACAATTTTTCGAGGAAATATGTTAATGAGGTCTGCTGTTATCACGCTTTCTTTTGTTGATGGTAGTTTCCTTCCTAACATTCTGTGTGAAGTAACGTGGAACATCAACATCTTGATTACATATCTTATTCATTTTAGAAGTTGTCGTCATTGAAAGACTTCAGCTAATGGAATTTTGGTAAAATGGTTCGTGAGAGATTTAAAAAAATAAACTTTAAGTTACTCCTGTTTTATAGAGAATGTTTCTTTTTTGTTTCCATTTTCCTTAAAACTTCTTCGTCGCACACCTGTTACGTCCATGGGATTCCCATCATCCTTCTGTAGAACTATATTCATGGTGTCTCAAGTTTTTGCTTCATATGTAAGAAGATTGTCCAGCATTCGCTGACATCTCGGAGGAGTGATATTAACAGTTCAGGATTTTTTTTCTTTGTTTTTAACAACATTTTCCTGTTTCTTAATATTTGCTGAGTTTTTGTAAGGCATCTTTTCTTATTCCGACAAGCCTTCGGATTTGTGTCACATATTCCGACCTTTGTCAGTAGACCTCTCAGATAGTTAAATCTCTTTACTAGCTTCATTTTGATATAGAAATCGCATCATGTGCTGTTCTTTAGCTAATGACCATACATTCTGACTTTTCTCAATTGATGCTTAATCTTTTCTTCGCTCTTTCTTTTCCTACCTTGTCTATGTGTCCTTTCAGTTTATTTCTTCCGTGTCTATTATGAATAGGGTGTCATCTGCGTACCTTACGTTGATCTTTAAATGAGGATTTTTTTTATATATACAGTAGAACTTGGGTTCACGCATTTAATTCAGTCCCGAAGGCCGTTCGTAAGCCGAAATGTTCGTAAACCGAAACTATTTTTCCAATAGGAATCAATGAAGAGATAAAAGTTACAGTACAATAACATTGGAAAAGAAAAGCACGGCTCAACACACGACTATATACAAAATGGCGGTCGACTCAGAAATGATTCCCTTCGTGTTAACTCGGTTCGGCTATGTTGTTCCAGAACTAAAATTTTGTTCGATAACCGAGTCATTTTCATCTCGAAATTTCTTTTCAAAAACCGATTTGATCGACATGTGAGACGTTCGACAAACGAGGTTCCTCTGTTTTCAGCAACCAAGATTTAAAAATAAACGTTGTTTTTACGCGAAAGTTCGGCTATTTAGAAGAACGAACATGTAAATTTCTTTTTTAAATTCAATGAAACTTTTGACGCTTTTAAATTCAAATACAAGTAAAAACATTGCCGAGCCAATCAAAATGAATCCGGGACTAAAAATAAGTAAAGTTTCATTGCCGTAAACTTTTGAAGATCATCTTCGAGTTGTCGAGGTTTTCCATGAATTCAAATCTTTTTTCTTTTGATATCTAAAAAGCCGAACGTGTCGCAATAACCTTACCTTCAAGTTCACTGTATTGTTTTTTTTCATGGCTTTTATATATTCTTCTTCTTTAGTTGTGGATTTTTTATTTTTATTAGAGACATCCGTTGGTAGATCATCGTGAGATTTCAGGTAAGCTGCTTAAAAACAACATAAAAATCATTGGTGCATTATCCGAAAAGTTACAGTCGAGGCCCAAACAAGAATTAAAAACATCATACGTACATACATGTGCGTACACCTGAGTGTATATACAGGGTGCGATTGATAAATTGTCGTCTAAATTAAGCAAAAGTGGAAATAACACTAACATCTCATTTTAACGGATATATTTACAAAGAATACACAAAAAATACGTGAAATGCTAAAAAGTAAATTTATTCAATAAAATCGCTATTGGCGTCAACCACGGCCTCCAGACGACTTCGGAATCCCCTGCAACTCTTTTCTGTGGTCTCTTTGTTTAAGTTGATGAATGCTGCCATAATTCTTGCCTTGAGTTTATATTTGGTGTTACAATGAATTTTGTTGGTCCCTGGCTTAACTGCACCCCACACATAATGATCAAGGAGTTTACAGTCTGGGCAGTTAGGTGGCCAGATGTAAAGGGTGGTGTATGGTTGTGTGTGTGGTCGTGGTGTAGGGTTGTCCTGTCTCCTCGAGGTATTTAATATAGGACTGCCTTGCACCCTGTATATTCCATGAAAACATACACACTCGAAATATATAATAATGTTCGTGTACATATTCAGATAGATAGATAGGTAGATAGATAGATAGATAGATAGATAGATGCGAACAGAATGAAATAGATAGATTGTTCGTTTGGTATTTGTAAACACACCATTAGAAAACTATGAGAGACCAAATTTTATTAGAAATCTTGTCTCTTTGTTCATCCCCGCCATCGAATCCTCGCCCTTACGCAGGCGATGAAAAGGCATTCTGTCATCGTAGCTTTAGTCGTCAACTACATAAATTCGGAGACAGAAGCTTTCTTAAATGTCACCTGGTCATTCTTGATTGAGATGAGAAAAGAGGGTCATGCCTATGGCAAGAATGTGCCTTCAATAATAAAAGAAAAAAAAGAAAAAAAGAAAACATCCGAGACTGCCAGGCATTGTCAGGAATATCCACTTTGGCCAACAAGTCCAGGGTCTCATCGTCGAGAAACCTGGAAAATCAATAAAGGTCATTGCGAATTAGCTTTTTGGTGTCCGGACTGCCCTAGTTTTTGTTGCTCAGTGTCGTGATTCTAAACATTTAACAGCACCACCAAAAACAACAACAACACATCTTTTAACTGAAACATGAAAAGGTTATTTTTTGAAGAAAAGGTAAAACCAGAACGTCAGTTGAAATGACACCTATATATTATTTTCAGAAATATACAATGAGAATAAAATGTTCAATTATTCTTTCAGTGCAGTTTATTTTATGAAGTAATTAAGTGTTCTTTGTGTGGTGTAAAATAAATCGGCCTAATGCGTTTGTAAGTTCGTAGACAAAGGCTTAGTAAGCAGTTGCTGGTTAATCCCTTCTGTTATGTGCGTAGGGAAGCCTTAATCGGCGGATGCTGGCAGTCTCGCTTCCATTGTGTGCTTGTGTTTGGATGCGTGTGTGGATGCGTGAGTGCACACACTCGTAGATCAAACTAGCCGCCAATATTGGCCTGAGCCTCGAGAAGCAGTATGCTTCTTTTGAAATATAATTCCACATAGAGGTGTGAACCTTTTGAATACAAGGTTTTCATTGGTTAGAAAATAATTTCACATTGGCTGGTGAAAATTGTTTTCGAATTTGCGGGTGTGGTGAAGGGAGTTATTTTCTAAATTATCCCCCCACCACCAAGCGATATATATATATATATATATATATATATATATATATATATATATATATATATATATATATGTGTGTACGTGGTTGTAACAGGTTCCGTAGGCATGACTAGTTCTGTACTGTCCCAATAAATGGCAACAGAGGGTTACGCTCGCATTGAGAGCGAGCAAGGACTTTAATGCGCGCCAGTGTGCCGATTAATATTGCTGTGTTCACTTTGCAAGTAGTGAAATTTGTGTTTTTGTGATCACGCGTATGTTGCAGCCTGTGATTTTGTCATGCAAGAGCGTGCTCAGCGGTTCTATTTTGTTTTCGATATCCGCCGTATTGTGCATCGAGAATTCATCCCCAGGGCCAGATCATCAATCAAGAGTTTTACTGCAACGTTTTAGGGGCCTCTGAAGGAGGACGTTCGGCGAACGCGACCGGATCTGTGGAGCGCAAAGAAATCGATTCTTCACGAAAACAATGCAC
>OZ038491.1:112023139-112053139 GCA_964036315.1 Acanthosepion esculentum
AAGGACATGCATGGCCTGGGAGTTTATGTCCACGAACATCTCCTACTGGCTAGGAACTCTCTCTCTCTCTTGAATGTCCAGACCATTCTTACATGTGGGTCTCTGTGTGTCTCTCTACTTAACTCAATCAACTGTCACTTATTTCTCAATAGTAAATCCGTCAAAGTTAACCTGACCGCTGCTCTTGAAAGGAATCTCCAATCTGTGGTTAACTGGGGCAAGAAATGGGTCGTAAATTTTAATGCCTCCAAAACGTAACTGCTCTCATTTTAGCACTATGGAGAAACTTTCCTGCCTACCATCAGGGTGACTGATGCTAGACTCATGGCAAGCAACACACTGCACCTTCTACATACACACACACACACACACACACACACACACACACATATATATATATATATATATATATATATATATATATACATATATATATATATATATAGTTAAATTCCCAGATCATTAACCAGAAAAAAGGCTTGGACAGAAGCGTCTATCTTTTTAAATTTGGATTTTTAATGTAACTATAACATCAGAGATATTCCGATTTCATTTTTGCCTTGAAAAAGTCGGAAGACGAAACGCGTCGGCCAAATCTAAGATTTTTCCAATTGTCATTTTATACCATTTTATATATATATATATATATATATATATATATATATATATATATACATATATATATATATATATATATATATATATATATATATATATATATATATATATATATATATATTTTCTTACCTATACTCGGTCGGTATGAAAAAAAACGGATAATACAATTTGTAAATAAAAAATGTTAGAGAAACTGATATCAGGGAAAACATTTCAATAAAAAAGAAAAGATTTAAACATCCGTACTGCTTGAAAATAATCAACCAGCCCTGAAATATCTAAGCAAATGAAAAACACCGACAGAGTTAGCTAAGTTGAAACGTAAAAGTGTTCAATATACTAAGTCGATTAAAAACTAGATAACCTAAAGAGCCAGAACCTATCTACCTTGGTTTCACCTAACGGATCATCAGGATATATCTGGCTAAAGATGGTTGTCCCAAACGATAATTTATTGAAAAAACGCCCAGTAGAAAGGGTAAAAATAGCATAAAAACCAAAGCAAAAACAAAACAGAAGAGGGTTGACCCAAGCAACATTTTATTGGTAAAGCAGTCACCCGAAAAAAATCCATTTTGCAGGTAACCAAATGTTTTATACCTACAAGCATCAAGTATTTCAGTCCTCTGGTTGAGTAATTCATTAGGGTTATTATAAGAAACTACAGTTAATTTTTCCTCCATACCTAGGAGGCAATATCCATCTCCATTCTTATATTTGCGGCATTTTTTTTACTAACTTCCATTTTAATATAGGATCTATACCTTGCTTCTTTCTAATTTCCCTCACATACTTAGATAAACTAGTGCTATATATATATATATATATATATATATATATATATATATATATATATATATATATATATATATATATATTTTTATACAATTTCTCATGCGATTTAATATTATTTTTTCTTTTCGGATGATAAATTATACAAAAACTGTCAAAATGTTCTTTTTATCCAAGCGCTTTCGGCTATCCATTTAGCCATTTTCAAGGATTATATTTTAACTGTTAAAATAAGAAATAGTTTGTTGTATGTATGTTTTATAAAATGTTTTCATTTTTTTCAAAACACGGTCAAGATATTATGTCCATGTTCAAAGTTAATATTATTAAGTGTTGGTTTGTTTCTTTTTATTAATAAGGCTTCCATTACTTTTAGCCTTTTTTGCATGTAGATGATGCTATTATATTAGTGTTGTCGACAAGTATGTTACGAAAAGTGTCCGGTAGGTCTCCATATATATGTAAATGAGATCTAATTGAGCTATTATCAGAAAGGTGTAGAGCTAGTCTGCGTGTCAAACATGTTTTAGTGTGGCCTATATAATTATTTACGAATTTTGATTGATCAGGAATACAATTCCTTAATGGGCATTTAAATTCGTAAATAATATTTGCCCTATTTAATTTTGTTCTAGGAGGTGAATTATTATTTTTAACTATAACGTTAGAATTTTTTGTCTTTATAATAAATAATTGATCCAATTTTTTTGCTATGTTATTAGACGAAAAAATGGTGTCAATTTTGGGGGATACCGTATATATATATATATATATATATATATATATATATATATATATATATATATATATATATATATATATATATTATTTACATTATTCGGACTATTGTCCTCATCTTTGTCGCCATATTTATTACAACGTTTCGGCCTTCTTTAGGTGGTTGGAATGTCGAACTGAATACTTTATTTCGCTCACTGGGGTAGACTGTTCTAGTTCCACGTGCCATGTTTAATGGATGTCAGTTATCAGTTATCTCCTGTTAATTTTCTCTCTGAAAGTTCTCCGGAGCCTTAACCAAAACTCTTTGGGTCCTGTCACTGGATCTAACCAACGCCTTTATCCACTGTGCCATGTGTCCTTCAGGACATCTGTGTATGAATTTCTGGGTATTATATATTAATTTCGGGGTATTATAAACCTAATGTCTTCAGCAACCATTTTTACCACTGATAACTATATATATATATATATGTATGTATATATATATATATGTATATATAAATATGTATGTGTGTATATATATGTATGTATGTATATATATATATAAATATGTATGTATATATATATATATATATGTATATATATATATATATATATGTATATATATTTTTTGTATGTATATATATATGTATGTATGTATATATATATGTATGTATGTATGCATATACATATATGTATGTATATATATATATGTATATATATATATATGTGTGTGTGTGTGTGTGTGTGTGTATGTGTGTGTATTTCTGAATTAAAAATATATTCATGCGTCCATGCTTGTACGTTTATTTTTATTTTTATGTTACATTATTAAGCGAATTTATTCAAAAGTATCAAATATAAATAGTATTCGTATTGCGTTTACACACACACGCACACACACACACACACACACACACACACACATCCATATATGAGTTTGAATGCGTGTGTGTGTTTGTGTGTGTGTGCGTTTGTGTATTAGGCCATTAGTCGTATACGCAAACACTGATAGTTTTAAGTAGCGCGAAGCGTGTGTACTCCTTTGAGAAAGAGGACTGTTTGAAGTTTAATTCCCTGTTGGCACCAAACCGAGCAATATATATGTATTTGCCCGACATGAAATTTCACCGATGCTTGCTTAGTCACCCATTTTCTTGCATGGCTTTAATAGACCACACTTAATTTTGTCTTCTTTTTTTTTCCTTTTTCTCGTTTTAAATTTATGTGCCTTCTTTGTATTTCTCTCTTTCGTCCTTTCATTGCTTCTTTCTTTCTTTCTTTCTTTCTTTCTTTCTTTCTTTCTTTCTTTGCTTATTTCTTCTTTGCTTCCTTTTTTCTTTACTTCTTTCGTTAGATCCTTCTTTCTTTCTTTCTTTCTCACTCCAACTCATTGACATTTTTCCTCGTTCAGAATTTCTTCCACCCTCTCTCTTTCTCTATGTCTCTCTCAGTTTGTCTCTTTTACATATGTGTGTGTGTGTATGTGTGTGTTTGTGTGATTTTTCTTCTTTGATGTTTTTTTACTCTTCTCTCTTTATCAATTACAATTCTTTCTTTTCTGCCGATATTTTCTTCATTTCCCCACTCCGTATATGTATGTGTGTGTGTGTGTGTATGTGTGCACGCGTGTGTGTGTGTGCGCGCCTTTTCCACGCTTTGCTACCTTTCTTTCTTTCTTTCTTTCTGTTTTCTATCTTCCCATTCTATCAATTTGCCTTTTTTTCTTCTCTGGGGATATTTTCTTCCTTTTGCCTCTCCCCATAATGCACGTCACTTACTCACTATTCACTCATTGATTATTCCTTTAATACTTCATTTCTCACTTACTTTCTTTCTTCCTTCTTTCCTTTCTTCTTTACATTCATTCTTTCTTTCTTCCTTTCTTTCTTTATTTTTAATCTTTCTTTCTTTCTCATCTTCTTTTCTGGTTTTCCTACCCACCAGCTCTTCCTCTATTTCTTTCTCTTCTCTTTTTTATCAGTTTCCTTTCTTTCTTTTTGCCCCTTGTGTAATTTTTTACAATTTTTTAAAAGAAAGCGACAGATTTTTATTAATCCTATAGATTTTTTTTTATCACTTTAAAAACGATATTTTTACTTGATACTCATAATTGAGTAGACGTTGCGTTTATTCATTTAGGCCGGTAGGCGAAAATAAATTTCGTTTGAATAAGAAACTGAAAAATTTCGACAGAAGTTTCGCTTAAATGTAAAATTTTGGCTTTGTGTTTTATATATATAGGTATCGGAATCAGCTGATCTCCTAATGGTTTAAATTATATATATATATATATATATATATATATATATATATATATATATATATATATATATATATATATATGGGGGGGGTCGGTGTGTGTGCGTTAAAGTTCTCAGAATAAATCTGTAGAGTAGACAATATGAATAAAATAGACAACCGGAAAAACGTACTTAGTCCTTGCCGTCGCGTTTCGTCATTTGACTTTATCAAAGCAAGTGATGATGAACAAAAGCAAACTACACAACATTTCAGTATTGTTTAGCATCACTTATATATATTTGAATCAGAAATCCGAAGTCTTCAGTCTTTGCATATAGAAATTCCACTTAAGCACATACGAGGCTGGATGAAAAATACGCATTTCAATTACCCCACCATACTTTTATAATATCCTCCTCCTCCTCCTCCTTCTTCTTCTTCTTCTTCTTCTTCTTCTTCTTCTTCTTCTTCTTCTTCTTCTTCTTCTTCTTCTTCTTCTTCTCTTTCTATTACACCCAAAGTTCGTACGTTTGTTCGTTTATTTTTTTAAGAAATAATATAACGTTCATTATTGAAAAATAAAATAAAATGTTGGGAGATCAATTGATAAAAATCGCCTGAGGATATCTTATTATTGAAACCAAGGTAACGGATTCAACTGATCTTCTGATTTTTAAAGTATATATATATATATATTCTCAACATGTTCCCTCACATCTACGTAATCCCGAACACAGGAATAGAATTTCTCAATCGGTCCAGGAGTCGGCTATTGGCCAACATTTGATGAACAACAGGGACTGTGCCTCTGCTTATCAGGACACTTGGTTTTCTGTCCTGCACAGCGTCCAAACCGAATTTCATGTACGTGTTTTGGAAGCTGTATATTTTAAATTACATCGCCCAAATTTATGCAGACAGAAAGACCATTTCACAAGATCATTAAAACTCTTGGAACAATTGTGAGTTAAAACATTTTTCCCTTTTATTACCTCTTTCTGAGCTGAGATTTACACCCCACTTACGTTTTAATTATATTTTCAATAAATTTAATTTTAAACGAACTCGGACTTTTCTTCCATTTTAGTAAATATTTCAATATATGTGTCCCCTTTATACTAATAAATAATGAGCCAACGCGTTACCTATGAATAAGTGTTGGCCGAAAGATATCTCAGGTGTTCATGTCTATAATAAAAAAAATCTTTTTTTTAAAATAGTTTGATTAATAAAATGGCTTCTCTGTTGTTTAAATCTATTCTGAGGTTCTGTGGGTACAAGTCCTTATTCATATATATATATATATATATATATATATATATATATATATATATATATATTGCGTGTGTGTGTGTGTATATATGCGTGTGTCTGTGTTTGTGTAAATATATATTCGATTTGGAATCGCTACGGAGCTGGTCTAGAGATGTCTCGAAATTAGCATGCATATGTCGATAAAGAACAAACAATACGTATTGACCTTGAAGAAGATAAAATCAATTATAAGAATGTCGAACCAGATCTTTGACGTTAGTGCAGGCAGATCGAAACGAAAAGATCCCTGAGAAATGCAATGTATGACCAAATTCTAAAACCGCAGATTTGTTGCTACCAGATTCATACAAGTGTAGGACTATAAACAATTTTAAGGTATCTACCATCGCCAAGATAAGCAATACGGTTTTTACTTCTCGGTCAACTGCTGATGTTTTAACGACCATATTGTCAATGATTAATTACTCTCTTCTTGATTCCTCTTCTTATACTGTTCTCGCTCCTTAATAATGTTTTTCTTTTCCTTATTCTCTCACACTCTTTGTGTCTTAGTGGCTTTATTACCTTGCTTGGAGCTGAAAGGATTTATAAAGAAATATCCTTACCGGTTGGGAATTTTCTTTGAGATTCTCTCCTAGAAAACACAACTTGGTGCTGAATATCCTCCTTGAAACTAAAGGAACATTCTCTGAGGGTAACAGAATTTCTTAAAACCTACCAAAGCGAAATTATGATAATAAAAGGGAAACATCGGATATATTATTTGGTTTAAAATCATAAAAGAACGTAGTTTAATGATACACACTAATACGCTTTATCTTTCGACCGACGTCGTGTAGTCGCTTTCGGAGATAAACGTCTTGATAGGGTAACATGGATGCTTCTTTCAAGACTACATAGTCGAATTAACGTCTTTAGGAAAAACAGCAACTCCCCAGTAGTATCAAAGTGAAATTTAGTAAAGGAAAATGTTTGAGATGTATCTTTTAGGCTAAACTATAAGGGACCCTCGTTTAACACTTGTGAAAATTCTTAAGACATATCGGATTTCGAACGGTGTCAAATATTCGTTATATATTCCGATCCGGCTTTGGTTAACCATTTAATAAAAAGCACATGTTGCAGAACTAATGCAGATGATTCTTTCTAAAAACAACATTCAGTCGGACGTTTACGCAGATCTGAAATACGGACATAATGGAAAGCATCTGGCAGCATAGTACATGTCCCTCTCACTGTATTTGCATCGTTCGGGCGTTTTTCCTCATCTTTATTGCCATATCCGCGACGTCTCGAACGTTGTACGCTCCGGTCTTTTTCAGGTGATATAGGTCGGAGGAATTTCGAACCTAGCCCATTATTTAGTCCACGGGGGAAATTTGTTTAGTTCCACGTCCCTTTTGGATAACTCAGTTTCAGTTAATTCCCCTTAGTAAGTCAACTGGTCAAGGTTTGTTTTGTTTGATTTTTTTTGTTTCCTCTGCTGTGGCCAGGTATTGAACTCACAACTCTTGGGATCAAGTAACTATTTGGATCACTTTAACCAACGGTTTTATCCACTGGGCTATTTGTCCTTGCGTACATCCACTGACCCATGTGCCTTTGGGGACATCAGTAAGTGAATTTGAGGGGACTTATAAACCTAATGTCTGCTGTGGCCAGGTATTGAACTCACAACTCTTTGGATCAAGTAACTATTTGGATCACTATAACCAACGGTTTTATCCACGGGGCTATTTGTTCTTGCGTACATCCACTGACCCATGTGCCTTTGGGGACATCAGTAAGTGAATTTCGGGGGACTTATAGACCTAATGTCTGAGTAAGCACATTTTACCGAGCTAATATTACAATTTTTTTTTGTTATTGTTGTTTTTTCTTCGCTTTTAATATTGATTCTCACATTGTATTCCTGTCTCTGCTTGGTCGGCTTATATGGTTTTTGTAGCCTAGCATATGCACTGATTCATATTTTCCAGTGATGTTCTTTGTCTAGTATTTCAACTTCATCCCACAGAGAGTGATGAACTCCCTTTTCCCTCCATATATCCCAACTGAAAAAGGCCAGAGCGTAGAACGGCCAAAACGTCGTGTTATATCGCAATAAAGATGAAGACAACAGTCCGAACAATGTAAATAGTGTAAATAGTTACAATACCTCTTCTAAAAAATCTAGACATGTGTTGATATTCCTTGCAATGTCGGATTCTGTCGTTTCGTATCAAATTCAACCTCGAGACATGTGAAAGTATTGCCATTGTGAACTTCAGATGAAAAGAAACATGTAAAACCTTTGAAACCTCTCAATTAAAAGTTACACAGAAATATTCCTTTACTAAAAATTTAAAAATCACCTAATAAGAGTCACGAGAACCATCCAAGTAGAGGGTTATTTTCAAAATTGTAATGATAAATGCCTTGTGTGATATAAATAGAAGAGACGGTGGTAGAAAATGGAGATTATCAAAATAAGGAGGATAGATAACAATTGACCCATGACTTGAAAAAAAAACAGGATTTCTAGAAAGCAGCCACACAAGAGTTTGTTCCACGAGGCTCTCCGCGTGGAACTTTTTCTTTAAATTTACAATATAGGGGGAAATAGGGTGATTCGACATTGTGGGAGTAGCACGGCTTGTTCGATGTTTAAATGTCTGAACTGATGGAACTAAAGAATGAATTTCATCTGAACATTTGCTATGTATATTTATATAGCAATTAAATTAACGACAGACTTGTAACATTTCGATTGTGTGGAAAGAGGCTGTATAGTGGAATATAAGTCATGCTCCATAAGACTTGTGTACAGGATATTGAATTCTATCAAGGTTGGGAAGTGAGGATTGTGCTGCTTCACTCCACATGTGGCAGCGATCATCAATTTTCCCTTAATCTGACACTTGTAAAGCTAATACCTCCCAGATGGAGTAAGATACTTTCTGGAGCGCTAAAGTGAGTCGACTGTTTTGTTGATATTGTGAGGTCCTGTTGTGGCGTTTTGGCTTAGTGCTTCCGTCCTAGGAATAACAGATGACCTTAATATCAGCTTGATTAATTGATTCGTTTTTACGGCTTATCAACCCTTTGCAGTTTATTTAAAGCCAGAAAATATTTTTAGATTGTAAGATTTTTTTTTTGTTTTTCATATAATAATGATTTAGTAGTACAAGTCTTACTAATTAACCCATAGCTGGTGGGGAGAATAGGTGGATTTATCCCTGCTGAAAACTGAGGATTCAGCAGCTCCAGCCCAGATAGTTTTAGTCTAATCTGAGCCTTGTAAATCATTAACTGATTCGTTTTTACAGTTTCTTAACCATTTTTCAGGATATTTAAAGCCATAAAATGTATCTAGATTGTAAGAATTATTGGTTTTGGGGTTTGTTTGTTTTTTGTTTTTTTGTTGTTTTTTTGGGGGGGGGTAGGAAAGATAATAATGTTTTAGTAATACAATTTTTATTAATTAACCCATAGCAGATCAGGAAAAGAGGTAGATTGACACCTTTCCCAAGAGTATTTGCGGGTAAGTTAATATAATGAACCCGACTGGAATTGGAACTTGGCTCTCCGATTAGCAATTCCGGGCCATTATCAATTACACCAGCCACACATCCAAGCTTACAGCGCCTGGTATTCACAAGCTGTCACCCATCTAGGTATTGACCAGGCTAATATCAGAATTCGCTCAGAACTGTGTTGGAAGTATGCCAGTTCAGTTTCAGCGCATAAATTTCTCTTTGGCGGGATTTCTAACGCAGGCTTATCATCTCTCGGTTGCCTCTCTGTCTTTGGACAGAGTGCGCTCAGGGGCTTCTCTGTCAAAGGACAGAGGGGCAACTGACAAAATAATACATCGTCCCGAGGCCGCGCCATCCTATTGCACGAGGGAGGGATCGGTGATCGCACCGAGACCAACGAAACCGACGGTTGCCGGAGCCGTAGCGAATTTTTGTCCCTTGCCCGAGTGTACGCGCTCGGGTCCCCACTTTAAAACGACCGTGTGTCACATCTCGTTCTGGTGGGGGAACGAGTAAACACCGTGACTGTTCAGTCTCTCGTCTTATCAAACCATTTCGTATCTGTTACGATTTTCTGATATCTATTTCACTGTTGATCCATTTCTAGCCGTCGTTATCAACTCAAAGACTTTTCACTTGATCACGTAAGTTGGTCGATGATTCAGTAGTGTTCCTCATAACAGACATTGAAAATGCTGCTTAGAAAAATTGCACAGAACTAAATATCTACATTTATTTTTGTTTCTACATTTGTGTACATATAAAATCCAAAGTAATTAAACAAAATCTATATCTCCATGGTTAAATCTGTGTATCCCGCTTTTCGTTCGTTGAATAAATTATAGACTTGATTTGTATTGTCACTTTTTATTCTTTATATATTTTTGGTCTATTTTTTCTCCATTTCTAAGCTTTTCCCTTTCTTTCTTATTCTTTGTAACTTCGTCTTTTCTTCCTTTTGCCTCTTTTTCTCTGTCCTTTTTTCTTTCTTTTCTCTTTGTCTTTGTCACTTTATTCCTATTCCTTTGTAATTCTCTTCCTTTCTTTTCTCTCTCTATTTCTACTCTCTTTGATTCTTTGTATTTCTTTTTTTCTCTTTTATCTCTTTTTCTCGTTCTTCTTTTTTCTCTTTCAGCCTGTCTTTATCTTTTTCTCTCTCTCTTTTATTGTGCCTTTCTTGTTATTTCTCTCTCTCATTTTTTCTTTCTTTCTGTCTCTATTTTTTTTTCTTTTCCATTTCTTTTACTTTAATTGTTATTTCGTTTTCCTGAATCTAAAATCTAAACTTGGCACACGCGAAAAAGTTACACGCTATTTTATTCGATTACTTCATTGGTCTCTGTCATGGTTGACAATGTCTGTAACAGATTTTACTATTGCAGCAGAAATATATATATATATATATATATATATATATATATATATATATATATATATATATATATATATATCTGTTAGAAAATATATAAATGTAAGCCGGTATTATTATTTTAAATATGTTTGCATCAATGCGTGTTCATTCAAGTTTTGTAATAATACGGGTATTATTCAATTTTCTCAACCAGATGGAAAACCGAAGACAGAAAAGCCGAGGAAGGGGTTAAAAGTAATCTGAAAGATAATCTGAAGGATAATCTGAATGATAATCTGAATGCATTGCGCATGGGTGTACTCCTTTGGTAAAAACTGATTTAAAAACATACTGAGTGGAGGCACTTTATTGGGAAGGAGTGCAACACCTTTGCGGATGAATGCCTGAGATATGTGCAGATCACGCGTGATCTATGAAGAAACACTCACTCTGATTAAATATGCAGCCTTATATATCTGGTGTGTGTGAGCGAAAGCTTTTGTCGGGGGCAGGTGATGTAAATCATCTGAAAGGTCATCATAACATCCAGAAGCCAACTATGCTAGCCTGCCTCATTGCCCCGCCAACAATAACTGTGTTGTTTGCAACAAGGTTTGCAGCTCATCATCTGGACTGTGAAAGCATATGGTGGTACACAGGACAGTTGTAGGGCATTCAGATCCAATCAACCCAACCAAGGATACAGATTTTATCTGTCATGTATGCCTGATAACTATAAAATCGGATGCTGGCCTCAAGAGTTATCTTAGGGGCTTTAGACGCCGAAACGAGACGGAAGTCATTACGAGTGATGCGAGGGCTAGGAGGCGCTTCTCCACCGAGTAAGATGTGGCAATCAATTCGATTATACAGTGACGTATAAAAAACATCGAATATTATGGTATTATTATTATCTATTATTATATTATATTATTATATATTATTATTATTATATTATTATTATTGTTATATATTATTATGTATTATTATGACGTAAAACGCCATCTAACCCAGCAATCATATGTGTCCCCGATTCTGTAAATGGCCCTGCGCTCTCTAGTGAGATGTTTAGACACGCTGCCTCTCGATAGATACCCGAAATTCACGATATTTGTTGAAGCAAGGTCTTGCGTATGAATAAGCCTCCTTGTTTAAAAGTGTTGGCCACTGCAGAATGCTTCTAAAAAAAAAAAGAAAAAAAAGAGCATCTTGGGATCGATTATGATTCTGCTGAAATAACGCATCGTAATTGGAGTTCAAGGTAGCAATGACCAAGTCTCAAAGCAGTGAAACGTTGTGATCACCGAGTAATGCCATAGTAATTTAAGATAAGCAGGAACTAACATATGCCACATCCATGTACAATGATGGAACCATCACAAGCCTGCTTGTGTGTGATTAATTATTATTCACCCTACAACTCGTTTCCCACAAACAAAACGTCACAAGCCTCTCGTTGCTCCATTACTAACGCCATGGACGAACTATATTTCTTAGTTCCCATCGCTGAATTTCCGACGTCACGAACTGACGATCTGTATCGGTTGTTCACAGGAGCATCCAGGTGGTTCTTCTGATGCTATATCTCATGGAAGTGAAAGAACGCTGAACTTACCAGCTAGATATGCATCTGTTACCTCCTGCCTGAATGTGGATATCGTCATTTTCTAAGCGTAGTTTAGGTGTGGCAAAAAAACCCCAGAAAGTATTGGACAGCCAGTGAGGATCGAACTCGCTATTCAGTCATAATTGATCTAGCCATTAAACCACATCGGAGTGGCCATTGAATGTGTATATGATTTGAGACAATATCGTTTGTCTGTTCCCAGAGAAATTCTCACCGCCTTCGATTGGACGCAGTTCACAGTGTGCGGTAATACATTTCAGGAAATTTTTCTCGGCACACCGGTGAAAGAGAGATTACAGAGGGATGTCGAATCTCTTCACAATCTCAGAAAGAGACCGAACTAACCGTCTTACACTCATTAAGATACCCGTTTCGAAATCCAATAATCTTCGTGACCATCCCGGGAAAAAGTCTCGCTATGACTCACTCTATGTCACCGAATACTGACGTCAAAGTACGGTGGCACCATCTTAAATCAATTTTATATGACATTTGGAACATCAGTGTATATGCAGAGGCGTGTCGTCTGGTTTTTTATATATATATATATAAAAAACAGATGACATGAATTTAGCAGATGTCAGAATTTGTTGAAAAATACATCCCTGCCCATCCCTAAACATTTTCGAATGTAACTATTAACTGATACCACGAAAATTAAAAAATTGAACCCCCTACCACCCCTTGTCTAGATGAATGGATTTTTCGGTATCCTTGGAAACACTCAATTATGAATCTTTGCAGTGCCTTTAAAACCGTAAATTTTAAAAAATAAGTTACTCTAAAATTTGCTTGACGAGGAAATGGAACTAATGTCTTTAATTTAATAACAAAATTAAATTCGAAGGCTTTAGCTTCCATTTTTGAAACATGGTTATCACTGTGTAGCGAAAGAAAACATATTTTAAATCAATTAATTTAGAATATTAATGCTCTGTAAATTTACATTGAGCACTACTGTGTAAAAATAAAAATATCTATAAGAACACCGGATTTTATATCTTACTGTTCTTTCTTCATATATATATATATATATATATATATATATATATATATATATATATATATATATATATATATATATATATATATATATATATCGTGTTACCACAAGCATCGACTATTTCTATCTATCCAATTTCAGTCACAAGACTTGACCCAATCCCTGGGATGACTTTCAGGTGCGACAGGCTAAGATGTGATAAATCGACAAATTGACTATGATGAGATTCGAACGCGTATATCATGGTCGGAAAGCGCTTCCAACATGCTTCCTATGCTTATCTATCTATCTATGCAAATCCAACTCTTGTTTGAATAACCCCTCCCTGATTCACCATGTTTCAGGGCTCTAAACGTACTCACCACGCTTCCCTAATTGTGAGATGGTGAGGTTATTTAAACCGTAGTTGGATGCTTTAAGTTTCCGTTCTCCCAGACCGGTTGTCACCTAAGGCTTTATAGGACCCAGTCTCTCCTGCTACTTACCCATATATTGCGGGGGGGATGGGTGCCAACCTTTCTCAAGGTTATTTTCACGTAGGTGAATGTAATGAACTCGCCTGGAGTTGGTTCTCAGCTGTCAGTCCATCCATCCAAATACAGGGTTGTACAGCTTGGCATTCGCACCAGAAGTCCCAATATGAACATTTCAATGCGTTTGGGCGTCAATCTGGGGAAAATGCAAAGAATTCTGAAAGATTTGGATGAATCTAATGATTATTACGAAGGTACAGCAGCCCGGAAAACTTACTCCCGAGTTTGCTGGTGCGGGCCTCAGACTCAACACGAAGACCTCCATCAAGTGACTTGAGGAGGTAGTTCTGCTTTGGGTCAAGTGGGTGGCTAATGAAAAAGCCTGTGTATCATGCTGCTGGAAAACCCTGTTTACCCTGGATCATGCCACACAAGCAGGAGAAGCCAGTCATAGCTTCCAGACTGAACCCCCTGATTATTATATGTGGGGGCCCAGTTGAGGGAGAGAGCAACAAAACTCATTGTAACACCAAAGATGAACTGAAAACAGATGTTATGGCAGCATTCACCGACATAGACATGTAGACCGTCCGGAAGGGTTGCAGGAGATCTCGAAGTTATCTGGAGGCCATGGTTGAAGCCAATGTCGATTTTATTGAATAAATTTACACTTTAGTAAGATATATATATATATATATATATATATATATATATATATATAAGAATAAATTTACTCTTTAGTAAGATATTTTTGTGTAATTTTGGTAAATATATCTGTTAAAATGAGATGTCAACATTATTTTCATTTTTGCGTAATTTAGACAACAATTTATCCATCACACCCTGTACGTGTATATATATATATAAATATATATATATATATATATATATATATATATATATATATATATATATATATATATAAATGTATGTGTGTGTGTGTGTGTGAATTACATAAAAAATGACTTTTTTTTTTAAATTGAAAATTTTAAATAGATAGGAAGAAAGAGGAAAAACCCTGTACGTATATATATATATATATATATATATATATATATATATATATATATATATATATATATATGCAGAGGCAGGTAGTGTGTGTTAACGAATATATACCTGTATATGGTGTAATATTAAATAATATTTTTTCATTTAACATGTATGTTTTAATTATTAATATATATGTATGTGTGTTTGGGTAATTATGCCTTAAAGTGTGTGCGTCTTCATTTGTATTAATGTGTGTGTATTATTTAGTAATATGAGTCTGTGTGTGAGTATGTGTGAATCAATTTTTTTTCTCTCTTACTCCCGGCCCATCAATGACTCAATACACGTATTGATAAATTCTATAATTAATTCTCTTGATTCACTCCTCATAGATCAGAGACAGGGAACATTCTGGTTGTAAGCAAAGCTGAACTGCCTTATCATTTTTGTTGCTTCTTATCAAAACGACGGACGACACTGTTTCCAGGCGAGATTGTCTGTTACCCGCTTTCATATCGGGAAAGATCCAAAAAGCTGATAGTCGTCAGATTTCTGTAGAGGACGAACAAGGAAAGGTGGAGTTTACAGTAGTCGCGTCTAAACCAAGAATAAAACAATGAAGTAAAATAACAGTCAAAATCTAACATCTACCGCCATAACAGTGACATTCATGTTGACGTCGGGAGGCAACTTAATAAAAACGATGTACTACTATGAGCTAATCCTTATATACATATACACTTGTAAAAACTACATGGCTAATCAGCTGTATCTATAATACTTAGTACGGAGTTCGATCATCACTAGGGGACCATATATAATTTGGCATTGAATAACCCAGCAAGTCGTAAAATCAATCAATCACACACAGAGACACATATGTTGCGCTACGGCCTCTAGCGGTAAAGTTATAAATGTGTGACACAGTGATATTGGCATTTATTATATAGATACATACACACAAACATATATGAAGGATTATAGTTTTAAGGTATGCTATATTTATGGGATAAAGTGCTCGATATCAGATAAATAATAAATGTAAAAGAAAATATAGTAGTCAACACTCAGAGGCGACAGACTGTTTCATGCTAGACGCAATCCTCAGACCACATGTGTTGACCTTTTTCTCGACTGTTTATATATACGGGTCAGTGGTGAATTGTGGGTAGTCTATTCTAACGGTTATTTTGGCGGGAGTGGTTTGTTATTTGTTTATTGTTTGTTTATGTATTTGTTATAGAATGTTTATATATTTGTTATATATTAATTTGTACATTGTTAATATATATATATATATATATATATATATATATATATATATATATATATAATATGTGGCGCAGTTCAATTTATACTACAATGAATCATTCATACAAAAAGTATATTAGTAAAGTTAATGATATAGAATGGCGAAATCCTTTCGCAAACAAAATTTTAAAGTTGCATTAACCTACAAATCACTCGATGAATGTTATGATCCTTGTTTTTAATAATCATAAGCCGTATAAGGACTTTTTTTAAAAACGCAAGTACTTTCAACTGCACATTCAGTCATCCTCAGGAATGAAAATTATTTTGTTTTTAGTAATGTCCAAGTAGCATCCGAGACGAAAAAATTAAATGCCAATCGAAATGTTTTTTTAAAATGTGTTATTGTTAACGGATACAAACATTTGGAGCGTGCAGTCGCAACGCTAAGGTTGAATTTATTGAAAATTTAAAGGAGTGCGTTTTTTACTAATATGGTAATTTGAGATTTTTTTTTGTAGGAGTTTTTCAGCAATGTGGCATGAACTAAATTGTTCAATAAATACAGTAATGTCACAGTTGTTATCCCGAAAATTTACACGTCGGCTCAATTCTTTTAAATCAAATATGTGGTGCAGTTCAATTTATATTACAATGAATCATTCATACAAAAAGTAGATTAGTAAAGTTTATGATATAAAATGGCGAATTCGCCATTTTATATCATAAACTTTACTAATCTACTTTTTGTATGAATGATTCATTGTAATATATATATATATATATATATATATATATATGAGGTCTATTTATATATATGAGGTGTATTTCAGCAGAAAAAATTCTTACATTTGATGGAATCTATTTCTAGTCATTCAATGTGATATAAACGGTGAAATTGAATTGTTTATATATTTGTGCTTTCTTTTAAGACACACCCCAATATATGGTCCCCTATGGAGAAAAGTACATAATTTAATGTTGGCTGCTTCTCTTTTATTACAGCAACCTACAGAATTTACTTTCTTTCTTTGCATTGTGTCCGATATAAAATTATGCTGCTGTCTACTAAAATTTGTCTTATGTTAATATTATTTTTATATTTGTCATATGTTCAATCGTGCAATTCGTGGATATCCAGATGAACATATATATATATATATATATATATATATATATATATATATATATATATATATATATATATATAAGTGGAAAGTGGTGTCAATACCGAGCGGCAACTGTCTATATCATGCGTGAACGCAATCTTCAGGCCATGTGTTTTGTTGTTTCATTCGACTATTTATATATGCTGGCCAGTGATGGATTATGATACATAAGGCATATTGTATTATCCTCACGGTTACTGAGTAGGAGGTAAAGGTTATCTGTCAAATTATTCTTGAGGCTATTGAGTAAACATAATTGCGAATACATTAGCTATTTACTTATTATTTATAATTGGTGACTTAAGTATTTGTTGTTGATTATTTCATTACATTGACTTGTGATTTCTTTTTTATTTATTTTGATTTTTTTGTTTATTTTAATTTTTGCGAGACTTTGTTATCTTATTTGTTTAGTTTAATGTTTGGCGTTGTCTAAAGTATGTTACGTTGTATTATACTTGTATTCTTCATTATGGTATTTTACAAGGTATTCGTTGTTAGTTTTCGATTTTTAAATTAACGTAGTAAAAATCTTATAAAATAACTTCTAATAACCATCAAGAAGAGGCAGTTGAAATTTCTGGGGCACAGAATGAGAAAGAAGGGCTTGGAAAATCTGCCACTCACAGGACAGATTGAGGGACAGAGGAAAGCGGCACGTAACATACTCGATGAGCTTGAGTAAATGAGTGAGAGATCAGGATTTGAAGGAAATAATAAAAGCCAATACTTATTTTAAAAAAGACACGGAAAGGAAGATATGGAGGCACATGATCGTCTACTTCCTGAAGGTACACAGCACATGAAATAAAATAAAAACAATCTTCAGACCTGCATTATACATATGAAATTGGCAGGCAGTACAGTTTCGCAGCGAAATCAGAGCGACTAGACATCAGAATGCCTCAAACCAGGATCGAAACCCAAGCTATTTGGTGACAAGCAGAACTCCTACCACTGAACTATCTTCATTCAACCGAGTGCAATAGCTAAATGTAGCGTATTGTTTTTACGAATGTAAACAAATGCCAATCTACCGGAGTGCTCCATTCATTTTATTGAAGAATATATATATATATATATATATATATATATATATATATATATATATATATATATATATATATATATATATATATATATATATATATATATAACGAAAGGGATTAAATCCGACGTTTTATAATGGATACTTATATTTGAGTAGATTGTTTGTTTTTATGATTTTGCTCTTGGGATATCTTTCTCCTTCCAGACGTAGAGCAAAATCATTTTCGACTTAGCCATGTTTACAGCTTTCTACCTTTTTAGCGATCTTTTTAATCATACTGTTGGAAATTCGATATATCCATTATCAGCCGCTAGCAAACTAGGATTTTGCGATACGTCCCTAATCGTAGTGTCTACGATCAATGCAGGAAATGGTCAGAAGAACATTTTATATCAGTTCCTACCTAATGACCACGCGGGGTCGGCCGTCGCAAGGAACTATGTTCAGATATGTTTAAATATTTCGGAGAGAATGCGAAATTGGTAAAGTTTTAGAGTCTTCCTTTCAGACGTCAAATGAATTTTGGATTTTAATACACACACACACACACACACACACACACACACACACACACACACACACACACACACATACACTCTCACGAAAAATGAAATAGATCTATCCCCATATGAGGTAATTTTGTATTTTGTTGTGTAATACGATATATATATATATATATATATATATATATATATATATATATATATATATATATATATATACATATATATATATATATATATATATGATCTCGTCTCGGTTGATTTGTCAGGAAGGAGATTTCCTGACATTATCGGTCTGGAGGGGATCGATCCCAGCGTGCGGCATCTTTGGAAAGTGCCTGAAAAACATACCACGGGTTGACCCAAGTGTTGTGAGTGAAATTAAGTAGACTGAACGCTTGGGGTCGTCGATAGCTGTGCTAGTATGAAGTCACAAGTCCTCGTAACCGAGGGTTTGGTTTGAGTGTGCTGGACTTGTTCAGATTGTTGATCACGCTAGATAACACGCTCTCTCCCAGAAACTATAACTAAGGTCTGCTCAGCATAGTTGCAGTATTATCCACAGGTGGGCTCTGTGGGTGTTGAGCAAACACAAAATGGGCCTGAACGAGCGTCTGAGTAGGGATTGACTGGCCGCCCTAGCAGACGGGTATCCTCGAATACGAGTGGCCCGCTATCATATATATATTTTTATCATATATATATATATATATATATATATATATATATATATATATATGAGTATGATAAAAAAATCTTCGCACCTGAAGATTGCACGTTTGCATAAAACTTTGAGTAGTGCTATCGACATGATATATTATTATTATGTATATTCACTAATATATATCTGAAAGAAATGACAGGACAAAAATCATATTACATCACTCTGCTACAAACATAGATTACATTACTTCTGTGAACAAATTCTATATATACTGATTGCTAAATGAATTTTCTACATTTATATATATATATATATATCTGTGTGTGTGTGTGTGTGTGTGTGTGTGTGTGTGTGTGTGTGTGTGTGTGTGTGTGTGTGTGCAGATATGTAGAAAAATAGGAAAGAACACGTTAGGTAAATAATCCGGAGTTCTTTAGTATTTTTTTTTTATTTTTAAGAAAAAAAAACAGTGCTCCATACAGAAGTAGACCTTAAATTATAATTATTTTAAAAAAAATATAATTCCTTCGCTACATAAGAGTTAGGCAAATTTTCGCTTTAGGATGAAACAGGGCTTGATACTTTAATTCAATTTAATTTTAATAATTATATTGACGTTTTCGGTTCTTTTTATTTGAAACATGAGAACTCTTATTAACTCATATTTTTTTAAAATAATATATATATATATATATATATATATATATATATATATATATATATATATATATATATATATGTGCTGGTAAATCAAAATTTTTGAAAGAATAATTTTTTCTTTTTGAAAGTATAATTTAAATCTTCTAGCCAAATTCATATGTTTTCATTTATTTTTTCTCTTCATCAACTTTGGCTTTGACTATTCCACATTATGCCATCAGAAAATCTACCAAAATTAATTTCAAAAACATTCTTTTACAGGAAAAATTGGAAATAAAAGAAGAAAGAACCAAGAACATAGCACTGTACGAATCCTGTCGTCAAGTGATTGAGCTCCAAGTCCAAAGAAAAAAAAACGAAAAACGAGTATAAGACTAAACGTAAAGTGCTCAATACACTAAGTAGAGCAAAAATTAAAGCTAAAACTAAAAGTTTTAGTTTTAGTTATATATATATATATATATATATATATATATATATATATATATATATATATATATATATATATATATATATATCAGGTCATCTCATAAGTTCTGTCCGAATTTTGAATAAAGAAAACAAGTGACAAATGTTACATTTAATTACAGATTCAATCAACAATGTATTTTCCCTGATTATCTATGACTTCCTTCCATCTATTAACAAGCTTACTAATTCCATTACTGTAAAATTCTTTTGGCTTTGATTCGAAGAACTCACAAATGTCAGTTTTAACTTCTTCCTGTGTTACAAAAGCTGTTTCTTCCAAATGATTCTGTAAGCTACGAAACAAATGGTAGTCTGAAGGAACACAATCGGGAGAATAAGGTGGATGAGGAATTTTCTCCCAACCAATCTTTTGTGACGTGATTCTTGCTGTGTGTGGTCGCGCATTGTCCTGATGAAACATCACCCGTTTTCGATTCACTAGAGCAGGTCTTTTTTTCCTCAAAGCTTGGTTCAAACGCTCTAATTGCTGACAGTATATTTGAGTATTAATTGTTGCATTAGGTGGTAAGAATTCAAAGTGGATTATTCCTTGGCAATCTCACCAGATTGAAAGAACCTTTTGACCATGAAGTTCCCTTCTTGGCTGCGGCTCCTTCCCCTCTACCAAACCACTGTCTACGACGCTTAATATTTCGATAAAAGTTCCATTTTTCGTCGCCAGTCACAAGTCTATCCTAAAAAGGTGAAACAAGTTGGCGAGAATGGAGAGAAGGGCAGATGTCAACTCGGGATTTGAGGTTGTTTTCAGACAATTCATGAGGCACCCATTTTCCAAGTTTAGGAACTTTTCCAAGTTGTTGAAGATGACGATGAACAGTTGTATGGTTTGAACTGAGAACCACTGCCAATTCCTCAACTGATAAAGCAGGATTTTCTTCAAGGGCTGCTTCAAGAAGCTTTTCATCAAACTCAACTGGACGTCCGGTTCGATCTTCATCTTCAACGGTGAAATCTCCACCTCTGAATTTTGCAAACCATCTTCTGCAAGTTCTTTAATTCACACATTTCTCTCCATAAACTGAGTGAATGTTTCTAGCCGCTTCGGCTTCTGAGTTTCCTTTCTTGAACTCATAAAGCATTATGTGCCGCAAATGATTCTTGGGTACTTCCATGTTAGCAGGGTTTTAATCAAACAAAATTTAATTTTATTGTTCTCTGAAATAAAATTTGATCAGTTTAAATGCATTTAAACATAAAAATAATGTTCAGCTCCATTTGACATTATAAAATACTCTTTAAATTTCGTTCAATTTCGTTCATATATATATATATATATATATATATATATATATATATATATATATATATTAGGTCATCCCATAAGTTCTATCCGAATTTTAACTTTTTGTTAAAACGAACGAAATTTAAAGAGTATTTTATAATGTCGAATGGAGCTGAACATTATTTTTATGTTTAGATGCATTTAAACTGGTCAAATTTTATTTCAGAGAACAATAACATTAAATTTTGTTTGATTCTGTTCGATATATATATATATATATATATATATATATATATATATATATATGTATATATAAATAAAAAAGGAAAGAACAGTAAGATATAAAATCCGGTGTTCTTATAGATATTTTTATTTTTACACAATAGTGCTCTATGTAAATTTAAATTTACAGAGCATTAATATTATAAATTAATAGATTTAAAATATGGTTTTACCGCTACACAGTGATGACCATGTTTCAGAAATGGAAGCTAAAGCCCCTGAATTTAATTTTGTTATTAAACCAAAGACATTAGTTCCATTTCCTCATCAAGCGAATTTTGGAGTAACTTACTTTTTAAAATTTACGGTTGTTAACGGCACAGGAAAGATTCATAGTTTGAGGGTTTCCAAGGTTACCGATAAATCCATTCATCTAGACAAGGGGTGGTAGAGGGTTCAATTTTTAATTTTCGTTGTCTCAGTTAATAGTTACATTTGAAAGCGGGGTTATGTTTAGGGATGGGTAGGGATGTATCTTTTAACAAATTCTGACATCCGCTAAATTCATGTCATCTGGGTTTATTTCTAACGGCAAAATTTTTTTTTTTTTTTTTTTTTTTTTTTTATGGTATTATTTCTATTTGTATATTTAAAGATTTTGAGGGACTGTTTAGGTTAGAATATGTTTTATCCACCTTTCTAAAAAGTTATTTTTAATATTTAATATACTATACTCCTAGTTAAAAACCAAGTAAATGTATTAGGATTACTTACAGTATTTAAAATTATTTATTCTTATCGAGTATAAGTAAATATTATTTTATTTTATTTTATTTTATGTAAACTTTATGACAATGACGGCAAAGGTGGTTAAATTATTTCACTAATTCAATAAACTTAGTATTATAAATGTATATATGTATGTATAAAGGACATTTAATGTTCAATATTATATTCTAACTTATTAATTTCACATGACTTTCGGTGTTCACTTGGATTCTTTCCAGTGTTTGAATTGCTTTGAGAGAGGTGTTATGGTTAGAGTACGTTTTATTTAATTACAATTTTAAAAGATATTTAGGTTAGAATCTGTTTTATTTAATTTCAATTTTAAAACATTTTTAAAAATTCTACTTTCAAATTTAACTTTTTAATTTTAATCGGCTATATTTCTTTATAAACCAAGTAAATGTAATATAATTATCTACATTATTTAAAATTATTTATACCCATCAAATATGAGTATGTATAATAATCAGGTAATTTTTTTTTTTTTTTTTTTTTTTTTTTATAGATTATTTAAATATTATTTAAAGAAAACTTTTGGCAATGACGACAAAAAATAGCTATTTCATTTCTCTGATTCAGTAAATTTTTATTTTTTATAAACTTAGTAATATATAGTTTCTCATGTATGCATAAAGGACATGGGTCATTTAATGACCTACATATTCTAGCTCTTCTTATTAACTTCCATTTCACTGTAGGTGTTTTATTGGATTCTTTTAGGTGCCAAAAGTACTTCGAAAGAGATGTTTGACTTTTATACTTATTTATCCTAAACGAGGATTGATGTTGGTAGAACCTCTTTTTGAACTCATGGCTAGTGCAACCTATATAAATTTTTATGTTTTCAGGGTTTTCAACAGAAGATATATTACATTGGTATACTACTGATTCTATGCAACATTTATTTTGTAAAGGACAGTTTTGAGGGTTTCTACAATTACATAATTTTTGTTCACCCTCATTAGTTGTTGTTTGTATTTTTCCCTTGTCTACAATTTTTTGGTTCTGGTATAAGTGTTTATTTAAGATATTAGTATTATGTTTCTTAATTATCTTTTCTAGGTTATCAGTACAGCTATAACTTAATTTTAGTGTATTTCTATTGAAAATGGTACTAAGTTTACTTCCACCGGGAAAATGCTTGAGTATTAATTCAAGGAATTTTTGTCCCAATTTGTTTTTTACCATTTGGTTGTATGGGGGTGTATACCAAATTATTTTCCTGCTTCTGTTTTTCCTATGTTTACCGTTTTCATTTTTAATATAAGTTAGTTTTAGGTTTTTGTAGCCACTATCTTTTAGAGCTTTATTATAGAAATTAATATGTTCGTCGAAAATCTTGTCATTTGCTGAATTTGTACTAATTCTTTTTCGGATAGATAAAGGTATATGTTTAATTATAGATGAGGGGTGATTTGATTTAGGGTGTATATATACAGGATTCGTATTGAGTTTTTTATAAGGTGTGTATGTATTGTTCTTTAAATCTAATGTTATATCAAGGAAGTTAACTTTTTTAATTTTAGTGCTAACGGTAATTTTTAAACCCATGCTTTTAAATTCTTTATATAATGCCTTTCTAATTTTGTCTATTCTGAAGTTAGTAGAATTCCTAATAACCATGAGACCATCGTCCCTGTATAGACCAATGTCAGTTGAATCAATATCACGATGCGCTGTTAGGTTGTATAAAATAAAAAGACCAATAAGATCAGAAGACTCAGCTGAGTCTAGTGATCCCATTGTGATGTCAAAGTGGTCATATGAATTTTTTACCCATTGCTCACCATTATGGATCAGTACCGATTTCTTCGCATTTAATATAATGTTCTTTTCATCCTCAGTAATATCCGTGTACTGGGTGGCAAAGTCCAACGCATTCAAGAACAGTTCTTTAGATATTGATGGGTAATAATTTTCAATATCGAACTGCATTAGTGTACAGTTGTTTTTTGCTTTTATACAGGTGAACCAGTTTATCACGTCTTCGGTATTTATCCAAAGTTTGAGGCCTATTTTATCTTTGATTTGTTTATTTATCCTTTCAAGGATCATTTTACTAATTTTTCCTATATCTGGTCTTGTAGGATTAATTATCCTTGTAGTTGGATTAGCCTCGAAATCTGCTTTGTGGTCTTTTAAGGTTATGTAGCTCTCTTTTTCAGATAATTTACCTACTCTGTCACTGATCTTCAGTTTATCAAACATAAACATAAACATAACCCCGCTTTCAAATGTAACTATTAACTGAGACAACGAAAATTAAAAATTGAACCCTCTACCACCCCTTGTCTAGATGAATGGATTTATCGGTAACCTTGGAAACCCTCAAACTATGAATCTTTCCTGTGCCGTTAACAACCGTAAATTTTAAAAAGTAAGTTACTCCAAAATTCGCTTGATGAGGAAATGGAACTAATGTCTTTGGTTTAATAACAAAATTAAATTCAGGGGCTTTAGCTTCCATTTCTGAAACATGGTCATCACTGTGTAGCGGTAAAACCATATTTTAAATCTATTAATTTATAATATTAATGCTCTGTAAATTTAAATTTACATAGAGCACTATTGTGTAAAAATAAAAATATCTATAAGAACACCGGATTTTATATCTTACTGTTCTTTCCTTTTTTATTTATATATACATACATTGGCTCCTAATCAAAGTCGAGCACTTTAAATCTTTATTTTTATCAGGAAAATATGGAGAAAATAAATTTCGGTATTTCTCTGAAAAACATTCCTAATACAAACAAAAAGGAATATTTCGTTGCATTAATGCAAAAGACGGAGGAACTCATACGAAGGATGAGATGGAAGGCCTACTTCTTCCTTCAACGGAATGATTTACAAAATAAAAACAAGGAGGTTTACGGTTTTAAAAGCAAGAAAGCAGCACCATTTGTTCATAGTTTGTCGGCTTTTGAAAATGACCTTTTGGATATGATAAACAGCATAAACTTCAGGGAGAAAAAATGCCACTTCCAGAAACACCTAGATAGAATAGTGAAAGTAATAAACACATCTGATAAAATTTTAATAAAGTCAGACAAAACTGGAAACTTTTATAAAGCAACCACGAAAGACTATAATGATCTATTCAATAAGGACTTACATAAGAACTACAAAAAAGCAAATAATAGTAACCTAAATATGGTCCAGAATATCAATAATAGTAGTAAAAAAATCACTGATAAACTGAAGATCAGTGACAGAGTAGGTAAATTATCTGAAAAAGAGAGCTACATAACCTTAAAAGACCACAAAGCAGATTTCGAGGCTAATCCAACTACAAGGATAATTAATCCTACAAGACCAGATATAGGAAAAATTAGTAAAATGATCCTTGAAAGGATAAATAAACAAATCAAAGATAAAATAGGCCTCAAACTTTGGATAAATACCGAAGACGTGATAAACTGGTTCACCTGTATAAAAGCAAAAAACAACTGTACACTAATGCAGTTCGATATTGAAAATTATTACCCATCAATATCTAAAGAACTGTTCTTGAATGCGTTGGACTTTGCCACCCAGTACACGGATATTACTGAGGATGAAAAGAACATTATATTAAATGCGAAGAAATCGGTACTGATCCATAATGGTGAGCAATGGGTAAAAAATTCATATGACCACTTTGACATCACAATGGGATCACTAGACTCAGCTGAGTCTTCTGATCTTATTGGTCTTTTTATTTTATACAACCTAACAGCGCATCGTGATATTGATTCAACTGACATTGGTCTATACAGGGACGATGGTCTCATGGTTATTAGGAATTCTACTAACTTCAGAATAGACAAAATTAGAAAGGCATTATATAAAGAATTTAAAAGCATGGGTTTAAAAATTACCGTTAGCACTAAAATTAAAAAAGTTAACTTCCTTGATATAACATTAGATTTAAAGAACAATACATACACACCTTATAAAAAACTCAATACGAATCCTGTATATATACACCCTAAATCAAATCACCCCTCATCTATAATTAAACATATACCTTTATCTATCCGAAAAAGAATTAGTACAAATTCAGCAAATGACAAGATTTTCGACGAACATATTAATTTCTATAATAAAGCTCTAAAAGATAGTGGCTACAAAAACCTAAAACTAACTTATATTAAAAATGAAAACGGTAAACATAGGAAAAACAGAAGCAGGAAAATAATTTGGTATACACCCCCATACAACCAAATGGTAAAAAACAAATTGGGACAAAAATTCCTTGAATTAATACTCAAGCATTTTCCCGGTGGAAGTAAACTTAGTACCATTTTCAATAGAAATACACTAAAATTAAGTTATAGCTGTACTGATAACCTAGAAAAGATAATTAAGAAACATAATACTAATATCTTAAATAAACACTTATACCAGAACCAAAAAATTGTAGACAAGGGAAAAATACAAACAACAACTAATGAGGGTGAACAAAAATTATGTAATTGTAGAAACCCTCAAAACTGTCCTTTACAAAATAAATGTTGCATAGAATCAGTAGTATACCAATGTAATATATCTTCTGTTGAAAACCCTGAAAACATAAAAATTTATATAGGTTGCACTAGCCATGAGTTCAAAAAGAGGTTCTACCAACATCAATCCTCGTTTAGGATAAATAAGTATAAAAGTCAAACATCTCTTTCGAAGTACTTTTGGCACCTAAAAGAATCCAATAAAACACCTACAGTGAAATGGAAGTTAATAAGAAGAGCTAGAATATGTAGGTCATTAAATGACCCATGTCCTTTATGCATACATGAGAAACTATATATTACTAAGTTTATAAAAAATAAAAATTTACTGAATCAGAGAAATGAAATAGCTATTTTTTGTCGTCATTGCCAAAAGTTTTCTTTAAATAATATTTAAATAATCTATAAAAAAAAAAAAAAAAAAAAAAAAAAATTACCTGATTATTATACATACTCATATTTGATGGGTATAAATAATTTTAAATAATGTAGATAATTATATTACATTTACTTGGTTTATAAAGAAATATAGCCGATTAAAATTAAAAAGTTAAATTTGAAAGTAGAATTTTTAAAAATGTTTTAAAATTGAAATTAAATAAAACAGATTCTAACCTAAATATCTTTTAAAATTGTAATTAAATAAAACGTACTCTAACCATAACACCTCTCTCAAAGCAATTCAAACACTGGAAAGAATCCAAGTGAACACCGAAAGTCATGTGAAATTAATAAGTTAGAATATAATATTGAACATTAAATGTCCTTTATACATACATATATACATTTATAATACTAAGTTTATTGAATTAGTGAAATAATTTAACCACCTTTGCCGTCATTGTCATAAAGTTTACATAAAATAAAATAAAATAAAATAATATTTACTTATACTCGATAAGAATAAATAATTTTAAATACTGTAAGTAATCCTAATACATTTACTTGGTTTTTAACTAGGAGTATAGTATATTAAATATTAAAAATAACTTTTTAGAAAGGTGGATAAAACATATTCTAACCTAAACAGTCCCTCAAAATCTTTAAATATACAAATAGAAATAATACCATAAAAAAAAAAAAAAAAAAAAAAAAAAAATTTTGCCGTTAGAAATAAACCCAGATGACATGAATTTAGCGGATGTCAGAATTTGTTAAAAGATACATCCCTACCCATCCCTAAACATAACCCCGCTTTCAAATGTAACTATTAACTGAGACAACGAAAATTAAAAATTGAACCCTCTACCACCCCTTGTCTAGATGAATGGATTTATCGGTAACCTTGGAAACCCTCAAACTATGAATCTTTCCTGTGCCGTTAACAACCGTAAATTTTAAAAAGTAAGTTACTCCAAAATTCGCTTGATGAGGAAATGGAACTAATGTCTTTGGTTTAATAACAAAATTAAATTCAGGGGCTTTAGCTTCCATTTCTGAAACATGGTCATCACTGTGTAGCGGTAAAACCATATTTTAAATCTATTAATTTATAATATATATATATATATATATATATATATATATATATATATATATCATAAAATATAAAATTGGACATTGATGTCAACACCCCAGATGAGAGTTTGTTTCATGTTTACACGCAATCGTCAGGCCTGATGCATTGCGTTTTCCCTGATCTATTTATATGTGCAGCTTAGTAATACTATGTGGGTTATTTTGGCGGGCAGTAACGGTTAAGTTTTGAATTACTGAATTAATGTGTTGAAATAATTTTTGTTAACATTTTTATTCATTATTGATTATTTTATTGTTGTTAGTTACTATTATGTTTACTTGTGTTTATGTGTGTGTTCGTGGCTTGTCTAATCTGTTTATTATTTATACCGACAATACCTCACTGACCAATATATAGAAATAGTCGAGCAAAACAAAACGCATATGGCCTGACGATTGCTTGTAAGTATGGAAGGTACTGTCTCCTCTTGGTGTTCACTTCAGTGTCCACTTTTATATATATATATATATATATATATATATATATATATATATATATATATATACATATATATGTATATATATATATATATACATACTAGTTGTAATCTTATAAATATAAGAAATTAGACTCGTCCGGAAAACCTTCGGTTTCTTGATTTGCAAAAAACAAGCCAATACCAAAGGGGAAAAAATGGTACCAAAAAAGAAAGAACGGAGAACATGTACGGCAGCCGAAAATAATCGTCTAGCATCCAAGTTCAGAGTACAAAGAAAAGAAAACCGATACGAGTAAGTAAAATAACTCAGTAAAGTGCTCAATAAGCTAAGTAGAGCAAACCTAAATTCAACCTAAAGAGCCAGACAACTTACCACGGTTTCACCTAAGCGGATCGATAGATTTATATATATATATATATATATATATATATATATATTGTATATTTAGTCAGCAATCCTTCATTCATGCATGTTTCATTAAAAACGACGGACAAGTTACAAAGGTTAAACTTTCTATTTAATTTTTCTTGTGTTCAAACAAGAGCTTTCTAGAGACAACTAGAAACTCTCCAAATGTTCTATAGTTCCGAGCGCTTTCGGCTATATCAGCCATTATCAAGAATGATTTTATTTTTTCAGTGTGTGCGTTATGTGTATGTTGTTAGTGTGTTATAGAGATGTTTTATTTTTCGAACACGGTTAGCACATTGTGGCCTAGTTCGTAGTTAATATTGTTAAGAGTTGGATTTTTCTTTTTTATTATTAGGGCTTCCATTATTATCTTTTTTTACAGGTGGATGGCGTTATTATATCTGTCTATTCTACTAGTATGTTTCGAAGTAGGTACTGACTGCATCCGTCCATGCTTAAATTCGATGATCTTACGGAAACACACTGGTGTATGAACGTGATGACCC
>OZ038491.1:112058139-112080639 GCA_964036315.1 Acanthosepion esculentum
TCTCTACCAGGAATGGTGAAATGTTGTAAGAGACACGGCGCAAATTTACCGTGGATGATTTTCACGATCAAAGAACTCTCCAAACGTTTTCGACTGAGGGAATTGTTCCCTCCTTTGATCAGAGTAGCATTTTTTATGTCAAAATTGTAGTCTGTCTGGTTACGGTGAACAACCAACGCATTTGATGTATTATCTTGTAAAATGTTTCTTTTGTGTTCATATAATCTTTTATTTAGATTTCTTCAGGTTTATCCTATGTATTTTTGTGACAAATTACAGGTGATCGAGTTAATTCCGCCTTCGGGTTTAAGCTTATTGTTTTGTTTATTATTGACTAAGACTTTTATTGTGGTAGTAACAAATTGTATGTTGAAAAAAATGAAATTTAAAATTCCCAGAAGTCGTGCACATGTGTAGTCGTACCAACGTAACAAATGTAGTCTGATGAAGTTCTAAAGGATGAAACTGGTCACACGAATAGTTTTTTCCACTTTGTCATACATTTTTCCCACAATATCGTTCTTGATATATAAAAAATATATTATTATCTTAAATACAGCGTGTATCAAAAAGTCTTTTACAAACTTTAAGGCGTGTTCCTCATACCAAAACAAGTTTATATAAAGATATGTCCACAAATCCTTCTTTTTTTAGTTAAGTTTAAATAATGTTTATAGTAGATGCCGCTGTGTTGCCATGTGGACTAGGTTACATTTGTTATTCATGTAAATTTGTGGCTCGTCTGTCTACAACGTATAACGTGTCTAGTAGTGAGTTAACTGGGAAGTGTTCTGTTTAACAATGGCTGGATGTCCATATCGTGAGCAGGCAGATATGATTTTGACATAGGGCCGCGTGAATTGTAATGGGCAGGAGGCTGCACGGCTGTATCAGATTGCGTTTTCCAGTCCGAAGTCAGCCGAGTAATTCCTTGCTGCTGTTTATCGTGGCGTTGCTAAGACAGAATCTGTGGCACTGCAAACTATGAATCGATGAAGACCAAGCTCTGCACGTAGACCTGACCACGAAGAACACATTCTACAGTCTGTCGGAGACGATCAAGGTATCAGCACACGTGAAGTAGCATGTCGTACATCTCATAGTACCACATGATGGGTACTTCAAGAGCAGCTCCGTATCCGTATCTCTTGCAACTTGTGCGACGCTTTTCGCCCTCTGATCACTCACCACAGGAGAACTTTTGCCAATGGTTTATTGCACAAACTGCTAATAAGTTGTCTGTTTAGTCTTTTTACGGGTGAATCAACATTTGGAAGAGATGGAATAACAAATTTACACAACAAACATTTGTAGGCGGATTGGAATCCCCATGGAAAAATACAGGCTAGAAACCAGCATCAGTTTACGATTAATACGTTGGGTGGAATTAGAGATGACTGTCTGTTCGGTCCATATGTTCCCCCAGTACGTCTTACAGGAGCTGTCTACAGGAACTTTATTTCGAACACACTTCCAGACTGACTAATACGAAGATGCATGATGGGTGCCCGGCAAATTTTAGTCACATTAATAATGCAAAGACGCTTCCTCAAACCATTCGACACCGTGTGGGGGTATTTGAAAGGGTCCGCTAGTCAATGGTCCGACGGGTGCATGCGTGTGTAGAAGCAAGCGGAAGACATTTTGTATATTTGTTATGAATTGCTGTGTTGAGGTACAGCGAAGGACTTTTTGGACATATGCTTATATAGGCACTTTACCTTGTTTTGGAGTGAGTAAACAGCCGCCCACCCAAAGTGTGCAAAAGTATTTTTGATACAGCCTATATATACATCCGAGGTATAACTAACTTTGAAAAGAATCGTCTCTACCATCTGAGAGGATTAAGAACCAACACCAAATCGTGGGCTAATATATCAGCCCATATGACAATCAATCTCTCAGCATGTCCCTTGTGTGGACTTGTTTGCAATTCCCTTGCAGGATTGTTGTCTCATACGAAACAGAAATATTAACTGAACTGAAAGACACACATACGTCGAAAACGACAGGAGAGTCCATCATATATATATAAATATATATATGTGTGTGTGTGTGTGTGTGTGTGTGTGTGTGTGTGTGTGTGTGTGTGTGTGTGTATGTGTGTGTGTGCTTTCGCCCCAAGGTAAGGCCATAAAGAGGTGATATAGTATGAACGTATATAACAAAACATTATTAATGAGCGAGAACAATAAAAGATCAGACATTGGAGTCGTCCAGAAATATCTAAACTGTCAGTAGTGTGTAAAACTTAAAAGGGGCTCTCCTTTTTTGGCAAAAAGATGACGATTGGCATTTCATTTAAGTTTTTGAAAAATACTTGAGTGTAAACCAAGAAGTGAGAAAAAAGAAACTGATAGTATATATATATATATATATATATATATATATATATATGCTATCAGTTTCTTTTTTCTTTTGTGTGTGTGTGTCTGTGTGTATGTGTGTGTGTGTCTGTGTGTCTCTCTCTGTGTCTGTGTGTGTGTGTGTGTGTGTGTGTGTGTGTGTGTGTGTGTGTGTGTGTGTGTGTGTGTGTTTCGTCCTCTGAGGGACTATATCAAGGCGATGTTCCTTAGAGATCGAAACGCATCGGGTAAGAATAGTTTTCCTTCTTGTTTCTTTTTATTCATTTTGTCTCCTCTACAGATACAGTCTAGCTGAGAATACCTACCTACATACATACACACACACAGACACACACACACATACATATATATATATATATCATCTTGGGGAAATTTTGCTATTAATTATATTGCGTGCATTCGCTTTTTATTATGACTACTTATAGTATGTTTATAGCGTTGTCGTTATTAAACTAGTTCTTGTTAGTGCATCATCGTCTAACTCCGACTAATTATAGAGATAAGGATATTAGTCACACTGTCAATTCTGATTACTTCTCATCGGATCAATACTCTTATATGGAAGTAGTGAAAAGCGATAAACTGGTTCAGAAATATCTCATCTGTCGCTTTCTCAGATCATTGAGTAAAAAAGGCTTTTCAAAGATATAGAGGACAATATTACTTTGAGCCTGGCGCTACAGCTTTGCAAAATAAGAGAAATATAATAAAGATCTGAAATCCCATTTTTGAGGTTAGGAAGGAAACCCCCATTAATAGGAGAAAAAGCGCTACGAATAGTTTCGCCCAATACAGCACGTTGCTACAAAATCTAACCAAAAATCTCGACGGCTGTTCTTAAATAGTCCTGATTGAGACGAGATCGAGGCTTTCATGTGGATGACATGCACGGCGCTAAAAACGTTCAGATATATCTAAACTATCAGCTGTGTACAACAGACGTGTAAGACTTAGCAAGAATTTTATTTTTTATTTTTTTATTTTTTTTTTATTGATTGAATCGTTTTTTTACGGCTTATCAACCTTTTTTGAGTAATTTAAAGGAGGCAGCGCAAAGTAATAGATTACGGCACGGATAGAGAAATTGGAGAACCAAGTTCGCATCCCAGTCGAGTTCATTTATTTTACTTGGGAAAGGTACGAATCCAACCCCCCCCCCTCAGCTATGGATAAATAGGAGGACAGACTGAGTTATGTAGCCTTGGCTGGCGACTAGTCTAGAAGGAAGACTCTGAATTCAAAACTGTATGCAGCCCTGCCGAAGTACAAAGCATGCAGATAAGGAAAGAATGGTTAGAATTAGCTCGATGATACCGACTACGGTCGTCTCCTTCTTAAAGCCAAAACAAATTTTTGATTGTAAGAATAAATTTTTTGCGAGTTAATATTGCATTAACAATATTTTGAGAATAACAATAATTTTTCCATATACAAAACATACTATTTAATCCATAGATGGGAGAAGATGGATTCATAACTTTCTCAAGGGTATTTGCGCCTAAGTAAATGTAACGAACCTTAATGAAATTAGAACTCCGAATTTTTTATTCTAAATTGCTACATTATATTACACCATCCACACATCCATCCTTTTTTAACCTCATGTACTGGGATTATTTTAATCAGAAATTCTATCAAATAAAAGAAACGGTATCATTTTAGGCGTTTTAATAGTATCAACAGCTAAAATGCATATGACATTCAACTCGAAGAGAAAATGATGACATATTCAACACTACTTCAAACAAAAATGTTAGGAAGGAAACTGGAAAGAGCTATAAAAGCTACTGGACTTGAGAAATTTATTTTTGTTGTTTTTATAGAAAGAATGTAGCGGAAAATGTATGACAAATTAGAAAAAAAATTTCTTTATGTGCATTTCGTCCTTTTGTACTTTTTACACTCTGTCATAAATTTTTCCCTAATTTTGTTTTTGATATACAAAAAATATATATCGTTATCTCATAGAAAGTATTTGTCGTTTCCGTTAAAATCTCAAATAAAATATGCAACATATTTCATACAACAGAACTTATAAATTTTAAACATGAGAAGCATTTTTGGCAACAATAGCTACAGTGCTGTTCGATAAAAGTGACTCACCTGATTTTTTTTACTTAAAATTTTTTTCGCCTTTTGTTTTTGCGGTCAAACTAATTTTTAATCTTACTAATATAAAGACACCTTCCCGACCACCTAGTAAAATAGTTTACTCACCCTAAGGTATTCTATTGATAATTATAATTTTAGATATAAATGAGATTTAGGGAAAAACTCTGTGCAAAAAAAGTGACTCACTTATTTCCTGCAACTAGTAATCAATAGAAATATACTTTAAACAGCTTTAAATAAAGAATAATAGAGGTATAATTTATTTATAATAGGTAATATTGTTCGAAATATTTAAAAATATATGGGTCCTCCTTTATTTTGAATAACCTTTTCAACCCTTTTTGGCATTGACTTGATTAGGTTCTGGCAAATCTAATCTCCAAGCATTGAATTCCATTCGGATATGAAATTCACAATCAAATCCTCTTTGTTGCTCAACTGCTTTCTCGAGAGCCTGTACTTTATAATGCTCCATAAGTTTTCTATGTGGTTGAGGTCAGGAGATTGGGGTGGCCATGTCATAACACTCACCTGCTTCTCATCAAAGTATCCCATCATCAATTTTGATTTGTGACAGGGAGCATTATCCTGCATAAAAATGAGCTTGGTCGGGTCGATTTGAACCTTTCAGCAGAAGAGAGCAAACAAGACTCTAAAATTCTCTGTAATGCTCGCTCCTGAGGGTGAGTCACTTTTATCGAACGGTCCTGTAAATAAGCGTTAAACATGCTCTCAAAATACTTATAAACTAATAACACGCAATGAATTCTTTACATCTTAAAACACACCAATAAAACCGTATAATACAAAACCATAGAATATAAATCAGAAAGTTCGTTTTATTAGTCATCATGATGTAGGAAGATACCGCCAAAATATCGTGCGGACGTAGTAGAAGACATACCACGTGACTTTTTAGGGTCAATTAAGGAGAAATAAATAATATAATTCTGGAGCAGATTTTCTTAGGAAAAGGTGTATAAAAATACCGAACTCCGCCCCCCCCCCAAATGTGACGCACAGATGTCACCAAGGTCCACGTCACTTTGCCTGCCTGCCTGCTTTCAAGATCCCATCACGTCCACAGGCCAAAAGTAACAGCGCTGACAAACTACAAAGAGACCGCCTCAGACTACGGCACCAAAGTTCACAATAAGAACTATATTCTGACTATCTCTAGTATTCCTCGTTACTATTATGCATACATACACGTATTGACTCTTTCGCACAAACACACATATAACAACACTTCACCGTTTTCACATACCTACGCAGTTGAGTTTTTTGTTTTTTTTATCCGAGAACTATTTTAACAACCAAACCAAAATGACATAGTGAATAATACATTCAACCAAATTCTTATTCTTATTATATTAAATAAATTTTTATTTGTTGATACTACGTTGTCTTTTTCTACTGGATTTTCTTCTTTAAAGGAAAATCGTGGGATTATTCTAAACGGCCGAAATTACGAGAAGTCCTGCAACAATATTTTATATTATTCTATCGAATCCAGACACTCTGAATTTTGACATTTAACAAAAACCCGAGTAGAAGGATTCCTACAAATTTATGAATTTCAGCCGAGAGTAGCTCTGGCCGTTTCGTCAGTGAATGGCTAAAATTTCCCTCATCTCATAATTTTAGAGAAAAAAAGATTTCATAGAATTTCTTTTTATTATTTTTTATTTACAGTGTTTGATTGATACATGTTTTGGAGTCATTTCTGTTGTGGTCTGTTTAGGGCCCAGAAAGAAAGACACGGAAGACGAAGGTAGGTTGAACGAGTATATTGAAGATATATACAAAGAAAGAGTGTTAGTAATAAGTAGATAGAGGTGTACGTCCGAACGGTCGGTGAACACTGCGTCTACTGCCCTAGATTTAACAGCCCCCACCACGAGGGATGTATGTGGCACAAGGCCGCGTTTACCGTGGTTTTCCTGAGCCCGTAGGCTCGGCCAAAATTATTCCCTTAGAACCCGCATAAACGGGTTCAGGGCCTGTCTACCTCCCCGAACGAAACTTTGTCCTTCTACAAAGCCTCGTCCGGGTTACTCTCTGCTCAAGGCCATGCTCAACCGACTCTCGCAGTTAGTATTTATGAGGGGAGGAAGAGTTCATTCTACTGTAGGAGGGTTTACCACAATTCCTTTCCTGTCAGTTTCTTTTTTTTACATTCACCGATACCCGAGTGATCCATGCCACAAACTGTTCTTGGCGCGTTTTTTTTTTGTTTTTTTTTTTTTTCAGTTATTCTCAACATCTACGACCAACCGACTGTCTGTTTTAACGCAAAAAATTCTGCCACCGTCGTCCGCACACCAGCAAAAACGAGTCGGAAGCTTTTAATGTACGTAAACGAACGAAATCATTGATCTTCGGGATATTTAAAGTGGCATACGTAAAGTTATCTACGAAAGATTGGCGGGTTTTTTACCCGTTGGTCCACGCGCCGTGTCACGTGTGGGTCAGGCTGTCGCTATAGCAACACATTCGAGCCGATCAAAATGCCATTATAGACAGCCGTCACCCTTACCCTCCAGGCTCCTTACCTATCCTCTACTCCAGACAGTTTAACGTATACCCTTTCTAGTGCCGGACAGCTTGTGTCTTTCCGCTATCTTTGTCTGCTACCCGGTCTAAAACTGCAATAGAAGAAAAGCGAATAAAAAAGTCAACTACGACCGATGAGATAACCGTTTGAACATCGGGAAACACAAAAAGGTGTCATTTCGTACAAAAGTGACTGTAAATGTCGGTAAATGTACGCAAAAGAAAAGTAAAAAAAAAAAAAGAACGGGGGAAAAAAAGTCTTCACGTCTGAGAGTGAAGTCATTATAAAATGGCGCTCAGGTAGATTTCCGAAGGGTGTTTTTCGCTGCTGTGCTGTCTATTGAATAGGATGTCTTTTCACAATGCTGACTCTTTCGTAATGCTATCTCCTTTCACTAGAGAAAACCTATTTAGCAAGACCTCCTCCCTGATAATTGGCGCAACTTTTCAATTGCAACTGTTATTGTCGTCTCTGTACTACACGGAGAATTTAAAACGGTTCGCCATATCGTGGCTGGTCTCTTTTCGGGGAAACGAACGTCTTTTTTTTTACTTCCTTTTTCAATTTTTATTCCTTCACTTGTCTCTTTGCGTCTGTTTTCTGAGACTTGGCGGATACTTTTTTAAGTGATTTCGGACTTTTACAGCCAAGTCCTAGAATTATTTCTTTATGACCTTGGTCTGTGGAGATTCCATCGGTTTTGGCACCTGGAATGTCTGCATTGCCCTCGTACAGGCAGTACCTCAGTTCCTCATATCTTCAATAAAAGACAGAGTAGTGAAATGAGAAGAAACGAACTTTTATTTCCAAAATCTAAATTTTGGAAGCTGTATCTAATCAGTTTCGCAATTCTAAATTCTAAGAATGGAAAAAAAAACAGGGGGCGTTTGCAATAAGAGCAGTGGTAATTTCGCGTATGGGTGTTGTTTGTTTTTGATTTTGTAGACTGGACACTAAAAGAGCACTATGACGCAATTCACTCCGCCAGAAACATGGAAATTGCATGCTGTAATGCTTGGCATTCGCACCGGAAGTTCAATTACGAAATTTTCAGAGTGCAGAGGATTCGGAAAGAGTTGGAAGTCTAATGGTGATTACGAAGGTACGGTAGATCAGAAAACTCATTCTGATCGTTTTGATAAGAAAATAATTCCAGAATTTTTTGGTGAGGACCTCCGACTCAACACGGAGGCCTACATCTAGTGCCTTGAGGAGGTAGTACTGCCGTGGGCCAAGAAGGTAACTGCTGGAAGACCCTACGTTTGGCACCATGCCACACAAGCAGGAGAACACAATCATGGCTGTCAGACAATTTCTGCGACTACTTCGCCCCTTAGATCTGGCTACCTAACTCCTCAGGCTGCAACCCCTTTCATTATTATGTGTGGGGCGCAATTGAGCAAGAGACCAACAAAACTTTTTATGACAGAGAATGCAAGGTTTATGGCAGCAATTTAAACCAATTTAAACAAGAAGACCGTCCAGAAGAGTTGCAGAAGATTCCGAAATCTCCTGGAGGCTGTGGTTGAAGCTAATGGCGATTTTATTGAATAAATTTACTCTTTAATATTTCAAGATATTTTTGTGTAATTTTCGTAAATATATCTGTTTAAATGAGATGTCAGTGTTATTTTCATCTTTGCGTAATTCAAACAACAGTTTAACCATCGCACCGTCCCTTTACACACACACAAAATACATACATACATACATATATATATATATATATATATATATATATATATATATATATATATATATATATATATATATAAAAGTGAACATAGAAGTCAACACTTAGAGTCTGTTTCATGCTAGATGCAATCGTCAGTGTTGACTTCTATGTTCACTTTTATATTTACACACGCTCTATCTCTGTTATTGAACACTTTATCCCATAAATATAGTACACTTTAAGACTATATTTCTTCATATATATATATATATATATATATATATATATATATATATATATGAAGAAATATAGTCTCAAAATATATATGGCAATGTTTGTCGTCCCCTTCTAAGGAAACATTTAATGATCGCGAACCGACAGTGCTACTTTTTGGTTTAAATTTATTAAATATTTCTGTTAATTAGTTTCTATAATTTGATAGTGTTATTTTTTTGTGATTCTGTAACCCTAGTCCAATGAGTCAGAAGAAGGATGGCCCGCGCTCAGGCATAGATAGATAGATATTGAGAGTGAGTGTGTGAAGAGGGAGAGAGAGACTTGGGGCTTGTATCCTTCAATGCCCTTGCCCATAACCCAAGCTAGTAACGTTTCATCATCCCTAAAATTTATGAAGTTCTGATGAATGGATTTCCTCTCAATTTTTAGCTCCTCGCTGACAAATCCTGTCTTAAAGGGTTGGCCCCATAAAGTGCTTAAGCATTCCCCGCCATGACGAGTGTCAGATCAGATAAAAAAAAGAAGTTCAAAAGTCTTTATGCGGCCTTGTGGGTAATGAATTATTTTCCATCCTTCTACCCCTTACCCACGACGTCCTGGGTATGACGATAAACTACATCCGCGTCCAAGGTAAGACGATAAACTATGTCCATCAGCAAGGCCTCTGATCAAGAGGTTTTGAGGAGTGTGGAACCACCTCTTAATTGCTGGTGTTTGCAGGTTCACTCTGACATGGGGTGGTAGCACCTGTTAGGGTACCAGCTACGGGCAAATAGTTAACCCCCAAACTGGGGTCGAAACACTATGAAAGCGTAAAAATTTATTTTAATACCAGAAATACTTTGTAAAAAAAATATTACCAGCAATAAATTTTTGAAAAAAAAAATACTATTACCAGAAATACATGGTTCAAAAAATATTACCAACAATGTTTTTAAATAATAAATAATACCAGCAATACTTTTTTGAAAAAAATTATTACCAGCAATACATTTTCGAAGGAGAAATATTACCAGAAATAGATTTTTGACAAAACATGACCAGCAATAAAAATTTTGTCGGCATTAAATAACCCACTGAGGTTGATATACCGTGGAACAAACCAAACCAAACCTTACCCACGTTTCATATCTCTCGCTACCCTATCACTATTTTCGTGACAGAAGTTACACTTCTTTCTTGCTTCCACTAGTTCAGATCTTCACAGCTCGGACGCGCGAGAAGATGTCCACATAATCAACCATTTCTTATTCACCTTTCGTATTCCATTGGTAAGGAAGACATTTCTCTCAAACATGTTCTTCCCAAGAATCCGAAACACTACGATATTAAAATATTCAAGAAGTCTTGAGTCAAACATAATCTATTCTACATGTCCTCCTGATCTCATCTTCTTGCTTCCTCCTTTTACGCGCTAACGACTGCCACATTCTGTTTCTTTCTGCTTTTTTTTAATCATTTCACCCCAAGCAAGGCGGGAACATCACTAGAACGCGGATGGGGGGGGGTTACAGAGAGCGAAAGTGAAAGAGAAGTCTTAGAATAGGGACTGAAAATAGGGAGGATTGAGGAAAGGGAAAAAGATGAACGAGTGTCAAGAATACGGAAGATGTCGATTGACGTTGCATTTAAATGTTTGAAGATCGTAGTTATCAGGGAAGCAGGTAAACGGAAATGGCTTCCACAGGTGAAAAGATACTGTTGGAGTAGAAATGGCGGTTGCATTTAGCATTTTTTCTACAGGAAACGGGTGGTAACTAAATGGCAAACTAGTAGCAAGCTTCAATTCACGCCGTCCCGGAACCAATGGGGGGAACGTTCATCAGGGCAGTTGACATGAAAATAGTTGTAGAAAAAACAAACAGAGAAAAGCTACGCCATGTTGGTGATAAAGTGACCGAAGTCGAGATGACTGGTCAGGATCAATAACATTACAGATCCTTTTGGAATTTTGTCAAGTGTCACGAGATGTGCAGCAGAAGCACCAAACCGGTTATTGCAGGTGTATTTAATGCACGGGAGTATGGTAGATTTGTAAATGTGCAAGATGGATACTGAGGAGGAGAAAAGGTTATGGCCCGATGCAGTGATGCATATTACTTAGTACTAGATTCAGCTATCGATTCGATGTAGTTGCTCCATTTCAAGTCAGTGGAAAATATGAGGCCAAAGAGATGCATTGTGTTGCTCTCCACGGGTCCGGTGTCTCTAATTGGAGGTTCTTTTCAAGAGCAGCTGCCACGTTTACTTAAAACATGATTGGATCTTGCGCCGTATATGAATAATAGTACATATATATATATATATATATATATATATATATATATATATATATATATATATATATATATATATTGATGCATGTTTCATTAAATAATATAGACAAGTTTTGTCTATTTATTTTAATAAGTTTCTTTCATATGGAGTGCGACAAGGAGGAAAGGAGAGACCCAATGTATCTATTCAACGACTATGATCAGTGCATATACAGGCACAGCTATAAAAAGATGGGCATTGATAATTTAAATATTCCATACCGTATCCCAAATGAATCTGCTAATAGAAAATAACGCAAATGCTTTCCGACACAAGGTCAATTTTCAGAGGATGAGGATGGCTATGCTGATGACATAGGCAGTCAGAGATGGGACAAAATTGATCTTGGAAAAAAATCAGCATCATAAACCAAGTATTCCAAGAAGATGAACTTAAGATAATCATTTTCAAAATATAAGTTATGATCTTTTTTTAATCGATTCGCCCCAAGAAAGAAAGTAATGTCACTAAGAAATAGAGTTTTGCTGAGTGTGGAAAATTAGGAACAGGAATATTACTAATGAGCGGGAAGAGAAAAGAGTATTCAGCAGAACAATAGATAGCGATTGACATTGCATTTACATTTTTGGAGAGTAAATTTGGTTAGGAGGGAGTTTCACAAGCTAGAAGTGCGGGAAAAGAAACTGTTACCATGTTACGGTAACATCTAGAGAGCTCAACTGTAAATTGATGAGACCTCAACGCCAGTCTAGTACTGTGCTTAGATTAAAAAGTTCTAGGTACCATACCAAAAAGCTCATCCGAACAATTACCATGAATGTATTTATAGAAAAGACAGAAAGGGCAACTTTACGGCGGTGGGAAAGAGCCTGAAGCCGAGCCACCAGATCAGGACTGATAATATTGCTGATTCTTCTTTGGATTTTAGTAAAGATCTCGGGGATGTAATGAAAGCAGTGACGTTACGTACCCTGAATCCTTCATAAAATCCAGGATGTGGAATAAGTAAATACTAAACACTTCATATACATAGTTGTATGGATCAGCTATAGCAAATTTAGTATAGTAAATAAGGAAATTCGACAGAGAATAGATTACACTAGGGCTTGTTTCTCGCAAGACTGCAAGCTGCTACAAAATCTAAAAATTAGTCGAGAGTCATGTTCTTAAATATTACTGCCTGAGCCTTTTATATTATATTTTTGTTCTGTCTTGTACATTGAGCACTACATGGATTTTATCCGCTTGGAAATATATATAAATATATTGACCACTAATACTATATATATATATATATATATATATATATATAGATAGAGAGAGAGAGAGAGAGAGAGAGATAGATAGATATTAACATATATATCGATATCTCATATATATATATATATATACATACATATATATATATATATATATATATATATATATATATATATATATATATATATATATATATATGAGATGATGATATATATATGTTTATATATCAAGAAATACCATGGAAAATGGAAGATAAAGTGGAAAAGTCTACTAGTGATGCGTTTCGTCCTTCAGGACTTCATCAAACTAAATTTGTTATAACATCAAATTCAGTCATACATATTTCCCTCTTTTACACATACACAAACACACACGCATACACACACACGCATACACACACGCAGATACACACACACTTACATATATATATATATATATATATATATATATATATATATATATATATACATGAAAGGAAATATTCGGTATTCATTGCCAGTACTGCTATCTGCTGAAATTTACAAAGACTTTTCTTTTAAAAAAGTCTTTCTTATAAAACAATTTAACATGAAAATATTTTTATTCCCTGCAATAGAAATGTGTCTCTACAGAAGGATGTTGAGAATACCAGGGACCAAACATGTGAGAAAGATTTAGAAAAAATATAATTAAAAAGACACTTCAGAAAGGGACAACTAAAATTTCTAAGTCGAATAATGAGGAAAGAGGGTTCGTAAAATTTGATACTCACATAACTGAAAAGGCGAGAGAGACGAAAACAATGCTATCTAGTGAGATTCAGTGAGTTGATAGCGGAACAGTGGTTAGGCAAGATTAAAAAAAAGACAAAATTTATTAATAGCTATATAGGACAGGAAATTGTGGAGAGCCATGGTCGTCAACTTTCTGAAGGGACACAGTACATAGAAGAAGAAGAAGTTCAATAACTCCTATTACTCTTTCCAGTATTGATGGCGGCTTCCTACACAACCTTTTGCTTATTTCCGCTTTAAATTAGAGTATTTGCGATGAAAAGATGCATCCATTAATTATGAGTCACTAATTACCAAAATCTGCTAAGCTACACAAGAGAAAGGAACTGAAAATCGGAAAGAATTGACTTGTCTGGAATGTTCTCAATAATCTTGTTGCCAAGTACCTCCAGTGATGACATATATTTCAAATCACAAGTTTTTCTCCTGCAGTAAAGTCGACGACTGTTGCTATCAAGCGGTGTTAGTTATTATTAGCACACTTTCAAAGCGACAAAATTTGAATCATTTAAAATATTAATTTTCTAATTTTAAGTCCTCCAATTATTTTTGTACTCCTAAACTCGTAACAAGATTTCAGTGCTTCACCTTATTTCTAAATGAAAGTGGCCAAGTGGTGTCTGCGTAAAATGTGTGCTTAGAGCAACGAGAGTAAACGTAAGATAATGGTTAGTGCAGCGCATGTACTACGAATTGCAGATGTCAACATCTGGAAAGTGTTTTAACAGTCGATAGAAAATGCGGCACCAAAATCCGAACACGCATGGGAATAGCAAAAATGACTTCGAAAAGCTAAGCAAAGTATTAAGAAACAGGAAAAATTCATTAGAAACAAAAAGAAATATTGCTGAACTGTTACGTAATATCAATCCTTTTCGATGGCAGTGCAAGCTGGGCAATCTCTTCACAGAAGAGGAGAAGACTTGCGGGAACAGAAATTGGGTTTACAGAAGGATGCTGAGAATACGATGTGTAAACAAGGTCGAAAGATGAAAATGGAACAAAAAAAACCTTCTCAGAACCAGAAAGAGACGGTTGAAATTTGTGAGACACATACTGAAGAAGGTAGGCTTGGAGAATGTAACACTCACAGAATATATAAAAGAAAAGAGAAACTGGGGTAGTTTGTGGGGCACCTGACTGAACAACTTTTCTGAATGGGTGGACGAATCGTCAGGGTGAGAGGAATGGCAAAAAGCCAAACGTTACTAAGACCTAGAAAGCATGGGGAGTCATGGAGAGTCATGATCGGTCACGCCCTGAAGGGACATGACACACAGAAAGTATTCATTCCTGCTGAGGGTCCAAACATCATTCCTTACCACCCACCCCCCACATAGTATCTATATAGTCTGGATCTGTGCAAAGTTTTAAACACACGCACACTTATGCACGCGCACTACACATATATGGATACACATTGCGTTTCATATATATATATGTGTGTGTGTGCGTGTGTGTGTGTGTGTGTGTGTGTGTGTATTTGTGTGTGTATTTGTGTGTGTGTGTGTCAGCGAGAAAGAGTTCAAGGTCAATCAGGCCGCGTCTATGGCTCGATAAGAGACGCAAGCGAAATTAAATGCTAGTCACGTAAGTGGAAAATAAACTAAAGATAAAAGAAAACACTTTCGTTAATTAATAAGGAAATTAAAGAAAAGATGAGTGCAATTGCAGGAAGTGATGTTAAGGGGAAAACGAAGAGAAAGAAGAAAAAGGAGAAGAAAAGAAAGAAGAAAAGAAGAAGAAAAGAAAGAAGAAAAAGAACAAAGTCGAAAAGGGAGAAGCATATCGGAAAAGAATATAAAGTGGAAAAAAGAGGAAGAAAACGGTGATAAAGAAAAAGTTGCACATAAGAAAAAAAGAAAGAAAAATAATGAAAGGAAGAAAGAGAATGTGATAGAAGGAGGGAAAAGGAGGGGAATTTTGAAATTAGAAGACCACGGAAAATATTAGGGGAAGAGCCAGAAAGAAAAGGAATTTGCAGAAAATTGGGAAGAAGAAGAAGAAGAAGAAAGAAGAGAAGAAGAAAGAAGAAGAAGAAGAAGAAGAAGAAGAAGAAGAAGAAGAAGAAGAAGAAGAAGAAGAAGAAGAAGAAGAAGGAAAGAAGAAGAAGAAGAAGAAGAAGAAGAAGAAGAAGAAGAAGAAGAAGAAGAAGAAGAAGAAGAAGAAGAAGAAGAAGAAGAAGAAGAGAGAAGAAGAAGAAGAAGAAGAAGAAGAAGAAGAAGAAGAAGAAGAAGAAGAAGAAGAAGAAGAAGAAGAAGAAGAAGAAGAAGAAGAGAAGAAGAAGAAGAAGAAGAAGAAGAAGAAGAAGAAGAAGAAGAAGAAGAAGAAGAAGAAGAAGAAGAAGAAGAAGAAGAAGAAGAAGAAGAAGAAGAAGAAGAAGAAGAAGAAGAAGAAAGAAGAAGAAGAAGAAGAAGAAGAAGAAGAAGAAGAAGAAGAAGAAGAAGAAGAAGAAGAAGAAAGAAGAAGAAGAAGAAGAAGAAGAAGAAGAAGAAGAAGAAGAAGAAGAAGAAGAAGAAGAAGAAGAAGAAGAAGAAGAAGAGAAGAAGAAGAAGAAGAAGAAGAAGAAGAAAAGAAGAAGAAGAAGAAGAAGATGAAGAAGAAGAAGAAGAAGAAGAAGAAGAAGAAGAAGAAGAAGAGAAGAAGAAGAAGAAGAAGAAGAAGAAGAAGAAGAAGAAGAAGAAGAAGAAGAAGAAGAAGAAGGAAGAAGAAGAAGGAAGAAGAAGAAGAAGAAGAAGAAGAAGAAGAAGAAGAAGAAGAAGAAGAAGAAGAAGAAGAGGAAGAAGAATGAAAAAAACAGAAACGAAAAAAGGCGAATGTAAAAAAAAAGAAAGAGAAAAGAAAATGTCAGAAGATGAAAGACGAAGGTGAATGAGAGGAACGAAAAAGAACGAAATACGAGAATGGAGAAAAGAATTAATAGAAAAACAAAAATGAGAGTAAAACGAGAGAAGGCAAGAAGGGGACGAAGAAGAAAAGGAAATAAAATAAAAGAGGAATTAAAGGAGGAGAGAGATAAAATAAGGAAGAAAAGGAATTAAAGTAAAACGTAAAAAGTAGAAAATGGAGAAGGGGTGAATAGGACAAAGGCGGAAGAAGAGAAGAAAAAGTCGGCAAATAATGGAAGAGGTAAAGAACAAAAGGAATAAGGATGGAAGCAGGGGAAAAGGAAATTAATAGAAAGACAGAAAAGAGGAAAAAGAGAGAATGTAAGAAAAGCACGATAGAGAGGGAGAAAAAGTCAAATGAAGGTTAAACAACGAAAAGAAGGCGTGAAGAAAGCGGAAAAGAAAACAGAATAAAAGAGTTAAAAGGATACGAAAACAGAGTAGAATAAGTGCAAAGAGGAAAAAATAGAGAAGAAGATAATGAAGAAGAAGATATAATGAAAAAAGGCAAGAATTTTAAAAATGCAGAAGAAAATTAAAATTATAGAAAAAAATTAATTAGAGTCCAAAAAATAAAATAAATATAAACGCTTTTTTAAAAAAAAATTTAAAAAAAGTAAAGCGTATAATGAGACGATGTGGACGAAGAGGAAAGAAGAGGGTGAGAGGTAGAATGAAAAGAATCCGTGTAAGAGAAAAGAAAGAAAGAAAGAAAGAAAGAAAGAAAGAAAGAAAGAAAGAAAAGAAAGAAAGAAAGAACAGAAAGAAAGAAAGAAAGAAAGCGAGCAAGAAAGAAGACAAAGAAGAGAGGAAGAAAGAACAGACATAAATAAATAAAGAGAGAAAAACGAAAAGAAAGAAAGAAAGCGAGAAAGAAACAGGGAAGAAAAGAAAGAAAAAGAAAGATAGGAAATAAATAAATGAAGAAAAAGAAAGACAAAATTAATAAAGAAAAGAAAGCGAGAAAGAAAAAGAAAGAGAGGAGAGAAAAAAGAACAGAAATTAAGAAAGAAAGAAAAGAAAACGAAGGTACGAAGAAGACTCATATATCCAGAAGTAGTATTAATGCGTAGAAAGGAAGAAATATGAAAGAGAATATAAAGGAAAGGTGAAGAAGCGAGAAATGAAGAATTAAATGACGAATGAGATAAAGAAAGAAAGAAAGAAAGAAAGAACAAAAGAAAGAAAGAAAGCTAGCAAGAAAGGAGATATAAAAGAGAGAAAGAAAGATGAGAAATAAATAAAGAAAAAGAAAGAAAAGAAACAAAGAAAATAATAAAGAAAAAAGTGAGAAAGGAAGAGGAAAGAGAGGGGAAAAGGAAAGAATACAAGTAAAGAAAGAAAGAAATGAAAGAAAAGAAAGAAAGAAAAAGAAAGAAAATACACAGATGACATGTAGAAGAGAAACACCATTAACTTAAAGGAAAAGAAGCAAAAAATGGGAAAATATGTTTTAAAAAACTAAAAAAAAAATGATAATAACAGGAAAACTTCCTTAGAAACAAAGAACAGAATGCTCAACTGCTATGCAATATCAATCCTCTTATATGGCACTGAATGCTGGACAATTCCATGATAAACGAAGAAGAGACTTCAGGCAATAGAGATGTGGTTCTATGGAACAATAGTAAGAATACCATGAATGGAATATGGGATCAACAAAGAATGTTTAAGGAAAATAAGTACGGAAAGAACACTTACGTTTAAGATCAGAGAGAAACAGTTTAAATTTTTAGGACACATAATGAGGAAAGAGGCTTGGAGAATATGATACTCGCAGGACATATTGAAGGCGAGAGGGGTAAAGGAAAACTTCGAATAATGTTGCTTGTGTAAAAGGATGGTGGAACAAGGGTTTGGAAAGGACTGCAAGAGAACATGCATGGCTAAGAGCTATATAAGTAGAGGAAGTTGTGGAAAGCCATGATCGCCCACGTCCTGAATGAACAGGTAGAATTAAAGACTAGCATAAAAATAGCAATTAACCTAAAACGAACGCTTTCTTTGGCCAAAGGTAGAGGCTCGGTTGTTGTTGTTTTTAGGGTGTTTGGGAGGGGTGCGGGCATTTGACATGGTTTTTAACCGCATCGTGCCGAACGGGCGATATGTTCCCACTTTGTAGAGATATCGATGTACCTCAGCCTACGTTTTGTCATTTCTAGCATTTATTCGTTCTATTGATGCCAACACTTTTATCTGCTTTACCATTGAATACAGGTTGAAGCAAGTTCGCATTTCTTTGAAATCTCCAGTTCAGATAAATACAATTGCATATCTTGAACATGTGAGAGCTGTTCGCACATTCACACTGAATAATTCTTATAATTCTATCTTTCTCGGAGGCTTTTCTTTTAAAAAAAAATCCAGGGTCACAGACAACATGAAATGCCATGGACATAACGCAACATGAAAAGGTTCAAATGCGATCATTTTCTTTCAAAGACTAAGAAAACCCAACTCTTATAATAAAAGACTCGCTTTTTCCTCTTACAAAATATTCAAAATATATATCTTATGTAGTCAACAGAATACAGGTTCTACGATCGTATCAACCAGAATTGTCAAACATCTTGCAGGGCGTGTAGAGTAGCACGTGTATAATGTGAGCAGACACCCTCCTGGAACATCGTCTTTCTGTTACAGCAATGAGATACGTGTACTGTTCACTGTTCCTTTCGCAAATGCAAAGCGCGAAAACGTATTCTAAGATGGTATCCTTGACCATGATGCCAGGCTTTACAACCCGTGGACGAATTAATACTGGAAGCTGTCAAACGATCATCACTTACATGAAAGCAGCACCTGAGTTCTTTACTGATGTCTACAGAGTACCATTTGAGCCTCAAAGAACATATGCTCGTGGTCCTGCTACAAGTAAACCATGCCCAGCTATCCGTGTTCACACTCCAGTATACATTCTATCCCAAATACAGGAACACTGTAGGCTCTATGCTGTGGACGCAGGGTGGTTTGTTATTGATGCTTTTGCGATGAATAGGTGTGGGCCAACATCTGTAATCCCTAGATGTTGTCCACATCCAAGGATCACTGACAGGTCGCATCCAACATGCCGAGCATTCATTGAAATGCTGCCTAGCCTTTGGACAAACCAAATATGACAAGAATAAAATTGAACACAATTAGCACGTATATACCACCGTAGTCTGAGAAAACAGAATTAGCACGTATATACCACCGTAGCCTGAGAAAACAAAATTAGCACGTATATACCACCGTAGTCTGAGAAAACAGAATTAGCACGTATATACCACCGTAGCCTGAGAAAACAAAATTAGAACGTATATACCACCGTAGTCTGAGAAAACAGAATTAGCACGTATATACCACCGTAGTCAGAGAAAACAGAATTAGCACTTATATACCACCGTAGCCTGAGAAAACAAAATTAGCACGTATATACCACCGTAGTCTGAGAAAACAGAATTAGCACGTATATACCACCGTAGCCTGAGAAAACAAAATTAGCACGTATATACCACCGTAGCCTGAGAAAACAAAATTAGCACGTATACCACCGTAGCCAGAGAAAACAGAATTAGCACGTATATACCCACATAGCCTGATACCTGCTAGCACTGGACTATTTCACCGCAATGAACGTTTGAAATGAATCTGGGTTGCGTAACGAATGCACTCAAAGATGTTGCTCTCATGTCAACCTCACATACGTAAACGACAGTAGCTTGTATGAAGTCATCAAATTTTTCTCTTACTGAACAATATATGACGACATTCAATTCTCCAAATGATACTCTTATGATACCACGTGAGGCTTTTAAGACGGCTGCATGTTGTAAACATGGTGTGAAACGGTGGTGTGTCGTACCCATGCTGTAAGACGGCGGCGTGTTGTATCCATGATGCAAGACGGCTGCATCTCGTAGCCATGATGGAGGATGGCGGCGTGTTGTAGCCATGATGGAAGACGGCGGCGTGTCGTAGCCATGATGGAGGATGGCGGCGTGTTGTAGCCATGATGGAAGACGGCGGCGTGTCGTAGCCATGATACAAAACGGCGGCGTGTTGTACACATGCTGTACGGCAATGGGGTGTCATAGCCATGATGGAAAATGGCGGCGTGTCATAACCATCATTCAAGACGGCGGTGTGTTGTAGCCATGATGAAAGAAGGTGGCGTGTCGTAGATATGATGGAAGGTGGTGGTGTGTCGTACCCATAATGGAAGAAGGTGTCGTGTAGTAGCCATGATGCAAGAGGGAGGCGCGTCGTAACCATGCTGTAAGAGAGTGGCGTGTCGTAGCAACGATGCGAAAAATATTAACATTCACTGAGCACATTTGCTATGATCTGTGCCGGTCCGACATTATTGCCCTTACAATTCGTCTCTGACCGTCAAAAAGATGGTCTACTAGTCTAGTACTGTCCATTTGAATACTGTTTAAAACGGTTTCTAAAGCTTTTTTTGTCCAATACACCCTCTTCACCATATATCATCCGCTCTTTCCAAGATTGTCGGATTAAAAAGCTGCATTTCAAATAATACACATAGATTATTAAAAATGCTCATTCTTTTCCATGTTAGTGCATATCCTTTTACATGGATTATTTTTATATGGGAGTTTTTAAACTCATGATAGATAAAAACAAGTAAAAATAAAAAAATTTCAGCCTCCTCCCGGAAACTCTAAAATTTGCCCCTAGTGAGAATTCACCCCTAGTTGAGAAATCCGGGTTTAAAACTTCGATGGGTCACATCCAATACGTTCAGTAATTTGGGGAAATTACCATCCTTTCTTTTGAAGGCTAATAATCTACCACCCTCATAAACGGCTATCATTGAATAAGATGAGTACTTTCCAACTAAAGAGATAAATAGTAGATAATCAACGAATATAAGAACAACAATTACTTCACGAGAATCTACAATGTTATTGGTCCTGACTAGACATCTCGGCTTCACTCATTTTCCCACTGCCGTGACGTAGCTTCCCTCTGCTTTTTCTATAAATATTTTCAGTGAGTGCTCTGATGATCATTCCTCTTTGATACCGAAACGTTGTGAATTTAAGCGCAGTACTAGATTGGCGTCAAGGTCCCATCATTTTACATTTGGCTGGATGTAATTGAAAGTTCTAACAATTACTTATCTAGCACTTCTCACCTGTGGAACTCTCTTTCAGCTACTTGCTTTCCAGTAAACTTTGATCGTCGAAGATTTAAATGCAATGTCAATCGTTATCTTTTGTCATTTTAATTCCTTTTCTTTTATTGCTCTATTTCTTTTTAATAGTATTTTTTATTCTCTTACACCCAGTAACGGCTTGCGTGTTAGTAGATTTATTGCCTCGCTTGCGATAAAATAACCAAAAAAACAGGAAACGAACGCATGACACTGCAAGTTCGCGGTGTGCGAAATATCAGGTCATCCCATACGTTCTGTCCGAATTTTGAATAAAGAAAACAAGTGACCAAATGTTACATTTAATTACAGATTCAATCAAGAATGTATTTTCCCTGATTATCTATGACTTCCTTCCATCTATTAACAAGCTTACTAATTCCATTACTGTAAAATTATTTTGACTTTGATTCGAAGAACTCACAAATGTCAGTTTTAACCTCTTCCTGTGTTACAAAAGCTGTTTCTTCCAAATGATTCTGTAAGCTACGAAACAAATGGTAGTCTGAAGGAACACAATCGGGAGAATAAGGCGGATGAGGAATTTTCTCCCAACCAAGTTCTTCGATCTTTTGTAACGTGATTCCTGTTGTGTATGGTCGCGCATTGTCCTGATGAAACATCACCCGTTTTCGATTCACTAGAGCAGGTCTTTTTTTCCTCAAATCTTGGTTCAAACGCTCTAATTGCTGGCAGTATATTTGAGCATTAATTGTTGCATTAGGTGGTAAGAATTCAAAGTGGATTATTCCTTGGCAATCCCACCAGATTGAAAGAAGAACCTTTTGCCAATGTAGTTCCCTTCTCGGCTGTGGCTGGGTCCTTCCCCTTTACCAAGCCACTGTCTACGAGAGCTTAACATTTCGATAAAAGATCCATTTTTCGTCGCCAGTCACAAGTTTATCCAAAAAAGGTGAAACAATTTGGCGATAATGGAGAGAAGAGCAGATGTCAACTCGGGATTTGAGGTTGTTTTCAGACAATTTATGAGGCACCCATTTTCCAAGTTTAGGAACTTTTCCAAGTTGTTGAAGATGACGATGAACAGTTGTATGGTTTGAACTGAGAACCACTGCCAATTCCTCAACTGATAAAGCAGGATTTTCTTCAATGGCTGCTTCAAGAAGCTTTTCATCAAACTCAACTGGACGTCCGGTTCGATCTTCAACGGTGAAATCTCCACCTGTGAATTTT
>OZ038491.1:112083139-112140639 GCA_964036315.1 Acanthosepion esculentum
AGCTCCGTGCTAGCTAGTTTTGGCCCGATAACGCATAGGTCCCTGAAGGTAGTTGTTAACCGCCAGCCTTCCAAGTCGCAAGCAATCTGCTCAGTCGTCCCCGAAGTTTCGCTTATCAACCCAACCCTCTTTCGAATCGATATAAAGGATTTGTATAAGAGTATACTCCGACCATTTACGAACATATATGATGATGATACATTCGAATATGTGTACCTCCAAAAATCTAGATGACCGAACGTTGCCAGTAGATCTCTCCTCTAATCGAGATTTAACTGCTTAATCGGTGGAAAACTTCTTTTATGTACCGTGTCCCTTCAGGATGTAGGCGATCATGTCTCCCCACTTCCCTCAATCTTTTGTAGCTCTCAATAAGTTTTATCCCTCTGCTACTTCTACAAGACCTTGTTCAGTCATTCACTTGGTTAAACCCGCTATGGGTATGTCACGCATTGCTTTCCCTTGTCCCTTTTTCCCTCTATTCGCCCTGTGACTATCAGAGTTTCCAAGCCCTTCTTTTCTCATCACGTGTTCCAGAAATTTCAGCTGACTCTTTTGATGTTAAGTATAAGCTTCATCCTTGTTTGCATCCTCTCCAAAACCTCATCGTTGCTCACACGCTCGGTCCATATTATCCCTAGCATCCTTCAGTAGAAGCGGGAAACTGGCTGATCACATTCAATGATTCGAAAATTCCAAATAATAACGTTCTATTATCACCGAGCGTACCCTGAATATTCACCTACCGTGATGAACGGGTGTCCACTCGGAGACAAGCGCTGCCTTGAGCAACTACAGGGACTCAAACTCAATCCAGGCCTCAAAAGATACTGAGAAATCAGTTCCCTGTACCACTTCAGTAAGTACCTGACTCCTGATGTTATTCTCTACCTTGACAAGATCACGCCGAAGATCGAGTACTGCTGCTATATAACAGAAGTTGCCCAGTTTTCACTTTCCAGTCTTCGTAGACCCCGAAAGCGTTCCCGCGTCCTTCTGGGTGATAAAATATTTTCTACAATACTACTCCTTTCCTACAGACGAAACACTTACTAGCCTCTCGCTGCCCTATTTCAATGGAAGTACATTCGCAGCTAGAACCCGCCATACCATGCTTTGTGGGAAAATGCGGAACTTACATTTTCCCAAAAGAATAACAAAAGGGAATAAGAGTGGTTTGCTACAATGGGCGTGGCATAGCGGGTTCTAGCTGCGAGTGCATTTCGTCTAAACCAGGAGTCAGATACTTACTGAGGTAGCACAGGGAACTGATCATTTTCTCACTACGCACGGTGATGATATAACTTTATTATCTGGATTTTCGAATGTGACCAGCCAGTTTTCCGGTTCTACAGAAGGGTGCTAAGGATATCATGGACCGAGCGTGTGAGCAACGATGAGGATCTGGAGAGGATGCAGAAAATGAGTAAGCTTTGCGGAAGCAACTTTTCAGATGCTTCCAGGTCACTACAGTCCTTAACCTGTTCAAGTATAGTGTTATCTTCCACACACATCGTCATAAACTGTGCCTCTTACTCTGTAATACTCTAGTGGCTCTTGGGTCCTGTAAAAGTTAAAGATTATTGTAAATTATTGTAAAAAAAAAATATTGTGGCATTGTATGAAGAAGAGAATAAAATAAGGTGAAGCTAAAAGACAAAACAAATGAGCCTCTGGTGGAACTAATCAATCTGGCGCCCCTGGATATTTGCCATAGAAATAACAATAGAATAAAAAGTGTCTAGGAACGTTTGGTCTATTTGATCAGACTTTGAGAATTGAGTCGAGAAAAAAGCTTTTCAGCACCCCCTAGTCTCCCTCCCTCCCCCCTCTCTCTCTCTCTCTATATATATATATATGTATATATATATATATATCTGTATATATATATATATATATGTGTGTGTGTGTGTGTGTGTGTGTGTGTGTGTGTGTGTGTGTGTGTTACGAAAATGTTTACTCACGTCCGAAGAAAAAAGTAGAAATATTTGGTTCAGAAAGCGCCTCATGTCCGGCTGATGCTTTTAGAAAGCTAGAAACTGCATTAAAAAAAAAGAGTTGACCGAGAGAGAAGATATAATATCGTAACTACGAGACGAAGCCTAGCCAAGAAGAGATAAATGAAAACAATGACAGACAAACATCGAATGCCTCAAGGAATTTGGATATTTCCAGAAAAAAAAACAGTTTTAGCTTCGCATACAGAGACAAAAAATAAGAATAACACGAAGATTATAAACGAAAAAGAAGAATATGACCCATTCTTTCAGTCAGTCTCGAATCCGTACAATTTCACCAACAACCCTAACTTACCAAAACCGGTCTTGAGTTAAGGCTGGTATAAGGATACAATTTTGCAGCATCGAGTAAAGACTAAACTTATTTCACGAATAAAGTAGTCTGCGAGAAAAGCTATAGACGAAAAAAGAAAAGTAGAAACACAAACACCTCAGACATTTCCTTAATTTTTTAATACGGCCAATATATATTGTTGATAGCTGCTATTGATAAAGGATTAATTATTTTTTTAATGATAAAGATTCCCATTATGTTTTACGTACTTTGTTGTTTCAGGTACGTATTCCATTTGTGTTGTCAACAAGTATGTTGCATTTCGACGTTGGTACATTCTATTGTTGGCTTAAATATATCCATTTGAATCTCTGCTCTGAGAATTTGGGAATCAGCATTCCGAAGAAATATAGTATATCTGAAATGAAAATTTAAAAAAATAAATAAAATGTAAAAAAATTATCTTTTGAGCGATTTTAACAATACATATATATTTATATATATATATATAAATATATATATATATACACACACACACATATATATATATATATATATATATATATATATATATATATATATATATATATATATATATATATATATATATATATGTATGTATATATATATTGGCTCCTGAAAAATTAATTTCGGTTGAGCTCTTTGGTTTGAGATGTGGGTTTGTAAACAGTGACTATTTAAGCTAATATTGCACGACTCTTCGGCAGAATTGAGTCACTGTCAGTCACTGTGTGTTTATCTAAATCTAAAAATAAACACGCTAAAGTTCACCTTCATCCCTGTCGTGCGCCAACGGCTTAGTGGTAGAAGTTCCGACTGACGCAAATTCAGTTGGGTTTCGATCCTAGCTAGAGGCAACCAAACGTCTAGCCACACTGATGAGCTGGCTGTGAAACAGCGAAACAGTCTGTCTGTGGATGACAAAAATATATATAGATAGATATTGATAATATTAGTGGTTAATATACACATACATATGCAATCATATATCTAAAATATATAAATATACATACATACATACATACATATATATATATATATATATATATATATATATATATATATATAAATAATTCCAAGAGGATAGAATCCAGGTAGAACTCAATGTCCAGGACAGAGTAAGGATATAATAAAAAGACTTAAACACTAATATGCCATGGTCATAATTTATTCCATTGGAATCGTAAATACGATCCAATTCATCAGACCTACACATTCAAAAATAAAACAGAAAAAACAACTGCGGGAATAAAAAATAAAATTTAGTTCTGTTCCATCTTCATTGAGCTCCACCTGTTTTTTTTTATCAATTGATACAATAATAGTTAATTAAAAAAAGAACATGCTATCGCCCCTGTCTAAATGATTAGATTTCTCTGTATCCTTGGAAACAAAAATTATGGATGTATGTTCTTTTAAAACTCAGTAAATTTCAAAATAAGTTATTCCAAAATTCGCTTGAAGATGAAACAGAACAAATGCTTTTAATTAAATTATATAATTGAATTTGAAGTTTTTAGTTTCTGTTTTTGAAACATGGTAATTCCTGTGTAGCGATTGAACCATATTTTTAAATCAGTAAATTTATAATATTTATGCTCTGTAAATTTACATTGAGCACTGTTTTGTAAAAATAAAAATATCAATAAATACACCTGATTTTATATCTTACTGTTCTTCCTTTTTTTACTATATATATATATATATATATATATATATATATATATATGTATGTATGTATGTATGTATAGGCACATTTCATTGAATAGGAGAGACAAGGTGCTTTGATTTATTTTTTGATACAATTTCTAATGCGATCTAATAATTTCTTTTTCTTTTCTGATGATAAATTATATAAAAACTGTCCGAATGTTCTTTTTAGCCGAACGCTTTCGGCTATACATTTAGCCATTTTCGAGGATGAAATATTTTAACTGTTAAATAAGAAAATGGCTAAATGCAAATGTAAAAACCGGTCTAAATTGAGAAGTCCTATTAAAGAAAAATGTGCCACCGAACGAATCGAACCCGAACCCCATTTTTCTCCACCAGAAAAACAATTTTTTTTCTTTGCCAAGGCAGCGCGCTACCAATTTGGCCACGGAGAACAGCAGTTTTTGAACCCCTATTAAGGAAAACATATTCCTCGTAAGGACTTCTATGAATCTATGTCGACTGGCTTCAGTTTTGTACCTGAAACATAAACAACATTCATTTTTTAAGGGACATTTTTTATCCGACATTATCTTATTACGATAAAAGTTATTTTTAATCGGTACACGTGTTTGAGTTACTAGCAGTGTTTTTTTTTTTGTTTTGTTTTGTTTTTGTTTTGTTTTTTGGGGGGGTTTTTGTTGTTTTTTTTTTTTTTGCTTAACCATTTTTGCTTTGTTCGGAGTTACATTTTTGCTTTATTAAGTTGGTTTGTAATCACTTCACCAATTGTGAAAGAACGTCTAACCTTCACAACTTGGACCCGCCATGATATTTTACATTGTATCAAAACTACCGACATTCCTCCGCTTTCTATTGGCGATAAGTTCCACTCGAAGAGCTTTTTTTCCCGCGAACCACTGTTCTGTGGAACAGACTTCCAAGAGGATGATGTTTCCCGAATCACTACAATCTTAACCTGTTCAACTCTAGAGTTAGCCTTTATCTTCTCCTCCTGTATAAACAGCCCCTTAGCGAAAAGCTCTACCACGAGTGGCTCCCAAGCCCTGTACATGTTGAAACTTACAGTAAAAAAATCAAAATCAAATAAATTAAAGAAAGAAAAAAAAAGTGTGTATTTCACGTAGGCAGTAATACTGCGTTTTTTATGATAAATATTTTTCTTCTTCTATGTGCCGTGTCCCTTCAGGACTTTGGTGGTCACGGAGTCTACAACTGCCTCTCCTTTGTAGACATCCATTAAGCACGCTCGGATTGTTTTTTGTTTCGTTTTTTTTTTTGTACCTGTTACATTGATGCTGGCTTTTCCAAGCCCTTTTTTCTCATTATGGTGCCAACTGTATCCTTTTGATGTTAAGAGTCCTTTTTAAATTATTTACATCATCCACCAGTGGATAAAGGCGTTGGTTAGATCCAGTGACAGGACCCAAAGAGTGTGAGTTCAATACCCGGTTAAATCAGTGGAGAACTTTCAGAGGGAAATTAACAGGAGATAACTGATAACTGACATCCATTAAACATGGCACGTGGAACTAAAAGAGTCTACCACAGTGAGCGAAATAAAGGGTTCAGTTCGACAATCCAACCACCTGAAGAAGGCCAGAGCGTACAACGGCCGAAACGTTGTAATAAATATGGCGACAAAGGTGAGGACAATAATCCGAATAATGTAAATAATATACATAATACCTCATCTCAGAAATATAGACAGATACCGAGTCCGTTTTGTTTCCATTTTCTCTAAAAGTAATTCTAATATTGTATGTAAAAAATATAAAATATTGTTGACTGTTGACAAAACCTTGAATGAAAGGCCATCATTTAATTTTAATTGCTTCAGGAGCTGAATTAAAATTGTAGAAGGGGCTGTTACCATGCGCTTGTCTAAATGTCTGTCTCAGCCCTGCAGCTAGCTTTTTAACATTTCTTTACAATACGCACTTATTAAGTTTCTTTTCTCTTTCTCTCTCCTTTTCTCTCTTTCACCTGTTGTCAGTCTTCTATTATTTCACTTTCCCGTTTCTCTCGCTCTTAGATAACGAACGCGCCAATTCCAACGCATGTAAATCTTCAAGGACCCTAACGTGAAGAACGATGTATAGGTAGATCTTGGCACTGGATTTGACATGCGCAAACGACTACTTACACTTAACATGGTCGTTACGCCGAACGCAATCTCTCTTGAGGCCCAGAAATGAGCCAATCATATCGGCTGTCATCGATCGACCTTGCTTTCCGATAATGTTTAACACGTCAAGACCGTCGACCCTCAATTCCAAGCTGGCGATATAGAGTCAAGAAATTCGTGTCGTCAGCAGTTGAGAAGAACCACGTTATAATAGAGTGAAAAACGAGTTCTTACGAAGCTAAATAAAGAAAAGTTTTACCAGCGAGGAAGTATTAAGGCCGCTGGTCATTTGTATAGAAGATATAAAGACATAATTTACTTGGCTTAGCTTTGTTACGTATGAAGAAAGCTATACGCGTAAAAGCAATTTTCAGAAGCTAACCTAAGAACTGATGAAAAATAAACCGGACATTATAAATCAGGATGTCAAGAATATTTTGGAAATTGCTGAAGTTAAAGTAACAAGAAATATTATTACTGGCACACTGAGCAGAGCCGACCTGGTAAGATTATTTAATTGATGTATTTTTACGGTATATCAACCTTTCATAAACAAGTTCTATCTTGTAAGATTTTCTTTTTAGATAGTAATTATTTATTGATACATGCCCTACTATTTAACCCATAGCAGGGGAGAAATCAGCTAGATTCCTAATTTTCATAGAAAGGGTATTTGCGCATAAGTGACTAGGACGAATGGGATTGGAACTCGGTTCTCGGGTGACCACTTGCGAACTATTATCCATCACACCACCCGCACATCCAAATTTACAGCACGTGAGATTCCCGAGACGTTATCTATCTATTTTGTTTTTCCAACAATGTTTAACCGGTACAAGTCCCAAGAACCGCTCAAGGTAGAGGCTTACAGAGTAAGAGTCACAGGTTATGGGGATATGTGGGAAAGATAACAGTTAACCCTAGACTCGAACGGGTTAAGATTGTAGTGATCCGGGAGGCATCATCTTGGGAATCGATTGCATAATGTATCGGTTTTTGAGAAGAAGCTGCTCGACTGACACTTACATCTCAGCAATGAAATACGAAGGGAAAGAGCATGGTTCGCTGGAATGTGAGTGGCATTACAGGTCTTAACCGTGACGGTTAGGGCTGGTCGAACTAAGGAACGTAGTACGTCTAAACACTTTCCACTGAAATAACGATAGAGCTTGCGGCGTTTGATCTTTTGGAAAGACTGGAAAATAATTCATCACTAACAAGAGCGTGGAAACGCTTTTGGACGCTATCAAGACTGGAAAGAGAAGACCGGACAGCTCCTGCCTATACGTGGTGTCAGTCGTCCATTTTCGGACTGGTTTTGGTGTTTCAACGTTATGTGGCCGGAAGCCGACAATTTGGTAAGACCCCCTTTCTAAAGACTAATTATTATAGTATTGTTTAGTATTTACAACTAAGCATTTTAACAAAGCAGTCTTTGCCTGGAAGCATATATTAATATCGGATGGGAGAAAACTATAACTTCTGGGACATAATGAGAAAACACTTCTTTGAAGATGTCAAGATACGAGATAATAAACACGTCGTTTGTGAAACGAGGATACGTATACGTGAATACTCAGATTACAGTATAGGTAAGAAACACTAATATAAATCCTCCTATATGGCAATGAATGCTGGATTGTATATTGAAGTATGCTTGTGTGAAAACTCTGCTTGATGTACAAAAAAGCAAGTTATTTTTAATGCTTTTCATTTATGTTTTAGTATTTACAAAGAGGATTGGGAGTATAGTTGCCATTTAAAATCATTTATGTCGAATTTGCTATTTGTTTAGAGAGTCCGATAATGACTGATTAAAAACCTTGAGGATGGCAAAAGGGAAAGGATTATCCACTCCTTCTCAAAGATTAAAGGATTTAGTACCTAGTTTAAAATATCAAATGAAAGAGATTTGACATAGATATGGAAGCTATGTGGTGCGTGTTTCTATCGTTTTAAAGATAATATTTTTTTAAATATAAAAAATAATTTAGAAATTACACTTCTGTTATTTTGGGGCGTACCTGGCTATCTTTCAGGGTGCATTGGTGCGACCCAGCGCTACGGTTGAGAAGCTAATCTCAAAGACCATTAATAGTTGATTCTGTCTTCACGAGTGTAGATTATTTACGTGTGTATAATTACTTCTACCTAAAACCATAGTAACCGTTCGCTCTGCTTCAGATCAAACTGTTACTTCCTAGGAATTCTGACTAGGATCAGTATAATATCTGCGTTCTGTGCTAACGGACATAATAGTAATCGATTGCCAATCTCTTCCTTTTCACGTGATGGCAGAATAGGGAGAAGCAAGAGAGGATGAGAAAGGACAAGAAACGTTGAAGGAGAAAAGGAAGAAGAGAAGTAACAAAGATAGAGAAAAACGAAAAGAAAAGCATGTGAATGGAAAGTGGGGATGAAGACTAAAGAAAGACAGAGCGATTTTCTGTCTTGAGTTTCGTTACCCCTTTACACTCTTGACAAGGAGGCACGGTTGAGTAATGGATAGCGAGGAGCCGAGTTCGAATTCAAGTCGAATCCATTACATTCACTTACGTGCTAATACCGTTGGGAAAGGTGTGAATACTCTTCTTTTCCCTCCAGCTATGGGTAAATAGCAGGATAGACTTGGCTCTATATAGCCTTGGTTGGCAACTGGTCTAGGAGAAGGAGAACTCTGAATTCAAACCCGGAGTGGATCCCCGAAGGCAGATGGACGGCACTTTGTGCTACCTTCCGGCAACTCCTGCAGCCGCGTTGGTACCAAACTGTATTGGTTTATCCTCTCCTTTGGACTCTGCTAGCAAGGCCGTGAGGGGGAACTAGACGTCTGGGCAGCCCTAGTTCTCCATATATCCCGCCCAGGCTCGTCCCGCACCGCTCTACTCCATCGTCTCTCGAGGCAGACGGTTGCCGACTACGACGACACTCTTGACATATTGGGTGAAGCATTTTTCTGTTTCTGAATGTGACTCCTTTACACCATTGATATCTTAAAGTGGGTGAAGCTTTTGTTTTCTTTTTCAAGATGACATTCACCTTACATGTGGGTGATTTATTGTTTTACACAATTGATATTTTCAACTGGGTGATGCATTTTTCTTTCTTTTTCTGAGTGATGCTCATCTTTTCTTTTTCTGAGTAATGTTCATCTTTTCTTTTTCTGAGTAATGTTCATCTTTTCTTTTTCTGAGTGATGCTCATCTTTTCTTTTTCTGAGTGATGCTCATCTTTTCTTTTTCTGAGTGATGTTCATCTTTTCTTTTTCTGAGTGATGCTCATCTTTTCTTTTTCTGAGTGATGCTCATCTTTTCTTTTTCTGAGTGATGCTCATCTTACGTAATGGTGGCTTACTCCTTAAACCCTTGAAAATTTAAAATGATCGAAACCATTTTCTTTCTTTTTTTAGTCTGATGCTCGCATTTCCATAAGGTTGACGTACCCCTCTACATGCTTGATATTTTAAATTGGCTGAAGCCTTTTTCTTTCTTTTTCAAAGTTATACTCATCTTATATACGTGTGATTTGCTCCTTGATATTTTAAAATAGGGGATACTTTTTTCCTTCTTTTTCAGGGTAACTCTCACCTTCCTGATAACCAAAATTATTATCCATGACTGACTAGAATTTTTCTCTTTATTCTATTGAATATAATTGCAATAATAATTAAGTCATAAATATTTTCTGAAAAGCATCGGTAGTCACAAATATGAGGTTAGTTCATATGTCACGAAAATGTTACCATATTTACTAATGAACAATTGTAAGCAAAAGGTTTTTTTACGGTATATCATCCTCAATCGTTTATTTAGATTTTTATTATAGGCAATATTATTTCTTTCAAAAATATGTAATATTTTTTCCAAAAATGCATTGTTGGTATTCAAACCTATTTTAACACTTTCATAGTGTTTTGACTCCAGTTTGGGGGATTGACTATTTGCCCATATCTGGGATCCTAACAGGTGCTACCACCCCGGGCCAGGGTGAACCTAAGAACACAAGCAATTAAGACGTGGTGTCCACGCCCCTTAAAACCTACTGTAAGAAAAAAAATCAATAAATCTCTGTCCAACATAAATAGTACGAGACGATTAATAGTCAATTGTACATTATTTTTAAGGTAGGACTTTTTCTCATCTTTTTAAGTAACCTTTCATTAAATTAGGACAAACATCTCCAGGGATCTGTTGCCCTGTTTCACGTATACATTCTTCAAGTTGTTGTAGATTACAACTTCTTTCAGATTCTAACACGTTTTTTTTTTTTGTTACAATTCATGCTATACGTTTTCAATTAGATTTAGGTCGAGATTTTCTGAAGACTAAGATAAAGCCTTTATATTCTTACCATGTAGACATTTCTGGAGTGATTTAAATGTTTTGGCTCTTTGTCAAAATCAATCTCCGATCACAATTCACTTTACGATTTCTAACAATTTCAATATTTTTAAAATTTATATTTTGTCATTATAACATTAACTTGTTCGGAAATGAATTATAACAGTCAGTTCACGAAAAATATGTTTTTTATTTACTTTTTAACCAAGCTAGCAAGTCAAAAAATATCTTTAAAAAAACCTATTCCGATGTACAAAACAAAAGAAATTATGTCGCCCCTGAATTTGTAAGTGAAAAAGGGCTTCTGCCATTGGCTGCCATTATGGAAAGCTTATTTGATTACCTAATCTTAGAACAACGAACATAGACTGGGTCATGGAAAAATCAAGAATTCAAATTAAGTCCATAGATTTTCCTTCTATTGTACTAGTGGTCATGGCAAAGCTGGGTTGCACCGCGAATTGAAATCGCTTATATTCAAAGAATATATCAACTGAAATTATAAAAACGTATCTTATATTTTGATAATACAGTTTGCCCAACAACAAAAAACAGAAAATTTTAGATTTACTATATGATAAAAAAAAATTAACTAACATATAAAAAAATTAACTATATATTTTACTATATGAACTAAAAAAAAAAGCTAACATATAAAAACATTAACTACATATTTTACCATATGAATGAAGCAAAAAAATTAACTAACATAAATTGTTTAACTATTTGTTGTTCCATGATGCAGCGGTTATCAAATTTTCAACGCAAGGTGATTGCTTTCTTTGAGGAAGAACATCCAACTTGGGGACTGAACAAATTCTAAGAAACTTACCAGAGTTCTTTAGTTTGAACACAACATCTAAGTTTTGTGTTTTGGTTCTGTTTTAAGCCTCTAAATTTCTATCTTTGCTTTTGTTTTAGATAACTCTCACAAAAATTGCAGCAATTAACTAAACAGATCCAAATTTCCAATTTTTGTGGGACGCCCTGTAGAAGAACCTGTTACACAGCTTGTCGAATTCCATGTCAAATTGAAACACTGGTTCTCATAGATCACCGAAGTTAAGCAACGTTAAGCCAGGTCAGTACCTATATGATTGACTGCTTGGAAATACAATGTGTCGTAAGCTTGGATGTGCGGATGGTATGGTGGAGAACGGCTAGCGATTGAAAATCGAAGAACCGAGTTCCAATTCCAGTCGGGTTCGTTATATTCACTTACGCGCAAATACCCTTGCAAAAGGTATGGCTCATCCTCTTCTCCCCCTAACTACAGGCTAATTAGTAGAATTTACATCAGTAAATCATCATCTACAAAAATATCTGACAATTCCAAAACATTTTCGGGCTTTAGATAACATGCCAATCTACGATATACCATAATAAAAAAAAGCAAAATACAAATCAAACAATCAATTAACTTCACGGTTTTGGAAAATTGAGATTTCTGTGAAGCACCATGGTCACCGTATATTTTACCTAAAGCCTGTGTGAGAGAAGCCTAGTTACCTGAACGGACTCAACTAGGTTCGAAACAGCTTCAGATGTAGGCGGAACATACATAAAAAAAAAATAAAGAAAAGGTTTCTGCTAAAATTAAATTAATAAAGAAAACCATTAAACTTATAGTAATTAATTCTTACTTTTGTGCTGCGTCTCTACAGGACATAGGAGAACATATCTCTCCACAACTTCCCATCATGTGCGGCTTTTATCAGTTTTTCTCTCTTTGCTAAGGCTTCTACTCCCCTTTCTGCCAGTCATTTACACAAGCTCGTCAAGTAAGTGCTTCGTTGCCTTCCTTTATCTTCCTTACCGCCAATATGCCCAGCGAACCAACGAAGCATTTCCATTTCTCTGTATTAGAATATACAGATAAATGGAAATGCTTCGTTGGAAACAAAGGAAAATGGTGTTGGATTGCTGTGTGTTATCCTTCTTAATTGGCAGTGAATGTTGGACAATTTCTCTAAGGATGAGTCAAAAGCTCGAATCAAAATAAATGTGGCCCGACAGTAAGATGCTGAAAATTCTATGGACGAACCGGGTATGCCTTAAAGAAAATGGCGACAAAAAGAACACTTACACCCAGAATCAAGAAAAGACAGCTGAAATACCTTGGACACAACGAGTAAAGTGGGCTTGAAAAACACAACCCTCACTTGGCATATTGGAGGTAAGGAAGATAAAGGAAGGCGGCTAAGCACTTAGTTGTCAAGCTTGTGTGAATGGCTGGCAGAAACGAGAGTAGAAGTCTCAGCAAAGCGAGAAAATCTGATAAAAACCACACATGATGGGAAGTTGTGGAGAGATATGATCTCCTATGTCCTGTAGAGAAGCAGCACAAAAGTAAGAATTGAATACTATCAGTTTAAACAAACAAAATCGCATATGAATAGATAAAAAAGAAGTATGACAGGCACACGTAAAGTCGTGAAGAACCATGATCACCTGTGTCCTGAAGTAAGGCGACACACTGAAGAAAAATCTAATACTACTAGACTGGTTTAAACAACATTATGGCATATGAATAGATCAAAATAAGAGAATCTTGGAGAGGAAAACGGATAAGAAGCCCATGAGATAGGAAGCTGTGAAGAGCCATGATCGCCTATATCTTGAAAGATCGTAGCATATAGAAAAATTAATACTACTCGTTTAAACAAGCAATATGGAATATCAATAGATAAAAAGAAGTGACTATAGGAGATAAAAACGGATAAGAGACCTACGGAATAGGAAGTTGTGGAGAGCCGTAATCCCCTATGTCTTAAAGAGACACGGCATATAGAAGAATATAATACTATTACTTTAAACAAACAATATGGCATATCAATAGGACAAAAGAAAGTGAATATAGGAGAGGAAAACGGATAGGAGTCACATGCTACAGGAAGTTGTGGAGAGTTATGATCACCTATGTCCCGAAGAGACATATAAAAGAAGAATCAAATACTACTAATTTTAATAAACAATATAGCATATCAATAGATCAAAATTAAGTGAATTTAAGAGAGAAAAACTATAAGACGTTGTGGAGAGCCATGATAACCTATGCACTGAAGGACCGCAGTTCTTCTAAAAATCTAATACTTCTCGTTTCAGACAATACGTCATATCAACAGATATAAAAACGAATAAGAGTCACACGCGAAAAATGAGAAAAACGGATAAGAGTCACACGCGATAGGAAGTTGTGGAGAGTCATGAAAGCTTTTCTCCTGAAGGTCGCGGCAAATAAAACAAGAATCTAATATTACTAGTTTAAATAATCAATATAACATATCAAGAGACACAAAAATGAATCTTGGAGAGAAAAACGGATAAGTGTCACACGCGATAGGAAGTTGTGGAGAGTCATGATCGCTTTTGTACTGAAGGGCCGCGGCAAATAGAACAAGAATCTAATATTACTCGTTTAAATAATCAATATGACATATCAAGAGACACAAAAATGAATCTTGGCGAGAAAAACGGATATGAGCCGCTCGACATAGGAGGTTGTGGAGAACCATGATCGCCTATCTCCTAAAGGGACACGGCACATAACAGAATAATATAATATTACTAGTTTAAACTAACAATATGATATCAATAGATAAATACAGATAAGAGCCACACGTGATAAGAAGTTGTGGAGAGTCATGATCGTTTATGTCCTGATACATAGTAGAATATAATACTACTAATTTAAACAAAATACTATAGCATATTAATAGATCAAAATGAAGTGAACGTAGCTTTACAGCCAATGTCTTTAATTTTCTGACGTAGTTTGGTCTTCTCTGTAGCATTGTATTCTTTCTCGGAGTATTCATTCCCAACTAGTAACCAAGTATTATGTATTCTTTGTTCGAAAAGAAGAGATGTGAGAAGTAATATATCGGCTACAGCTAAGTTGATTCGGAAAAGTAATAAGCTGTCATTCCCAAAGAGCCCACTTCGTTTCCTTAGACTAGGAACTTTCCGAGCAGCCTTCATAAATTGCCTTTAGTAAAATCTTACGCAGTGGGGCAGTAAAATCAAGAAGATTTTTAACTCGATTCGTTGTGCTGCGTTGCGATGAGCAGGTTGATGACTTGAACGAGGCTGGCGGAGAAAGAATTGGCGCCGACCGGAAACCATCTATTTTCCTTCTTCGGAGGCGTCGATCTCGAGTGGCTTCATTGCGCTGGCTTCAACCAGAAGCTTTATCACTTTCAGAAACTGGTTCTCCATTGCCTAAAGCAATAGCCCTAAATCGTCAAGTTCTTTGGGGACGTGCTCAGAATGACCTGCTTTTAATGATTCAACAATTCTAATATAACAATAACAACTGCCGTTTAGCAAATTGTCAGAAATATATGGACATTCATAACTGAAACGGTTGACACACGGAAATTCCATGGTGTATCTTGAAAATGTATAAAGAGAAGACTAATTGGTTTATTATATTATAGGATGTTATTATATTGTAGGATGTTATTTTATTTATTATTATATTATATTATTTTATTTTATTTTATTATTATTATTTATTTATTATTATTATTATTTTATATTATATTATTTTATTTTATTATTATATTATTTTATTTCATTTATTATTATACAGGGTGTCTATAAAGTTCGTGTGCACTTTAAAAAATTTATAACTTTATTTGTATTTGCGATAGAAATAATTTGTAAAAAGGATTAGAAAGAAAGAAATCTATATTTTTAAGGTTTTATTGAAATTTGATTTAAGTCTCCACATGTCCTCCATCATTAGCAATACAAAGGGTAATACGAATTTGCAGTTCACGGAAAACATTTGCCAACTGATTTACATTAATGCCTGAATTACATTAGTTATTTTAGCTATACTTAAAACTAGGTACATTAAACTTTATGACATTTTTTTACAGATTATTTCTATCGCAAATACAAATAAAGTTATAATTTTTTTAAAGTGCATACAAACTTTATGGACACCCTGTATTATTTTATATTATTTTATTTCATTTTTATCATTTTATTTTATTTTATTTTATTATTATTATTTATTTATTTATTTATTATTATTATTATTATTATTATTATTATTATTATTTTATCATTATATTATTTTATTTTAATTATTATTATATTATATGGTATGATTTTATTTAATATTATATTATTTTATTTCATATTATTTCAATTTATTTTTATTATTTTCTTTTATATTATTTTATTTTATTTTATGATTATATTATAGGGTATTATTTTATTATTATTTTTATAGGGTAAGTTGAATTCTAAGTATTGGGTTTAAAAAGCGCTTTAAATTTTAGGACTAATTGTAATTTGCGGCATGTACATTAAGTCCTTTTTATAACAAGTCGATGAACCAATCAACTGTTTCTTAGATCTCGTCTTAGTGTTTAAAGCGTTTACCAGTCAATTTTCTGTTCGTTGCGTGTTCAGTTTGAAGTCTTTGTGAGTTTTCTTTCCTTGTTCTGTCTTGTGTAAACGTCAACTCCCTTAAGTAGTCGGCATAATCCTCGGTGCAAACGAGCCTGGCTCTTGATTCTTATGTTTAAACATGCAACCTGACAAAATCGTCTCTCAAGTTTAAAACTTTACGCATTACCATTACCGCTACTTTTTTATTATTATATTTTTTATTTTTTAGTTATTTATTTATTTAGTTTGCTCATGGTTCTGGCTTTTTTGAGATTATCATTAGAGCAGTTGAAGGATGATTACTATTGTTATTTCCTTTGACTTTTGTTGTATTTTCTTTTCCCAACCAGTGATCATTTAAAAACAAAACAAAAACATTATTCATAGATAAAGTTCTTTGTAATGTGCGAACTGTACTTGTGTCGTAAGGTCAGAAATGGCATTATGATATTCCCCACTCAACATTTTTGTAAATAAAAAATGGCAACCTAAGATTACACACAATTTACATAGATAAAGCCTTTCGTAAGGTATGAGCTGTACTTATGAATACAATTTCTTTTTATTTCTTTAGGATATGGGTCACCAGAGATCGCTTCAGTGAGGCTATCGGAAGCCTTACCAATCAATCCGAGGACTCCAACTACAAGTAGAATCAGTAAGTTCTTCATGTGCCACATTTTTTTAGATTCCCACTTCAAAATCCTTGTATTTTGAGAGTTTATTGAAGATCTTCAAAGATACATTCCAACTATAGCAATAAGAAAGCAGATTCTGTTTATGTGTCCTTTGATCACAACGTCTGGGCGATTAGCTTTGATTTTTCTCAGTGTGTGTGCGCGTATGTGTGTGTGTGTGTTGTGTGTGTATTGTAAAGTACCATAAAAATGTGACAAATCCTATGTATGTGACCGAGTCTGTGTGGTGTTCATACCAGTTTTTTTACAGTTTCCTTCCCGTAAAAGATCCAGGAAATATTTAACAGACGAAGACCGATTTGAAAAATGTAAATTCATTTAGGAAAAAACGTTTAGAAAAAAAAGATTTTCTGAAAGCAAAGGGGAAGTTTATGTTATCATTTTGGTACAGGTAGCAAGCTCCCATTAAGGTTCGAATTCATCAGTAAAGATCTGCAAAAATACTTTAATATTTGATGTACAACAATATTAATAAGTCAACTATTATTATTATACTTATTTCATTTCCTTTGATTTCTGATGTGTACTCATTTCTTTCCGGGTCCCGCTCAGGGACCTAAGGTTAGAAATGGCATCATGACATTTTCCACTGGAAAAAAAAATACATACACAAACCACTTATAGCATGGGCTTCCAGGGATCCCTTCAATTAGTCTACTGGAATCTTTTCCAATCCGAGGGCTCCAACTACAACGGGGATTGTTGATGTTCCCATGTGCCACATTTTTGAGATTTTATTATTATTATTATTATTATTATTATTATTATTATTATTATTATTGTCGTCGTCATCATCATCATCATCATCATCATCATCATCATCATTATGGTCATCCATCTTCCTATTTATTAGCAATCGTTTTTATTCCTCTTCGAATTATTTTAAATCATTTCTTTCTCCTCTTACTCCTGCATTTTTCCTAATTTGTCTCCCCTTTCTCTTCGAGTAATTCTTGTTCTTCCTCCTCTTCTACCTTCCTTTTCTTCCATTTGCATTCGTCTTCGTCATTAGCAGGATGTGTGTGTGGTCTAATGGATAGCGACCCGAAATGAGAAATCGAAGATCCGAGTTCGAATGTGGCGCGAATATCCCTGGAAAAGGTATGAATCCATTTTAACCCCCGTCCCCTCACTGAGTGGTTAAATAATAGGATTTCTATCTAGGAAAAATCATTGTTATTCTCAAATAATTGTGACTGCAATATTAACTCGCAGGAAAAGGAATTATTATTATTTTAAGACATTTTTATGTTTATACACCCCTTTTATAGATACAAATATTTAAGTAAATTCTCTGTTTATAATAAACAACATTTACCGGTCTGAATGTCCGAGAAATCTTCATAGAAAATATTCGTCCTCCGACAGGAAGCGAACCTATATCCTATACGAAACCGTCATATAGCCTGACGTGCCTATAACCGATTTGGCCACAGAGGAGCGTTCGGTTAGCAAGGTCGAATATACTGCTTTTAAACGTCAATCTTCCATGAATCTCTCAAGTACATTCATATCTGCTCAAAGCGTATCCAAATGTAAACAAATGACGTCACACATTATGAAATGGACAAAGTCCAACAATTATTTTAAGACATTTTTATGTTTATACATTCTTTTTATAGATACAAATATTTAAGTAAATGCTCTGTCTGTTTGGTTTTTTTTTTATAATAAACAGTATTTATAACATTTACCGGCCTGAATATCCGAGAAATTTTCATAGAAAATATTCGTCCTTCGACAGGAATCGAACCTGAATCCTATACGGAACCGTCATATAGCCTGACGTACCTTTAACCGATTTGTTATATTGACAAATATATTTCGTTTTTAAATAAATCACAAAGTGTTGATAAACCGTAAAAACCAAATCAATCAAACAATTTTGGCATTAACATTCTTTCGCTCTCTCTCTTTCTTCTTTTACGTATACCTTTTTTCTAATCCTTTTTGTTTTTCTTTCTTTTTCCCCCTCCTCTTTCTTTTTATTATTCTTTCTTTTTCTTCTATAGTTTCATCTTCTATTTCTTCCTCTTCCTCTTCCTCTCATTCTTCTTCTTCTTTCTCTTCCTTCTCTGCGTTTCTTCTTTTTCTTATCCTTTTCTCTTTCTTTTATATATTTTTTCTTTCGTAATCATTTCTGTCACCAAGTGATTTTGACCGAATATTTACATTTCATTCATTTTAGTTTTCCTTACTTTTTTTCTTCCAAAGATTCCCTTCTCGAGCCGTTTGACGTCATCTTTACTTTCGAGAGCCACCAGGAATTGGTTTGACCATAAAAGATCTGTGTGGAATCAAAGAAGACAAAAACAGAAACTAATAAAAGTAAGAATGTACTTCATATTAAAGCACCGTACTGGAGATAGGCGATGTAAAAACGGAATAGGCTGTTAAGCAGGGTTGCGGTAGCCACAATATTAATTGTAGTTGTTGTTCTACAAGAGTCGGTAATGAAAGGCAGTTGTAAAAATAAGAGCAACGAAAGCTTCAACTGTCGTAATAATTATAGAACCGGTTCCTAGAAATAAGGGAATATGATATATGATTGTGATTAGCATGGTCGGAAAAAGAAAGCGGATGGAGCAACAGGAAGAGAAAGAAGAGTGAAGAAGAAGAAGAAGCCAAAAGAAAAAAAGAAGAAGACAGAGAGAGGGACAAAAGAAGAAGAAGGGTGAAGAAGAAGAAAAATTAAAGAAGGAAGAAAAGGAGTTAGACAGAAAGAAGGAGTAAATAAAGAAAAGAGAGGCTGGGCAATGTAAACTGGAAAAACTAATGAAGAAAAGAGGCGAGGAGGGAGAAGAAGAAGAAGAAGAAGAAGGAGAAGAAGAAGAAGAAGAAGAAGGAGAAGAAGAAGAAGAAGAAGAAGAAGAAGAAGAAGAAGAAGAAGAAGAAGAAGAAGAAGGAGGAGGAGGAGGAGGAGGAGAAGAAGAAGAAGAAGAAGAAGAAGAAGAAGAAGAAGAAGAAGAAGAAGAAGAAGAAGAAGAAGAAGAAGGAGGAGGAGGAGAAGAAGAAGGGGAGAAGAAGAAAAGAAGAAGGAGGAGGAGAAGAAGAAGAAGAAAAGAAGAAGAAGGAGGAGGAGAAGAAGAAGAAGAAGAAGGAGGAGGAGAAGAAGAAAAAAAGACGGAGGAGAAGAAGAAAAGAAGAAGGAGGAGGAGAAGAAGAAAAGAAGGAGGAGAAGAAGAAGAAGAAAAGAAGAAGAAGAAGAAGAAGAAGAAGAAGCAATGAATAGATCTAAGAGTGAAACGGTGAAGAATAGAAGAGAAAGAGATGTGGAATTGAGTGAAATAAAAAAGAATAGCTAAAGAGGTGTAAAGCGTCTATATAAAGAGTGTAGTGAGAATTAAAAAGAGAAAGAAATATAGAAGGAAAAGAGAGGGAACGCGCGAAGAGGAAGTGGAGAAAACCTAGAAGAAAAAGGGTGACGGAGGGAAAAGGAAGCAAAGGGGAAACGCTAAAAGTTTTCTTTTAGCTTTAACCCTCTTTTCTTCTAACTTTTCTTCTTCTTCTTCTTCTTCTTCTTCTTCTTCTTCTTCTTCTTCTTCTTCTTCTTCTTCTTCTTCTTCTTCTCAACCAGGGAGGGTGAGTGTGAAAAAGAGGAGGAAAGCGAGAAGAAAAGAGCGGGTGGATGAGAAGAGAAAAGAGGTAAAATCAAAAAGGAGGGCAAAGAGAAAAATAGGAAGAAGCGAGAATTAAAAAAAATAGTGGAGATTATTAAAATAGAGGAAAGCGAGAAGAGAAAGAGTGGGTGGGTGGGTCAGAAGAAAAACTAGAAGAAAGCGAAAAGTAAAGAAAAATATGGAGAATGAAGAAAAATGACGGTGAAAGCGGGAATCAAAAATGGAGGAAGTCAGGAAGACGGAACGATAGAAAAGGAAGAAACAAAAGGGGAAAATGATTCGAGAAGAAGAAGAAGAAGAAGAAGAAGAAGAAGAAGAAGAAGAAGAAGAAGAAGAAGAAGAAGGTGATGATGATGATGATGATGATGATGATGATGATGATGATGATGATGATGATGATGATGATATAAAAGATAATGAAGGAGGGAGTAGCAGGAATAGAAGTAGACGGAGAGAGAAGAGATATAAGAAAGATAATGGAAGGAAAATTGAGATGTTTTCATAGCCATTCAGACAAAAGGCAAGAAAGAAAGAAGAGTAAATGGAGAAAAAAAATAGAGAAGAAATAGATCAAACCAAGACAACGAACGCTGATCTCTCAATAAAAACGAATGGTTCGGTCTGTCCGTTTGCAATCGAAGCGTTTGTTCCACTCAGCTAAATGGCTTTTTTTATTTCATGGAATATAACAGAACAACAATTTTTAAATGACATGATTAAGCCTCAAAAAAACATTTTCAGAGTAAGGAAAAATCTATTTTTATACAGAAATTAAAATCTATATTTTGTGTGGAATGAATTTAATCGATATAGTGTAAGATACGGATTGTACAAGGGTCTTTGTATGGTCAATATAGGATGACTATGTATTGGTAAATTTCGGTTCGAAATGAAGGTAGAAGTTTATCTCACTATTTAACTAGCTAACGAGATAGATAGATAGATAGATAGATAGATAGATAGATAGATAGATAGATAGAAACAAATCGATTCGTAGCGTAAAACAAACTGGTCCATTTAAGAAACCTAACGATTGAATTGTACTTATACATTATCAAAAAAAACATTGCTCAGTATTTTCTAAAGCAGTTTAAGTAAATATAAAACTATAACCTCTGCCTTGTCCCGTAGCTATAAAAGAAAACAATTATAATAATTCAAACGAATTTCTTTACTTGTGTATTTGTGTGTGTCCATGTATATTACTTAACTATAAATATATATCTTAAAAATGTATTTATCTAAACTGATCCTATAACAAAATATTTGTATGGCATATAAATGCTTTGCTTTTAGTAGACATTTAAAAGTGTTGCACAATATATATATATATATATATATATATATATATATATATATATATATATATATATATATGTATGTATGTATGTATGTATATATCAGGTCATCCCTTAAGTTCTGTCCGAATTTTGAATAAAGAAAACCAAATGTTACATTTAATTACAGATTCAATCAACAATGTATTTTCCCTGATTATCTATGACTTCCTTCCATCTATAAACAAGCTTACTAATTCCATTACCGTTAATTTATTTTGGCTTTGATTCGAAGAACTCACAAATGTGAGTTTTAACCTCTTCCTGTGTTACAAAAGCTGTTTCTTCCAAATGATTCTGTAAGCTACGAAACAAATGGTAGTCTGAATGAGCAAGGTCGGGAGAATAAGGTGGATGAGGAATTTTCTCCCAACCAAGTTCTTCATTCTTTTGTGACGTGATTCTTGCTGTGTGTGGTCGCGCATTGTCCTGGTGAAACATCACCCGTTTTCGATTCACTAGAGCAGGTCTTTTGTTCCTCAAAGATTGGTTCAAACGCTCTAATTGCTGACAGTATATTTGAGCATTAATTGTTGCATTAGGTGGTAAGAATTCAAAGTGGATTATTCCTTGGCAATCCCACCAGATTGAAAGAAGAACCTTTTGCCCATGAAGTTTCCTTCTCGGCTGTGGCTGGGGTCCTTCCCCTTTACCAAGCCACTGTCTACGACGCTTAACATTTCGATAAAAGATCCATTTTTCGTCGCCAGTCACAAGTCTATCCAAAAAAGGTGAAACAAGTTGGCGAGAATGGAGAGAAGAGCAGATGTCAACTCGGGATTTGAGGTTGTTTTCAGACAATTCATGAGGCATCCATTTTCCAAGTTTAGGAACAATTCCAAGTTGTTGAAGATGACGATGAACAGTTGTATGGTTTGAACTGAGAACCACTGCCAATTCCTCAACTGATAAAGCAGGATTTTCTTCAAGGGCTGCTTCAAGAAGCTTTTCATCACACTCAACTGGACGTCCGGTTCGATCTTCATTTCCAACGGTGAAATCTCCACCTCCGAATTTTGCAAACCATTTTCTGCAAGTTCTTTCATTCACACATTCCTCTCCATAAACTGAGTGAATGTTTCTAGCCGCTTCGGCTGCTGAGTTTCCTTTCTTAAACTCATAAAGCATTATGTGCCTCAAATGATTCTTGGGTACTTCCATGTTAGCAGGGTTTTAATCAAACAAAATTTAATTTTATTGTTCTCTGAAATAAAATTTGATCAGTTTAAATGCATCTAAACATAAAAATAATGTTCAGCTCCATTAGACATTATAAAATGCTCTTTAAATTTCGTTCATTTTAACAAAAAGTTAAAATTCAGACAGAACTTGTGGGATGACCTAATATATATATATATATATATATATGTGTGTGTGTGTGTGTGTGTGTGTGTGTGTGTACATTACACACACACACGCATATATATATTGTCTAAAATTTGCTTTATTTATGGGAAAAGTGTGCGCAATATCGGTTTTGGAGAGTTTATAGATATAGACATATTTAAACTATTTCGAAATAGGAACGGTACACTGAGCTGTTAATCTGACACCAACCATGCAGCGGCGATTACTCTCTCTCTCTCTCTCTCTCTCTCTCTCTATATATATATATATATATATATATATATATATATATATATATATATACACAAATAAAGAGAAAGAACAGATGTTATCAGTTTGGAAGGGGACAATCCCAGCGTGCAGCACCATTGTAAAGTGCCTGAGAACCATACTACGAGTTGGCCCAAGCCCTGTGAGTGAAATTGGGTAGACTGAACATTTGAGGTACTGTCGATAGCATAAAGTCACAAGTCATCGTGACCAAGGGTTTGAGTGTGTTGGCCTTGTTCAGATGGTTGATCACGCTAGAAATTAGAACTAAGGTCTGCTTAGCATAATTGCTAACAGGTGGGCTCTGTGGGTGTTGAGCAAACACAAATGTGTCTAAGCGTGCGTCTAAATTAGGGAATGGCTAGCGGCCCTAGTAGGCGGGTATCCTCGTGGCCAACTATTATATTTTATATTATATACCTATTGTCTATATATTTAGGTCGCAAATGTTCTTTAAAGCAAATACTATCAGAGAAGACAGACATTTTGTGATGATTAATTTTAATGATTGAATTTATAGATAATCCTTCACAACACTCTTTGCCTTCATGACAAGATTCTATTTTTACGAAACCCAGCGATTGTCTTAACTACTCTGATGATGAATTAAGAAAGTCGAAAGTTCGGACCATATTTCTATATGGGATTTATTCTTTTGTCTGCGAAGTGTTAATCTTAATATGGAAAAGTCGATCATTAAAATTAATCGACACAAAATATTAGTCATTTTTATTATATATATATATATATATATATATATATATATATATATATATATATATATATATATATATATATATATACTTTTATAATATATATATATATATATATATATATAGATAGATAGATAGATAGATAGATAGATAGATCTGGGAATTTAACTGTATTGTCGACATGGAAAAAATCTCTTAGTATAAAGGAAATTTACATTAACCATAAAAAGGCTTAGACAGAAGCGTCTATCTTTTTAAATTTGGATTTTTTAATGTAACTATAACAACAAAGACATTTCGATTTCATTTTTGCCTTGAAAAAGTCGGAAGACGAAACACATCGGCAAAATCTAAGATATATATGGGTAGAGAGCTAGTGAGTACATTAGAATAAAAATAAACACGTTCAAGGAGTTAGCATATATGATGCTATCGAGAAAATCTTCTAGTTGAGGTAGCGTCCGAAAAAATTTGATATGATTTTTACTCCGAAAAGCTTTAGAATTTTCTATAAAGAAATGTTCAACACTGAGAGAATTCACAAAATCCCTGTTGCAAACCTATGAGATTATTTATGCTTCATTCTTTTGAGAAAGACTGTAGGAAGGACAAGCCCATATCTTAAAAAAAAAAACAAAAAAAAAACAAACAAACAAAGTAGATAATTCTCCAAAAAATCTTAAATAATGACAATAGCTCATTCTTCTCAGGTTTTTGTCCGTTTCTTATCGTTTCTACTTTGATGTCTACTTTGACTTTCTACCTTATTTAAAAGAAAGAGGTAGACATGATAATCTTAAATATAAGATCTTCTCAAATCGACTAGACTGTTTATGATTCTATATACGGACCTTGAACTAAGACATCGATATAAAATGTTTAGAAAAGGAATAAGCTGGTCACTGAGTCTTCATCATTGTAAATATAATCGTTATCTGGTAACTTTGAAAGAAAAACGCAGAATGGCACTTTTTAAATTGTATTTTTAAAATAATTTTTAATTGTCTATATTTCTGAGATGAGGAATTATGTACATTATTTACATTATTCGGACTTTTGTCCTGATCTTTGTCGCCATATTTATTAAACATGGCACGTGGAACTAGAAGAGTCTACCCCAGTGAGCGAAATAAAGGGTTCAGTTCGACATTCCAACCACCTGAAGAAGGCCGGAGCGTACAACGGCCGAAACGTTGTAAGAAATATGGCGACAAAGATGGAGACAATAGTCCGAATAATGTAAATAGTGTACATAATACCTCATCTCAGAAATATAGACAGATGCTGAAAAGCCGAAACGTTGTAAGAAATATGGTGACAAAGATGAGGACAATAGTCCGAATAATGTAAATAATTTAATTTATAATTGATATTTCGAAGCCAATTTTTTCTAGAAAAAGAATCAAGAAATTTCATGGGTCGTTCTTTATATTCTGACCTTTTTTCTAGGCCCAAAAAATGAGCTGCGGAGGATCTAATTATATATAGATCAATATAGTAATCTTAGAGAGAAAGACAAAAATGACATTTACTCGAGCTGCTGTTTTATCAATATATGAATTAGGAATTTATGACTTATGACTTATGACTTATCTCTGGACGAAAATTAGCAATAATGATAAACGCCTGTAAGAATCCGCGTTGCTAAAAATAGACTGAAGAATACCTTGATAGTTAATGTATTGCAGAAAACGTCGAAAGTCTGTGTCTAAGCTTGAATTCTGATAAATATATAATTTTCCCTTAGACTAAGCCGCTTCCACAATTTTATGAGGCGTTGGGAATACGTCGATGGCATCCACTGGAGAAAGTTGGCTCCGAAATGAGCCAACTTTCGGACTCGGGTAGAAAGCCAGCCATTTTCTACCTTTTTCATACTATTGTAAACCGGACCTATGAATTTTACGGCCATAACACGTTGAAACAACGATTCGCATACTGTCACGAATGTAAGCAGCGTCGAGCCAGGTGCTGGGTGTGCGAATGATGTAATGAATAACGACTCAGAATTGGAAATTGCATACCTACGGACGATAATGGGTATGTTCCCATTCACATAAATACATTAGTAAATACCGTATGTTGGTCATCAGTTGGAGATTCGTCTCCAGCTAAGCTAGTCGAACTCTTTGCCTTCTGGCAGAGAGGAACCCAGACGAGGCTATGCCGAAGGGCAGACTATCGTCTGGGTGGTAGACAGCTAAGCGATCCCGTTTTTTACGGGGTCTACGGGGAATTTTTGCCCGTGTCTACGGGCTCGGATAACCCACGTTAAATTCGGCCTTGTACCGCATCTGACCGCCTGGGGCGGTTGGCAAATAATCATCAAGTTGGAGATTCGTCTCCAGTTGTACTGGTCAAACTCTCTGTCTACGGGCAGAGAGGATCCCCAGACGAGGCTATGTCGAAGAGCAGATTCTCGTCTCGGGAAACACCTACCCGACCCCGTCTTGTACAGGGTCTACTGGGAATTTTTGGCCGAGCCTACGGGCTCGGATACCCCACATTAAATTCGGCCTTTTGCCACATCTGACCGCGTGTGGCGGTTGGTATATAACCTGCAGTTGGAGATTCATTGTGGAATTTCACTTGACTCACTTCTAGCAGTTGACTACTTCTACGTCCCGATAATTCTTCAGTCCCAGAATTCAAATTAGCGGGAAAAAATTATAACCTTGAAGGTGAAAAATCGAAAAAACTGATTTTTACACTTTGCGTAAAAATCAAAGGCAAAATTTAATGTCTGTAAAGAACAACGTACAATCATTTTAGAGATTTGAAATCCAACACAAAAGATTATTAGAATTAAAAAGAAAATACATTATAAATAAAAATTATCGCATGTTATTATTATGACGGTCCATGGAAAAGGTTCCTTCCTTGCAAGATTGAGAACGCAAAAATCGCCCTTTTCAGCACCCCCCATACGAACTGTTACCCCCACCCCCATTTGGGGATGTGCATCAGTTGCACCCAATTGTTGTTACTAAAATTGATTTTCGGGTGGGTTGACTTTAAACTTGAACTGCTCCAATTGAACGGTAAAAATTCCCACTAATGAAACACCCGGTCGAAGACGGGTTATATTGTTATTATCGGAATATAAGAGTTATGCTGCTGGTATCGGAATATAAGAGTTATGCTGCTGGTATCGGAATATAAGAGTTATGCTGCTGGTATCGGAATATAAGAATTATGCTGCTGGTATCGGAATATGAGAGTTATGCTGCTGGTATCGGAATATAAGAGTTATGCTGCTGGTATCGGAATATAAGAATTATGCTGCTGGTATCGGAATATGAGAGTTATGCTGCTGGTATCGGAATATAAGAGTTATGCCGCTGGTATCGGAATATGAGAGTTATGCTGCTGGTATCGGAATATGAGAGTTATGCTGCTGGTATCGGAATATAAGAGTTATGCTGCTGGTATCGGAATATGAGAGTTATGCTGCTGGTATCGGAATATGAGAGTTATGCTACTGGTATCGGAATATGAGAGTTATGCTGCTGGTATCGGAATATGAGAGTTATGCTACTGGTATCGGAATATAAGAGTTATGCTGCTGGTATCGGAATATGAGAGTTATGCTGCTGGTATCGGAATATAAGAGTTATGCTGCTGGTATCGGAATATAAGAATTATGCTGCTGGTATCGGAATATGAGAGTTATGCTGCTGGTATCGGAATATAAGAGTTATGCCGCTGGTATCGGAATATGAGAGTTATGCTGCTGGTATCGGAATATGAGAGTTATGCTGCTGGTATCGGAATATAAGAGTTATGCTGCTGGTATCGGAATATGAGAGTTATGCTGCTGGTATCGGAATATGAGAGTTATGCTACTGGTATCGGAATATGAGAGTTATGCTGCTGGTATCGGAATATGAGAGTTATGCTACTGGTATCGGAATATAAGAGTTATGCTGCTGGTATCGGAATATAAGAGTTATGCTGCTGGTATCGGAATATGAGAGTTCACTTACAATACTCGTGTTCCCAAGCGGTCTTCCATCCAAAACCCCACATGGCTTGACACTTCAACATCGTTCAAGAAACGAGAACACGTGTTTCAGCGTGATTTGACTCTAAGCTGTATGAATAGAGGAGGAGGTAGATAGAAGTGAATTCATGAGAATAAAAAGCTTCTCCTATGGGTCGCGTCCGTTCATGCCGTAGGCGGTCATGGCTCTCCATAACTTCCGATCTTTCTAGCTTTTAGTAAGTTTATCTTTTATCGCCATCCCTACCAGTCCCTGTTCTGTCATCCGTTTGAACAAAATCTTTAGGCAGGATACTCGATGTTTCCCTATGTCCTTATTGCCTTCAATATGTCTTCAGGGTGTCAAATTCTCCAAGCCCTCAACCACTAGCAAATATTTATAGTGAGCACACCCGTGTGGTGTATGGTCACAATAATGAGGCGTCAAACTCAGCCATGGCTTACGACAGATGTTATGTATCACTTTTTGGAAATCGCTTGTCTGGTAAGAGGCAGCAATCGACCAAAATCCAGTGAGAACGAAAAATGCGATTAAAGGCGGGAAAGATGGAAACGCCAAACAACGTTGTATTTGATTAGTTTAGTACATGGCTACGATACAAGGGAATCCTACGGGGGATCTTTTTTAATAGTGCCGACTTCCGAGAGAAATTCACAAACAATTCTGGCGCAACAACCATTTAACAGGCCCGGTTACGAAAACAGTAGCAATTTATCGCTCGGTTATTAAGCGGGCGATAACGAAGAACATTTTCCTGTTTTACCAAAACAATTATCCTCAGGTTAGTAATTTTATTTTTACGGGTATTGAAGTAACTTGCGATACCACACGTCTACTGAACGCCCCAACCCGTATAGCCCACCATTTTTTATTTGTGGTCAACCAATATAGCGGATCCCACTTTTTTTTTCAATCGATATCATCACATGCAAGGCAGTAAAGCCACTAAGACAAAAGGGATTACAAGGTGTGGAAGAATTAGGAACAGAAACATTAATAAATAGCGGGAAGAGGAAAGAGTAATCAGGAGGAGAGTAGATAGCGATTGACATTGTATTTCAGTTTCTGCAAATTAAATTTGACTGTAAAACATGGAGCCGGAAGGGTGTTCCACAAGCGATAAATGCGAGAAAAGAAACTGTTAGCATAGAATTTGCGGTTACATCTAGCCATCTCAACTGTAACTTGATGAGATTTCGACGCCAGTCTAGTCCTGCGTTTAAATTAACTTCCGGAGATGCCGCACACAATGGCATCAGGAAAAGTTTCGGTCCTCCTGACAGGCTTTACTTATAACAGTCATAAATTGAATTAAATCTCCTAAGCAACAATAAGAAATTGTTATATCATACTCAAATACAAAATCCTAGTCGTAATATTAACACTGCCATAAGAAACTCCATTCAATTCTTTTCTTTTGAAACGAAAAGTTACGTAGTAAGCGGGTGACATATTGCTATCGCATTAATTGTGCTTACTCGTTAAAAGGAAGTCGAGTCAAAATTTATTTACAAAAGGCTCGGGAAATTATTTGATATTTAAAGAGTTGCCCGACAAAACGCCAAAATAGAGAAGTTGGTAGTCGGAAACGATTGTAGTATCAATGGAATTCAAGCCTAACCTACTAATGTCTAACCTACTTATTCTCGTCCATGTGTTCTCTTATTACTCGGGATTCTCGTATCGACTCGAGATTTTAACGAATCTGATATTGGCGGGAAAATTGTTTTTTATTTTAATATTTTTTTTGTTTGTTTGTTTCAAAAACTCATTGGTAGCGCAAACGAATAAAATAGAATCAATATTTCATTTATTTATTTATATATTAATGTTTTTTTCTTCCAGAATGCTTTTTATTTCGGAATATTTTTTTTTTACTTTGATGTCTACATCGGTTTTCTGGCTTATTTAAAAGGAGACGGACCGGATATTCTTAAAAATAAGATCTAAAATCTACCAGACCGCTTATCTCTAGATCTACAGACTTTGAACAAAGCCATCGATTACGTCTTAAGAAATAAATAAGCTGGTCACCGAGTATCCTTCATTCTAGATATGTTCGTTATTTGACAAGGTGATATCTTGTGGTAGAAGATATTAACAAAGTCTCACATTTTGGGCAGATATACTTAGAGAGAGAAAAGAGGGAATGATTCCTATTTATTATACTCTAGTTTCACGGGAAATATTTTAATTAATTGCTATTCTTTTCCTCCAAAGTTTTTGCACGAAATAATACGGAACCAAACGAATAGAATTAAGCACGTTAGGAATGAACACTATATCGTAATGCTCTTGTTCTTTTCAATTTTACTATGAACTCAGACACACACACACACACACACACACACACACATACATATATATATATATATATATATATATATATATATTCTTTCGCTTTTATCATTTCAGTTAGATTCTTCGACTAGTTTCGGCCAGCATGGCCATCATCAGGAGAAAAAAAATTCTGCATGTTAGTAGCAGTCAACTACAGAAATGAATGACTTGATGAAGAAAATGAACTTTATCTGTAGTTTTCATTTGTTTTTTGTTTTGTTTTTGTTTTTTTTATCATTAATTTTAGTCAGTCCTTGTGTTGGTCAAACAGTCTCTTTAAAGTTGTTATTTAAGATAAGAGCTGGAAGGATTCAGCTGCTCTGAATTCCCTTGGTCATTTTGAAAGGTTTATTGGTTCCTTGAAAGTGGGGGGGGGTCTCAGTTAAGTGCGTGTGTTATTTCGTTCTTCGGGAGTGAGTGAGTATGAAGTGTGTAAGTGTGTATATTAGTATGGGTGTGTGTTATCATTTAGCTTATTAGGGAGTGAGTGAGTATGATGTGTGTAAGTGCATATATTAGTATGGATGTGTGTATAAGTGTGAAGCCTCAACACCTACGCAAGCATGTATGTCTTGTATATATATATATATATATATATATATATATATATATATATATGTCTGTGTGTGCATATATATATATATATATATATATATATATATATATATATATATATATATATGTCTGTGTGTGCATATATATATATATATATATATATATATGTATATATATATATATATATATACATATATATATATATATATAGATAGATAGATAGATAGATAGATAGATAGATAGATAGATAGATAGATAGATAGATAGATAGATAAAAGAAAATTTGTAAAAATGCTATGTATACATATATATATACAATCTATATATTCCCTTAACGGACCACACATTTGCTTTATTAATTTTTTATTCTTCATATATATATACATATACATATAATCAAAGACACATATGTTAAAGGACAATGAAACTGGAAAACATCGGCTTCATACTTGTCAGCACGCGTTCTCGTTATATAATGAATGCTGTACATTGGTATAAACAAGAACAGTGAATATTTAAATATTTAAATTATTTATCTGATATACAAATCTATACTTGAGACTTATACTGTCGCATCGAATAAGAAAATGTAAAATCCTAAGTAACGCTTATAGCTTCCTAAAGCAATATCTTCAGGCTATTAGTCGAAAGAAGTTCTTTCTGGATGGAGACATTTATTCGTTTAAACTCTCAATATGTATATATATATATATATATATATATATATATATATTCACCACTTATCTCTTTGTCTGTCTGTCTGTCTGTCTGTCTGTCTGTCTGTCTGTCTGTCTCTCTCTCTCTCTCTCTCTCTCTCTCTCTATATATATATATATATATATATATATATATATATATATTTCCAAGAGCATAAAATCCAGGTAGAGCTCAAGGTAAAGTACAGAGCAAGAATATAATATAAGAGGCTGAAACACTAATATTCCATACTAATAATCTATTACATTGGAATCGTAATCACGATCAAATTCATGAGACCTACAATCTATATATATATATATATATATATATATATATATATATATATATATATATATATATATAATTAACCGATTTTATTTACATTCTTTTTCTTTTTCTTTCCATCACTTTTGTTAGTAGATATACCACATTGTGATAATAGAAGTTCTTCAGTGTGGTATATTTGCTAAAAAAAGTGATTGTAAAAAAAGAAAATAAATAAAAATCGTTTATATCAAAAAATAAAAAAGAATATATATATATATATATATATATATATATATATATATATATATATATATATATATATATATATATATATAATTAGCGTATTGAGTACTCTATGTTTTAGCTTTATTACTCGCTTGAGGTTTTTTCTTTGCACTAAAAACTGAAGGCACTGGATAATTTGTTTCGCCATGTTCGGATGTTTTCTAGTTCTTTCTTTTCTTTTCTTTTTTTTCCTCGGGTACCAATTTTGTTTGATAGACTTGCAAGTTGTGCTATCCGAGTTTTTTTTTCCAACCGAGTAGTTTAATAATAATAATAATAATAATAATAATAATAATAATAATATATATATATATATATATATATATATATATATATATATATATATATATATATATATATATGGTCGGGTTGTTGCATTCACTTACGCGCAAATCCCTTTTGGAAAGGTACGAAATATACCTCTTCTCTTCCCAGCTATGGCTTAAGTGGCAGAACATACCTGAAAATCATTATTATCTACAAAATTATTTTTAATAGAATATTCCCTCGCAAAAAAAAACACAGAATTATTCTTCTAATCCAAAGGTATGTTGCGTCTTTAAATAAAATACAAAAGCTTGATAAACCGCAAAAAACAAATGAAATAAAATCCAGAATCTAACTAGCGATATCTCGATTCCGAGCGTAGTCGCTGTATTTGCTCTCATGGTGTTAATGGAGTCTTCTGTTGGGTATTCTTCTCCCATAACCCACAGAGACTAAAGATTATTGAAAAGACCTGCTGGACAGTCTTTTGGTAGCTCCCGTATTTAATGCGGATGTTATTCGAGGCAGTGTCGCGATTCTGTTACCACAGACAATTCTAGCATTGTGCCTTAGGTCACGACTATCATAGACCTACTTCCTGTAGCTAAGGTAGGCGGTAACAGCTTCCATCAAGTATTCTTTGTAAACACCGTTCTTTGAGGGTGTATCAAATCTTCCCACCATTTCATATATTCATTTGGCACCTGGTCTCATGCACCATCCTTACTCTAATAATTCAGGTAGCCTTGCAATGAACAACCTAGAACACTGATTCACCAGATGTCAGAGCACTACTGATATTGGTTTGGGCTTTTCCAAGGCGTCAAGTTAAGTTGGCGCCACCTACCATTACCTTCATATACTGCTTTCTTATTACGTTTGTCACGTCACTGTACTGATGTGTTTAGTGTTTCGTTCTTACAAAGCGGGCAAAAGTTTGGGCCTTGTGACAGATTCAGCTAACCAGCATGTAACATCTATAAATTTATTGCTGTTTCCATAGCAAATGTTCTGACGCAGTCTATAATACCCAGTGATTCATACACAGATGTCCTCAAGAACACATGGCACAGTGGATAAAGGCGTTGGTTAGATCCAGTGGTGACAGGACCCAAAGAGTGTGAGTTCAATACCCGGTTAAGGCGGTGGAGAACTTAGAGAGGGGAATTAACAAGAGATAACTGATAACTGACATCGATTAAACAAGGCACGTGGAACTAGAACAGTCAACCCCAGTGAACGAAATAAAACGTTCAGTTCGACATTGCAACTACCTGAAGAAAGCCGGAACGTACAACGGCCGAAACGTTGTAATAAATATAGCGACAAAGATGGAGACAATAATCTGAATAATGTAAATAGTGTACATAATACGTCATCTCAGAAATATAGACAGATACTGAAAGGCCGGAACGTTGTAATAAATATGGCGACAAAAATGAGGACAATAATCCGAATAATGTAAATAGTGTAAAAGAACCTCTCTTCCCTTGACCAACACTTCAATCACTGTGCTACACCAGCGAGTGCATCAGTTAAAGTTCAGTGTGCTATATGCTGGAACAAATGCTAATTTGTCGTTTTCTGCAGCATTTTTTTCTACTTCTTCTTGGAAACAATCGATAAAGTTGATAATTGCACTCAGGAAAAAAAATGTCCGAAGCATTTCGACTGAGATGGACGATTTGTCCAAGACAGCCAGTTGGCCGTGGTGGCTGCGATTTTAATTACAACAGAATAAAATTATAAGATTATTAGAGAAGAGGGCGCCACCTAGCAGCGAATAATTGCGTTTAATTGTTTTAATTATGGCGGATTATTCGAACAGATTTCAAGATAAATTATCACACTCACGTGTAAAGATGTTTTATTATAGCTATTGTTTAAATACGGAAAACCTCAGTTGTCGCTGCAGAGATGGTGTTCAGTGTGCCGCTCACTGTTAAAATTTGTTATTTGTTGGTGTAAAATAGAGAGGAACAGGTAGAGGTACTACTATTGAAGATGGATCATGTGATTATAACTAATTATTATTAATAACATTATTAGTATTACTATTTTAAATATTATTTTCATTCGAGTGTTTTCCGTTAACCTGATATCATGCGTTATAGGTGGTCTCCCTTGATGGAGACAACCTATAACGCAAGGTATCTGGTATTGTACAACCTCAATTCCAAGCAATGCACACTTCTGAAGCGATGGGGTAATTTTTTTTTAACGTAGGACTTCGGTAGTTCAACATGCATTTTACAAACTGGAGGTAAAAAACATGAAACAACTACAACAATGTAAATATTTTAACGGAGACAGAAAGCGCGAATGGGCGTTAGGATAGCGAAAGAAACTGACAGAATTCGTTGGAACCAAAGAAAAAGGTACCGAACTGTTATGTAATCTTGTTACCCCTGTATGGCAGTGAATGCTAGACAATGTCGTTACAGGTGAAGAAGAGACTTGTTGAATTGCTGCCCTTTGATGATAATTACAAGCGACGACATTTTGAAATTATCACCTCCTGACGATAATTACGGACGGCACGACATTTCAAAGAATCAAACTCTTTCTCGGTGATTTTTCGCTCAACTAGAGACACTGAAGCTTGCTTTGAAACCGTTACATTTCATTTCATTTCTCATTTTTCCTTTTGTAAAATGTCCTATCAATATATTTGTCAATATTTCTGTCTTCCATGTCCATGAATTTTTTTTTTCCTTTGGGCCGACACGAGTCTACGGAGTTGTTTGCGGCCCAAATGTACCAGGGGCCTATAAAATTTAATCAAAACAGAAATACTACGAAGTGAACATGTGATCAACGACAAAGTTTTATGGAAAATGGAAACAAAAAGGGGTCATATTTAATATAAGAAAGACACAGTTGAAATTTCTATGACACATGATAAAGAAAGAGTGCTTGGAAATGTTGATACTCACAGGACTGATTGAAGTCAAGGGGGACCGAGGAAAACAATGCATAATCTACGGAGAGAGTCTGAGTAAATGTACACCACAACAGGAGTTGGGAGAAATTTAAAAGACAAAATCTATTAAAAGCGACAAATGACAGGAATTGTGGAGAGCAATGATTGCTTACGATCTGGAGGGAGACGGAACATATAAAAAGAAGAAGATATGGACTCCAAATCCTCAATTATAGCTGTGACAATAATGACCAGAATGCCAAACATTTTTGCAACATCAATCTGGAGGGGGGGTAGGTTTTTTTTGGGGGGGTAGGCTTCTTTAACTTTATTAAGAAATATTATTTACCAGGAAAGGCCACGTCGAAGAGGAATCATTTTCAGGATTCTTTATCAACGACAGTGATGTCTGGTTTAGTAGCCTCAAGGGTGCCTTCTGTTTGGAAGGTGAAATCCCACAAGATCTAGACTTGGTCGTTTTCGATCAGCTTTTCTGGCTTGTGGCGGTAACATTTCTTAGCGTTATTATTATTTTTATTTCCTTTGATATCTGGCGTTTACACATTTCTTTCCGGGTCCCGCCCAGGGACCTAAGGTTAGAAATGGCATCATGACACTTTCCACTGCAAATAAAAAATAATTACATAGATAAAGCCCTTCGTAAAGTGTGGGCTGTACTTGTCAGAACAATTTTTTGTATTTCTTTGAGGCATGGACTACCAGGGATCCCTTCAATCAGCCTACTGGGATCTTTTCCAACCAGTCCAAGGGCTCCAACTACAGCAGGAATTGTTGATGTTCCCATGTGCCACATTTTTGAGATTTCTATTTCAAGGTCCTTGTATTTTGACAGTTTTTCGAATATCTTCAAAGACACATTGCAGTCTGCGGGGACTGCCATATCAATAAGGAGGCACTTATTTTGTTTGTGGTCTTTAATAACAATGTCTGGGCGGTTGGCTTTGATTGTTCTGAAGTGTGTATTGTGTAGTCCCATAGAATTGTAACAGGTCCTATATCCGTAACCGGGTCAGGGTGGTGTTCGTACCAATTTCTTCCAGTTTCCTTCCCATAGGAGTTGCAAATTTTCCAGTGCAGGTATTGGCCCACTCTGTCATGCCGGGTTTTATATTCAGTGGGTGCCAATATCGTGCAACCTGATATAAGATGATCAATGGTTTCTGGATATTTGTTACAGAATCTGCATCTTGGGCTAACACAGTATTTTAGTATATGTGCTTGATAATTCCTAGTTAACAAGCATTGGTCTTGTGCGGCAATGATAAAACCCTCAGTTTCACCTTTCAACCCTGCACTACGTAGCCACTGATGGGTTCGGTTTTTGTCTACGTCAGCTTGTTTGCTACGGGCAGAGTATTGGCCATGGAGCGGTTTATTTTGCCATTTTTTCTTTATCTGGTCAGTCGCATTTCTCTTTGCATTCTTTTTAATGTTTTTTGCAGCTTCAGCCGGTGTACAGTGATGTATTTGAATTTCTGTGCCCATTTGAAGCTCCTTTCTGAATTTTTCGGCTTCCTTTACTACAGAGTAGAGACACTTACTACTTTCATGTTCCTTGACACATACAATCATCCAGTCTTCTGTATTTCCCAAGTATCTTTGGAGGCCAATTGTTGTACTTTTGTAGGATAGTTCTAGTTGAACTAGTCCTCTGCCTCCTTCGGATCTGGGCACATACAGGCGATCAATATCAGCTTTGGGATGATGCATGCGGTAGCAAGTGAGGAGCTTTCTCGTTTTGGCGTCCATTCGCTTAATTTCAGCTATGGTCCAGTTAAGTACATTAAGGCTGTATTGCACCACAGGAACAGCTAAGGTGTTTATAGCTGATATTCGGTTTTTTGAGTTTAGCTCGGTATTTAGTACCAGGCGTACACGCCTGTAGTACTCCTTTCTTACCTTCTCTTTCATTTGGGAGTGTTGTATGCCATCTCCCTCACTAATTCCTAGGTACTTATAAGCTTCATCATGCTTCAATTCTCTAATCTTCGTGGCAAAATCTAAATCTATTAAGGGTGCTTCTAAAATTCTACCTTTCTTAAATGTTACTTTAGCACATTTATCTAATCCGAAGCTCATGCATATGTCTTCACTAAAGTATTTTACAATATTAAGTAGGCCCTTCAACTCATTGTCGTCTTTGAGTTTGAGATCATCCATGTATAGTAGGTGATTGAATATGTTATTTATTTTGTAGCCATAGCTACTTTTTTTCAGTTCATGCGTAAGGGGGAGTAAGGACAAACAAAACAGAAGGGGAGACAAAGAGTCTCCTTGAAAGATTCCACGTCGGATATTTAGTCGGTTGGATATGGCAGTGCCCCTGGTGTGACTAAGGTATAGTTTGGTGTTCCACATTCCCATGCTGTGCTTAAGGAAATTTAATACCACAGGGGAACTTTGTACATTTCCAAAGTCTTAAGGATCCAAGAATGTGGAACACTGTCAAAAGCTTTACGATAATCAATCCACGCTGCACTGAGATTTCTACGTCTGCTCCTGCAATTTTCCAGAATCATTTTATTTATTAGTAATTGGTCTTTGCAGCCATATGAACCCCTCCTTCATCCCTTCTGTTCCAGTGGAAGAATGCTGTTTGTTTCTAAAAAGGAGTAAGCACGGTTCGTCAGGACAGACGTGATCAAATTATACGTTGTGGAGAGACATGTTATCGGTCGATAATTTTTCGGGTCATCTGTTTCATTTGTTTTTGGTATGAGGTATATAATACCTTCAGTAATCCATTCCGGGATTTTATTGGGATTATTTACAAGCGTTGATAATGCTTCCGCAAGTATTTTGTGGATAGACGAGAGATGATAAAGCCAGAAATTGGGAACCTTGTCATTTCCTTGGGATATCCATTTTTGCGACTTCGTTAGAGCTTGCCTAACATCATCTGTGGATATATTTTCTCATTCTTGCAGAGGTGTATCCAACATTCGTTCTTCTTCACGCCGGATCCATTCAGCTTTTGGGTTATATTCTTTCGGGCTGCTCCAAATATTTTCCCAAAATGTCTGTACAGTATCAATCGATGGTGGCCTTTCGACATGTATAGGTTTTTTTCCAATTTCCCTGTAAAATTTCTTAAGGTCCGTTTGGAATATTTTATTTTGGCGATAGAACCTACAACATTTTTCGTATCGCCTTGTTCTCTGTGCTTTTAGCTGAAGTTTCTGCTTCAGCATTTCCGTGGTTGGTGGAATGTCAAGTAGTGATTTAATTATGTGTTTCCTCTTGATCTTTTTGCACTTGCGCGTGGAAATATATGGGTTTCTGGTGAGCTCATCTAATATAGAAAGCTCACATCTGATTTGTTTTATTTCTCGTAACAATTTTGCTTTCCAAGCTGGTTCTCTACGTCTGTTAACTTTATTTATTATCTTGATCCCAAGCTTCAGAGTCGCTGCTAAAGCTGTTGCGTATATTACGTTGTTAATTTCTGTGATGTTTCCCGGTGGTTTATCTGTTAACAGTGTTTCCAGAGCAGCGTTGTATATTTTCACAATATGCTTGTTGGAATTCGTCATATGGATTTTGGGTAGCTGGTCTCTTTCTGACAACTGTATGAAAGTTACTTTGCTGAGTACTTGGATTACGTGGTTTTTCGCTTCGGTGATTTCCGCTTTGTGGTTTTCAAGGAATTCTAACATAATGTACCTGGAGTCATCTTCAGAAACATTGTCTGGAGAACTGCAGGTTGTGTTTAAGATAGAGTCTTTGATTTTATTTCCTGGTAGGTTATTTCGTATTTCATTTGTTTTAGTTTTTACCTCATCCTCTGTCACACTACTTGTATCTACATTCATCTCATTACATTTTGAGTGATGGATCATAGTATTTTGTCTTATATCTAATTTTATCCTATCTATTTCTGTCTTTGAGAGTCTGTTGTTTCGCATAATGTCCCTACGGACATTTGAAAGCATGTTTGGATTGAGGTTAGGTCTTATATCATTTCCCACCATACTTCTCCATATTTGGTATGTTTGATTGGTGGTGTTCTTTGCTGGGGTTTCGAGAGCAGTGAAGAAAGATGTCATGACTTGTCGATACTCTTCGCGGGTCCATTTAGTTCGTTTTCTTTTTATTAGTCGATTTGGTATTGAGTCACTTGGTCCAAGGTTGGCAATAATCCGGTTTTGGTGACCTAGTGTCTCTTCGTTCGTGGAGGAGTTTGTTCCAGTAACAGATTTTTCGTCCTCAGACTGGTTCCTCTCTGAGGGACGCGGCCCTTGTTGACCCGGGTGACGACCGATCCGGTATGAAATTTCATTCGTATTCGTTAAAATTGTTAGAGATTTGCGTTTTAACCTTGACCGCCAAGGGGTAATTTTTTTTTTTTTTTTTTTTTTTTTTGCTGGATGTCGGAGTAAACAGTTCGAAATTAAATGTGTCGATATAATGCTATATATATATATCTTTTAAATACTATTAATAAAATAAAATAAAGAAATATAAGATTATTAGAATAATTATTGTTATAAATGTTGTTCTTATATATGTACCTCTGTGTGTGTATATATATATATTTAAATTATCATAAGTATAAAATAAAATTTTATTAATATTATTATTATTACTATTGTTGCTGTTATTATTCTTGTTGTCGCTTAAAAAAAAATTAACGATAAAAATAGACAAATTGACATGTAACATTACTGGCGTCCACACACACAAAAATACCAAATTATGGGAGGGGGTCCACAGTAGCATTTTAGTGGTCTATAGAGCAATTTTACTTTGGACCGGATGATATAAGAGAGTTTACCTTTAAATTATATTAATTACTCACATATTTTAAAATAATTAATTATGAGTTATTTTACTAGTGTACATAATTATATCAAAAGAATTTAGTTGTTAAATACAAGTTTATTTTCATTAAGTTTTACTTCAAAATAAAGCATACTAGCAGTATAACCCGTCTTTGACCGGATCTTTTATTTATTACTGTGAATTTTTGCCGTTCAATAAAAGCAGTTTAAGTTTAATGTCAGCCCACCCGAAGATCAATATTAGTAATAACATTTGGGTACAACTGAGGCACATTTCCAAATGGGGTGGGGTAACATTTTGAATTGGGGTGGCCCTGAAAAGAAAACTGTATAATAATAAATAATATTATTGAAATAATTTAAACTATTTTTATTAAAGTTTTTATGAAAGGTATATATCCAAGAACAGATAGTAAATAGTAAAAAGTTGGTGAGAGTTATAATGGACAGGAAGTAGGGGAGAGCCACTGTCGCTAAGAATTTGGACTCAAAACCGAAACTGAAGAATTATATATCAAACAAAAAAATCATCAAAATCGGATAAAAACTGTGGAAATGCATAAACAACATCCGATCACACACACACACACACGCACACACACGCATACACATACACACGCACACATACACATACATACACACACTTTGAGAATTAGAGATATAGATTCATTTAGCATTTATATAATACACTTTCTAAATATATCTATTAGTAAAACATAAAATAAGCTTATTTTTTATCGGATGCTTATGAGGGTCCCCGGAAAAAAAAACATGGGTAAAAAAAGTTAAGAACTACTGCTCTGAAGCTTTCTCCTTTTTTTTCTTCACTCCCAGTTGCTTCTTGCGTCTTTGTGGCATTATCGCCTTGCTTGGGTGAAATAAAACAAAACAAATATACAAAACCCAATATAACGATTATGGCGCACAGTCTGATATCGTTATACCTTGGCACATGCACCACAGCGAAATCTGCGCGACATGGTTACAGGTTTTCATAAAAGCAGTGCATAAGGCAATCTGTTTCGAAGTATCTGGGTGCATCTCCTAAGTTTCCTTTGCTGCCTAAGCCTTACAACTTAAAAATAAAGCATTCATATTGACACCAGTGCACGAAGCTCCCCCACTATTTCTGCTCATGAACAGAGATGCTTAGTGTCGGCCCATAAAAAATGCCCAACTGGTTCAGGTCAGGAAACTGACAGTAAAATTGGGCCACTGACTGGGATATTTGCTGTATCCTATCTAAGTTCACTAAGATAAAAGATCTACATGTTAACACTAGTCAGTTAAGACCAGAAGCCATCAGAGCCAGGTTCGGTGCAGCATCAAAACATTTATTATTATTATTATTATTATTATTATTATTATTATTATTTCCTTCGATTTCTGGCGTGTACACATTTCTCTCCGCCCCCTTCCCCCGAGACCTAAGGTTAGAAATGACATCATGACAATTTCCACTGACAAAAAAAAAAACACATATTTTACATACATAAAGACCTTCGTAAACTGTGGGCTGTACCTGTGAGAACAATTTTTTGTAATGAGGCATGGGTTTCCAGGAATCCCTTCAATTAGTTTACTGGAATCTTTTCCAACCAATCCTAGGGCTCCAACTACAACAGGGATTGTTGATGTTCCCATGTGCCACATTATTATTATTATTATTATTATTATTGTTGTTGTTGTTATTGTTGTTGTTGTTATTATTATTATTATTATTATTATTATTATTATTATTATTATTATTATTATTATTTCCTTTTAATTCTGTTGTCTTTCTTCCGGTTTGGTTTGTTGCGTTTTACAGCATATTAACCTCAATGGCGACTACTTTTTTTTCTGGTAATATTTTGTTTTGAAATGTAATATTATTTTAAAACATGTATTGCTAGTAATATTTTTTTTCAAAAATATATTGCTGCCAATTTTTTTTTTTTTTTTTTCAAAAATATACTGCTGGTAATAGTTTGTTTTTTTCAAAAATTTATTTCTAGCAATAATTTTTTACAAAGTATTTCTGGTATTAAAACCTATATTTACACTTTTATAATGCTTTTTACCTCAGTTTCGGGGTTAACTATTTGCCCATAGCTGGGACCCCCTAACAGGTGCTACTACCCTGGGTCAGGGTGGACCTGGGAACACCAGCAATTAAGTGGTGGTTCCACGCTCCTCAAAACCTCCTGATCAGAGGCCTTGCTGTTGGACGTAGTTTATCGCCTTACCCAGGACGCGGATGCAGTTTATCGTCATACCCAGGATGTCTTCCTTCCGGTTCTCAACCAGTGACCTAAGGTCAGAAATAGCTTCATAACATTTTCTACTGATCATTTTGGAAAAACAAACAAACCTAAGATCGCACACATAAATGAAGCTCTTCGTAATGTGTGAGCTGTACTTGTGAGTACAATTTTTTTGTATTTCTTCAAGGTATGGGCTACAAGGAATACTTTCCAAACAACCCGAGGGCTCCAACTACAACCGGAACTATTGATGTCATCATGCACCACATTTTTCAGATTTCCACTTCAAGGTCTTCAAAGACACATTGCAGTCTGTGGGGACTGCCATGTCAATAAGAAAGTACATTCTGTTTTTATCGTCTTTGATTACAATGTCTCGGAGATGAGCTTTGATTGTTCTGTCTGTGTGTATTGTAAAGTCCCATAAAAATTTTGCAGGTCTTATCTCTGTAACGGGGTCTGGGTGATGTTCACACCAGTTTCTTGCAGTTTCTTTCCCGTAAAAATTGCATATTTTCTAGAGTTGACTTTAGTTTAGCTTTCGTTAAATCATTGAAAATCTAATTGATTTTTTTATTATTTGTAATCAAATTACATCTTTAAGAACGGTGAAAGATAACTGGACACCTCAACTTCTTTGATCTAGTTTTACAAACACCAAAAAAAATCAGAAAAGTCGGCAGGTATGAAGGAAAGAAGTTTTCAACTGGCCCACATTTGTTTATACTCTGCCTACAGATGCACATTTTAAAATGTCCGCAATCGATTTGAACGTACACTGATTATAAATCGAAATTGCATTGGATACGCCTTTATTACGCCCGGAAACCTCAAGGCAATCGCTGGCGAAGAAAAGAAATAAAGAATAAGAAGGGGCATTGGGATAGCGAAAGTGCCTTCCAAAAGCTAAGCAAAGTATTAAGTTACAGGACAATTTCGTTAAAAAAGAATACTGAACTGCTACGTAATATCGGTCTTCCTATATGGCGATGAATGCTGGACAATCTTCTCACTGATGAAGAAGAGACTTGAGGCAATAGAAATGTGGTTCTACAGGAGGAGGATGCGAATATCATAGATTGAACATGGGAGCAACTAGGAAGTTTTAGAGAAAACAGAAACAAAAATTGACACTGATATTTCTAGGGCACATAAAGAGGAAAGAGGACTTGGAAAATTTGGCACATACAGGACATATTGGCTTGAAGAGGAACTAAAGAGAACAGCCCATAACGAGCTTTTGTAAATGGATGGCAGAACTGGGTTTACGAGAGATAATAAAAATAGAAAATTTACAAATTTACATAAAAGAAGAATGTAAGCCAAACAATGGAAACAGGTGAAAGGAAGACATTTGGCACCTTTTGTTGATTTTATCTTCATTTTGGTGTGAAAGAATGTAGAACAAGGTAATAACGTTTTTTTTTTATTTTATTTCTAAGAGGTTCTGATACTAAACCCATTGAATTAGCTACTACATATATCTTTTCACCATTCTTTATCTCCCTTTCTCTATTTCTCTCTCTCTCTTTTCATCATTCTTTATCTCTTCCTCTATTTCTCTCTCTTTTTTTCATCATTCTTTATCTCTCTTTCTCTCTCTTTTTTCATCATTCTTTATCTCCCTTTCTCTATTTCTCTCTCTTTTTTATCATTCTTTATCTCTTTCTCTATTTCTCTCTCTTTATTCATCATTCTTTATCTCTCTTTCTCTATTTCTCTCTCTTTTTTCATCATTCTTTTTCTCTCTTTCTCTATTTCTCTCTCTTTTTTCATCATTCTTTATCTCTCTTTCTCTATTTCTCTCTCTTTTTTCATCATTCTTTATCTCACTTTCTCTATTTCTCTCTCTTTTTTCCTTATTCTTTATCTCTATTTCTCTCTCTCTTTTCATCATTCTTTATCTCCCTTTCTCTATTTCTCTCTCACTCTTCATCATTCTTTATCTCTCTTCCTCTATTTCTCTCTCTTTTTTCATCATTCTTTATCTCTCTTTCTCTCTCTTTTTTCATCATTCTTTATCTCCCTTTCTCTATTTCTCTCTCTTGTTTCATCATTCTTTATCTTTCTTTCTCTATTTCTCTCTCTTTTTTCATCATTCTTTATCTCTCTTTCTCTATTTCTCTCTCTTTTTTCATCATTCTTTATCTCTCTTTCTATATTTCTCTCTCTTTTTTCATCATTCTTTATCTCTCTTTCTCTATTTATCTCTCTGTTCGTTATGTATTATCTCTTCCTCTCTCTCTCTCTCTCTCTTTCTCTCCCTTAATCATTCTTTATCTCTCGCTATTTCCTTTCTCTCTCTTTCTCTCTGTTCATCTTCGTTATCTCTATTTCTCTATTTCTCTCTCTCTCTCTTTTCATCATTCTTTATCTCTCTTTCCTTATTTCCTCTCTCGTTTTTCATCACTCTTTATCTCTCTCTCTCTCTATTTCCTCTCTCTTCATCATTCTTTATCTCTCTTTATTTCTCTCTCTTTTCATCATTCTTTATCTCTCTTTATTTCTCTCTCTTTTCATCATTCTTTATCTCTCTTACTCTCTTTCTCTCTTTCTTCAACATTCTTTATCTCTCTCTATTTCCCTTTCTCGCTATTCATCATTCTTTATCTCTCTTTCTTCCTTTCTCTCTCTCTCTCTCGCTCTCACACACAGACACACACACACGCACACACATGCACATATACACACAACATATATCAATAACTTTATGCTAGAATAAATATCATTTTATAAATTTATTCATAACAAGTTATTCATCGTGAAACTCGAATTCTATCACGTTGCTAAACCCTAGTTGAATTCTTGACCACTGCTAACCCCTAATTCAATTCTGGACGACGACTAACTCCTAGTTGAATTCTGGTCTGCTGCTAACTCCTAGATTAATACTTGACCACTGCAAACCCCTAATTGAATTCTGGACCATTGCTAACCACTAGTTGAATTCTGGACCACTGCTAACTCCTAGTTGAATTCTTGACCACCGCTAACTCCTAGTTGAATTCTGGTCCACTGCTAAGCCCTAGTTGAATTCTGGCCCTCAGCTGTCCGCTGCTAACCCCTAGTTGAATTCTGACCGCAGCTAACCACTAGTTGATATGTATACGTCAACCATGTGCACGTGACGTCGTAGGTCTTTGTTGTGGAGAACTGAATTGGTATGACAAAACTCGTCTGAACATTTGCCATGAAACTCGCGATAGAGTAACGAGAAGATATTAATGGGAAAGTGGTTGTACAATAGAAATTAATTCATAAAAAACAGGACTGCGTAAACGCTTTCGAAATCTGTCGAGGATGAAAAGAGGGTTTTAGGTAGCTCCAACCCAGGTATGGAAGCAATACTTTAGGTCTGATCTGAATTTTGTAAACAGAGAGCATAGGGTAAAGAGTCGGGTATTTGCTAAACGCGGTACAAGGGACCGGTAATTTTTTCCGACATCTTTAATGACGGATTGTATATATGAGTTCTTATGTGGGCCTGAAGTCTCAGTAGATCAGGTGGGAGAAAACTACGGTCCCTGAGCGTTTGATATCGTCCGCCAGGGCACAGTAAAAATAGTGTTTTTTCCGGATACATGTTACCCAAAGGAGTAATATATTGAAAACAGGAACAAATAGAACAAAAACAGAAATCATATACACATTTCATTGCCAACCCGAGAAATAGAAAGTAAGAAATGCCAATGAAAGAAACGGGAAATCAATTAAAGACTTTAAAGAAAAAGTGAAGAAAATAAAGACGAAAAAGAAAAACAACAAATAGAAACAAAAAAAAGAAATTCATTAAGTCTCATTCTGTGCCGATGTCAAAACACCGTCATTGGCACAGTATAAACTGAGGTATGGGTCTCCATTCCGGTGTATAATCTAACTACAGATAAACAGATTAGGTCATTTTTTCTCTACGCTATATTGTTCTCGCGAGAGTTATCGAGAATTTCTCATTATTGTAAAAGAATAATAAAAAAAATATACCTATTATTTATTTGTTTATTTCGTTCTCTATATCAGTCAGGCGCTAAATGGCTCAGCCGAAATTTGTTTATACGCTTACGAAAAAGTTCTAAGCCTCATCCTGAAGAATTCAGAGAAACACCGTTTTTCTCGGTTTTTCAATATAGTCCCTCTTGGCATCAATTTACTTAAGCATTACAACCACATCTCGGAAGATGGTGGCATCCGGATCCTCCAAAAACTCCTCCACAGCTCATATGATCTCATCATTGTTTCAGAAATTGCGGCCACACAGGTGGAATTTGAGCTCAGGAAACAGGAATGAGATGGAACTAAGTCCGGTGAGATAGGATGTGGAGTCGCAATTCAAAGACACTGTTGGTTAGTTCAGCTACTGCAAGCGGAGCATTTTCAATGGGCGTGTTATCTTGGAGCAAGCACCCAATTTCCCTCAGCTTACCTCTCTGACTTGATTTCTTCCTTCATTTGTCGTAATTCTGATACATAGTACTGTCCAATAATAACTAAGGGTGTTCCTACTGTTTGCTTTGAATCTTTGATTCAGGTTCGAACTGGCGACCGCAGGCCTCTGTTTTTTTTTCCATTTTAGATTTGTCGCGCATCTTTCACATCTTGTATGGGCCTTATGTGCACAAAACTTAAGACAGAAATATGAATTACTTTTTCTAATTTTATAAGAAGCACCGGAATATTATTGAAGAGGATTTGTTGCTCTGGGAAGATGATGATTTGAATTCTTTCCTGCAAGCATAGACCTCATCAGTTAGACGATTATTTAGGCGTTTGTGATAAGAGCTACAACGGACAGGAGATTGTGGAGAGCCATGATCCCACATGTTCTGAAGGACACGGCAAACAGAAGTAGAACGAGCTTCTGTAAATGGTTGGTAGAACAGAGATTAGGAGGGATAGCAGAATGACAAAATTTACTAAGAGCTACAAAGAATAGGATATTGTGGAGAGCCATGATTGCTAAAGTCGTGAAGAGACACGACACATAGAAGAACAACGTGCTTGTGTAAACTGCTGGCGGAACGGGAATTATGAAAGATAGCAAAAAGAAAAATTTAATTAAGAACTACAAAGGAATGGAGATTGTGGAGAGCCATGATCGCTCACACCCTGAATGGACACGGCACATAGAACAACAAGAAGCCTACTGTAAGATTTGGCGGAACAGGAATTAGGAAAGATAGCAAAAAGGCAAATTTAACTAAGAACTACAAATGAATGGAGATTGTGGGGGGCTATGATCGCTCACGTGTTGAAGGAACACAGAAAGAAGAAGAAGAAGAAGAAGAAGAAGAAGAAGAAGAAGAAGAAGCGTGCATAATTTTCCATATAACCGCATAAGATCTGCTGGTTTTGTCTTCTGCGCCATACAGATTCAGACAACGTGCTGTTTTTATACTATTATTAAACGATGTTTTGTTGTCTGCTGCATTGTAAGGTATAAAACATGTCACGTTATGTTCCTGGTTTCTGTTCATATCCAATTGGGAACATTAGATTCCACTTTCATACATTGTATACATAACTGAAAAGTATGCATAAAAGAACAACAATTCCTTTTGCAGACTAAAAACAGATGTTGGCCTCTTTTTACGAATCTTCGTACATGGAGTAGGTCATCGACGAATCGTGTTTTCATAGTTATTTAAGAAAAATTGATCATGAGTCATTATATATATATATATATATATATATATATATATATATATATATATATATATATATATATATATATATATATAAGTGGACATTGGAGTCAACAACCAGAGACGACAGTCTGTTTCATACTAAACGCAAACATCAGGCCGGTATATAACCGACCTCGCCACGAGGCAGGATGTGGCACAAGGTCGGATTTTATGTGTGGCAATCCGAGCCGATAGGCAAAACTTCCCGGAAACCTCGCATGCACGGGATCGGGTTTGTCTACCTCCCCAGACGAGACTCTGCCCGTAGGTATAACCCCGTCTTGGTTACTCACTACCCGAAGGTAGAGAGTTCTTCAAAGAGTTCCTCAGGAATAAAACGTCAGGCCAAATCAGTGCGTTGTGTTTTTGCTCGACCATTTGTATATACAGGTCAGTGATGCATTGTGGGTAGTCTATTGCATTGCATTGTGGATAGTAGATTGCATTGCATTGTGGGTAGACTATTGTATTGCATTGTGGATAGTCCATTGAACTGAATTGTGGGTAGTCTATTGCTTTGCATTGTGGGTAGTCTATTGCTTTGCATTGTGGGTAGTCTATTATATTGCATTGTGGATACTCCATAGCATTGCATTGAGGATACTCCATTGCATTGCATTGTGGGTAGACTATTGTATTGCATTGTGGGTAGTCTATTGCATTGCATTGTGCATAGTCCATTGCATTGCATTGTGGGTAGACTATTGTATTGCATTGTGGGTTGTTTATTGCATTGCATTGGGGATAGTCCATTGCACTGCATTGTGGGTAGTCTATTGCATTGCATTGTGGGTAGTATATTGCATTGCATTGTGGATACTCCATTGCATTGCATTGTGGGTAGACTATTGTATTGCATTGGCGGTGGTTTATTGTATTGCATTGTGGATAGTCCATTGCACTGCATTGTGGGTAGTCTATTGCATTGCATAGTGGATAGTCTATTGCATTGCATTGTGGGTAATCTATTGCATTGCATTGTGGATAGATAGTCCAATGCATTCCATTGTAGGTAGACTATTGTATTGCATTGTGAGTTGTTTATTGCAGTGCATTGTGGATATTTCATTGCACTGCATTGTGGGTAGATTATTGTATTGCATTGTGGGTAGTCTATTGCATTGCATTGTGGATAGTCTATTGCATTGTGGGTAGACTATTGTATTGCACTGTGGGTTGTTTATTGCATTGCATTGTGGATAGTCCATTGCACTGCATTGTGGGTAGACTATTGTATTGCATTGTGGGTAGACATTGTATTGCATTGTGGGTTGTTTATTGCATTGCATTGTGGATAGTCCATTGCACTGCATTGTGGGTAGACTATTGTATTTCATTGCGGGTTGTTTATTGCATTGCATTGTTGATAGTCCATTGCACTGCATTGTGGGTAGACTATTGTATTGCATTGTGGGTAGACATTGTATTGCATTGTGTTTGTTTATTGCATTGCATTGTGGATAGACCATTGCATTGCATTGTGGGTAGACTATTGTATTTCATTGTGAGTTGTTTATTGCATTGCATTGTGGATAGTCCATTGCACTGCATTGTGGGTAGTCTATTGTATTGCATTGTTGGTAGACTATTGTATTTCATTGCGGGTTGTTTATTGCATTGCATTGTGGGTAGTCTATTGTATTGCATTGTGGGTTGCTTATTGCATTGCATTGTGGATGGTCCATTGCACTACATTGTGGGTAGACTATTGTATTGCATTGTGGGTAGTCTATTTCATTGCATTGTGGATAGTCCATTGCATTGCATTGTGGGTAGATTATTGTATTGCATTGTGGGTTGTTTATTGCATTGCATTCTGGATAGTCCATTGCACTGCATTGTGGGTAGTCTATTGCATTGCATAGTGGGTAGCCTATTGTATTGCATTGTGGATAATCCATTGCACTACATTGTGGGTAGTCTATTGTGTTGCATTTTGAGTAGACTATTGTATTGCATTGTGGGTTGTTTATTGCATTGCATTGCATTGTGGGTAGACTATTGTATTGCATTATGGGTTGTCCATTGCATTGCATTGTGTATAGTCCATTGCATTGCATTGTGGGTATTCTATTGTATTGCATTGTGGATAGTCCATTGCATTGCATTGTGGGTTAGTCCATTGCATTGCACTATGGGTAGTATATTGTATTATTCTAACTATTAATTTGGTGGGTGGTAATGGATATACTTCGAACTATTCTAGGGGCTATTGAGTAGGGATACTTGTGGATCTGAATGCAGTTTGGAGGTTATTTATATATTGTTAGTTAACTTTTTTAATTCATTATTAATTATTTTATTGTTGGTTGCTATTATTAAATAGATTCTTTTTTATACTAATATCCACTAAATACAAAAGTCGAGAACTACTGGAAGTAGAGGGTGACTGTTAAAATGGTAATCATAAATATTAGCAGAGAACTTCGGGTTACATATAGCAATTTCAATGATGAGAACTCACCGCCAATATAGTACTGCGCTTAAATTCATAGTGTCTAGGTACCAAAGAAGAAAGTTCATAATAAATAGCACACAAGGGGTTGACAACCCGAAAACAAACAAATCAATCAATAGCATTTCGGTAGTATGTGTGCACGGGCGTGTCTGTATGTGTTTATGTGTATGGTTTAGTTTGGTTTATTTTACGGCATATCAACCACAATGAAAGATTTTCATAGTGGTAATATTTTTTCTCCTAAAATATATTGCTGGTATTATTTTTTTTAAATGTATTGCTTGTAAAAAAATTAAAAAAAAAAAAAGGATTTCTGGTATTACAACCTATTTTTACACGTTCATAGTGTTTTGACACTTTTCGCCCGAGGGGTGTAACTATTTGCCCAAAGCTGGGACCCTGAAAGCTGCTACCACCCTGCGTCAGGGTGGACCTGGGAACACGAATAAATTAGAGGTGGTTTCACGCTCCTCAAAACCTCCTTGTCAGAGGCCTTGCTATCGTACGTAGTTTATCGATGATACTATCCTTCAAGTATTTGACTAATTGCGCCTTCTTGGATTAACGTTCTCAGATGACATGAGGCAGAAAGACAACATTGAATCCATCGCCAAATCAGCTACTAAGAAATTCGGTTCACTGTGTTGAGTGAGTCATTTTTTTCTCCGGAATCTATCTTACATATCTATAAATCTATTAAATTAAAATTAAAATTAAAAGCTTAAAACTTAAGGTTAACATAACTACTAATGTTAAACGAGTAGATTTTTGGATGTTACGTTAGATCAACTTGAAGCAACGCAAAATTTGGACTACGGGAGGATGCTGAGAGTACCATGGATTGAACATAAAACGATGAAGTTTTAGAGGAAAAGGAAACAAAAAGAACGCATATTTAACATCACGAAGAGACAATTTAAATTTGTAAGGCACATAATGAGGAAAGAGGGCTAGGAAAATTTGATACTCACAGGATAGATTGGCAGAAGTGGGACAAAGGGGAACAATGCATAACGTACCAAACCGACTCGAGTGGAGGTATGCTAGGGTTTAGGAGAAATTTAAAAAAAAACTTATTAAAAGCTGCAAAGAATAGGAAGTAGTGAAGAGCCATGATCGCCAATATCCTGAAGGCACACACACATAGAAGAAAAAGATCTATCATAAAAAACAAATATTTATACCCAAATACTCTCTCTCTCCACATACATACACACACACACACACATATATATATATATAGAGAGAGAGAGAGAGAAAGAGAGAGAGAAAGAGAGTGATCTATACAGAGACAGGTATGGTACCTTTTATATATGTATGTGCATGCGTGTGATTATGTATTTTACATATATATATGTGTGTGTGTGTGTGCATATATATATCTATCTATATATATCTATATATCTATCTATATATATATATATATATACATATATATATATATATATATACATACATACATATATATACACACACACACACACACACACACACATATATATATATATATATATATATATATATATATATATATATATATATATATATGATGTGATTTATGACCAAAGGTTTGGGGAAACTTAAGACGTCAGCATCTAATTGGTTCCTAATTGGAAATAAATAATTAATGGAAGATGAGTCTCTTCATTTCATGGTGGAGTGATTGCAAGTGATGTGTGAAATATTTGGAGAGACATGTCAAATGCAGACGAAGCTAACTCTGCCAAATATTGATCAATCAGTCAAATTTATTCGAACTCTTTGATAGCATGATTTGTATTCGCACTCTTGTCCTTATCTTTGCTTTTGCCCTCATCTTTGCTGTTATTATTACAACGTTTCGACCTTTGTACTCTCCTGCCTTATTCAGGTGCTTGTCGATCTGAATGACGTCCAGAGACATGCCAACATTAGTTTCAGGGAAAAGAACAGGTGGAGAACACGAACAGACAGAGGGGTACATGACATAGCAAAACAAAATGGCCATTTAATGTGGCTAAGGATGACCGAGAGTACTGAAATCACGTATAGTTAATACAGCACGGACAGCAATACACAGGCACACACATATGCACTCACGCGCACAAATTCACACACGGACGTACACATTAAAAGAGAAAAGAATCAACAATATCAATAATAAGAGAATAGGAAATTTCGCATGAATTAATTACATAAAATTTAGTACCGAAACGAAAAATGAGAAAAACGCCTGTCAATTGCTGAAACCTCCTCACGAGTTCACTGAAAAATTATGGAAAATTCGGCTACGAATCATTGAAACGTTTACTTTTCATTAATCATATATATATATATATATATATATATATATATATATATATATATATATATATATACTAGCAGCATGGCCCGTCGTTGCCCATGCTTGATTCAAAAATCGTACGACTCATACAGCAATCGCTATCACTTGACTGAAAATATTTTTGCCCTTCCTTGCCTTTAAAGGAGTGCTCTTTGCCGTGCTTATGTTGCTACATGCCTTGCTTCTTGCCTATCTCACACTGCGAATTTTTTCTAAGCTCTATACTAAACATTAAATCTGTTACGAAAAAAGAACTAAACAAAATGAACACAAAACGATTAGCTTTAAAAAAAGACTTGTAACTGGAAAAACCGAATGAAAAAAAGAATGTTAACAACAAATACTTTTTTACACCCAACCAATTTCTGCGGAATTAGAGTCAACGTTGACTTTAAGCAAGCCAATTGGAGTAAAGTGCCATGCAGATTTAAATTTTTCCCACTTGTGACGAATGCAGCTATCGATATTTTTGCATGCTAGCATGCTAGTTAACATTCGTGTCAGTCAGCTGTTGGCTCTCACGCTGGCCAATAGAATCTTCCTGCCTATTCATGGCAGCCAGCTATAGGCTCTCACTCTGGCCAGTAGAAAATGGCCGCAAACTACATGAAAACTGCCGTAGAAGCATGAAAAAATCGATTATTAACCACTATCGATGGGAGTTGGGAAATGCAAAGTCAGTCTTGGCCTTACCGCTAATTTGGAGCATATGCATGTAACTTTTGGTGCAAATCCGTCGAATATTGCGGCCGTGCATTCGTTACACACACACACACACACACACAAACACACACACATCCTGCTTTATATATATATATATATATATATATATATATATATATATATATATATATATATATATATATAATTTATTTAAGTAAGTGGTCTGTTTATTAATTGAACAGTATTAATTACATTAAAAATACATTGAATAACAGAGCATTTACTTACAATTATTTATAATTGATGTGCTTAATCAATTTTATAATATATATATATATGTGTGTGTGTGTGTGTGTGTGTGTGTATGTGTGTGTGAAAAATATACTTTTAAGGTATATACTATTTATGCTTAAACGTGTTTAATATCAGAGATAGAGCGTATAATATAAAAGTGAACATTAAGGTCAACACGCAGCAACATGGTGTTTTGCTTGTGTGTTTACTGTTAAATATATATATATATATATATATATATATATATATATATATATATATATATATATATATATAGGTAAAATGGATAATGTTAATATTGATAATATAGGGTTATATAGTGATGACGGTCTTATGATAGTAAGATATTCTACTAAACTTAAGGTTGACAAATTAAGGAAAATGATTTATAGGAATTAAAAAGCTTAAATCTTAAGGTTAACGTAACTACTAATGTTAAACGAATAGATTTTTGGATGTTACGTTAGATCAAGTTATGAAAAATAATGCTAACCTAATATGTATTCACCCCAATTCTAACCACCCTCTATCTGTAATCAAACATATACCCTAATCTATAGAATGTAGGATTAGCAACAACTCATCTGACAAAGATGTGTTTGATGAATACAGCGGTGTTTATGATACTGCTTTTAAAACAAAGTGGCTACAAGGATGCTGAAATCAAGTTTAGAAAATATGATAATATTGATCTAAAGAAAAGGAATAAGAATAGAAAAATCATTTGATACACCGCCCACCATTTGACCAATTAGTCAGTACTAGGTTAGCTCAGATGTTCCTCCATTTAATTGATAAACAATTCCATAAAAGTAATCCTCTTGGTAAAATATTTAATAGAAACACACTAAAACTAAGTTATAACTGCACTGATAATCTTGAGAAGATTATAAAGAAACACAATAATAAAATTTTAAACCAATTTAAAAATTTGGATAATAATACCTATACCAGACCAAGATAAATACTGTTGATAATATTAAACAATGTAATTGCCAGAATTCTGACGAATGCCCATTACGAAACTTGTGGGTATCCTCGAATACGAGCGGTCAGCTATTATTATCATCATCATTATTATTATTATTATTATTATTATTATTATTATTATTATTATTATTATTATTATTATTAACTGAATGAAGTGTAATTGCTTCCACAGAGAAAGAAGTAGTAGATGAAAGATGGAACTGTTTATTTCGTGATGGAGACATTGCAAGTGATGTGTGAAATATTTGGAGTGTCGGTCGGGGTGTTAATATATAATATCTATTCTTAAATTCAATTAAATTAACCTCCTAATAAGAAGATATCTACGAAACTTGAAATCAAGAAGATAAGTTCTTTTTGTTAATATTTTCATTTTACTTATGTTTGTGTGCGTGCGTGCGTGCGTGCGTGCGTGCGTGTGCGTGCGTGCGTGCGTGCGTGCGTGCGTGCTTGCGTGCGTGCGTGCATGTGCTTTGATAACATGGATTAAATCTTATCCTCTTTTATGTGTCGCGTTCCTTCAGGACGTAGGCGATCATGGCTCTCCATTTCCTCCTGTCCCTTGTAGCTCTCAATAAGCTTTGACATTTTGTTATTTCTCCCAGATCCAGTGCTGCCATCCACTGGCCTAAGCTCGTTAAGTATCTCACGCATTGCTTGCCCTTGTTCCTCTATCCGCCCTGTGAGTATTAAATTTTCTAAGCATTCCTTTCTCATTACGTGTACCAGAAATTTCGTCTGTCTGATCCTGATGTTAAGTATGAGTTTCCTTTTTGTTTGCATCCTCTCCAAAACCTCATCCTACGATGCATGGCATCCTAGGCATCCTTCTGTAGAACCACACCTCTGCTGCCTCTTCTTCGTCTTTTACGAGATCGTCCAACATTCGCTGATGTAGCAGCTTAACACTCTTTTCTTTGTTACCAAAGAAATCTTCCTGTCTCGTAATACTCTGCTTAACTCTTGGAATGCGTCTTTGGCCATCTCAATACGTCTTCGGATCTCAATGTCGCACTTCCCGTCCTCTGTCAGAACACTTCCCACATATTTAAATTTCTCTGCCTGCTCGATTGCAGTGCCCCGATCTGTAAATCGCATTTTGTCTAATCATTTGCTGATTACCATGCATTCTGTCTTTTTCATAGTTTATGTCCATTCTTCACGTTCTCATTTGCTACCTTCTGTGGGAGGTTTTGCAGTTTCCTTCCCGTGTCCATATCAACGCTGTGTCATCTGCATATCTTATGTTATTAAGACTGTGGCTACCAATGGTGAATACCAGTAGGATTTCTATTTCTCTCAGAATTGGATCGATGTACTGCTTTTAATAAGTCCGGTGAGAAGACACATCCTTGCCTTACACCCTTTTCCTTTTCTGAATATCTGCGGAATTAATTTTTATCCGTTTGCAGGCGGTTTCTCTCCAAAGCCTCATCATTGCTCGGTCCATGGAATGCTTTGCATCTTTCTGTAGAAGTATACATCCGCTGCCTCGAGTCACTTCTTCATCTTTGAGGAGACCGTCCAGCATTCATTATCGTAAAGGAGGACAGATATAACAGCGGTTCAGTACTCTTTTCTTTGTTACCAATGAAATCCGAATGAAGTCTTGTAATACTCTGTCTAGATTTTGGAATGAGCCTTTGGCCATCCCAATACGTCTTCGGATCTCAGTATCGCACTTACCGTCCTCTGTCAAAATACTTCCCAGATATATAAATTTCCGCACCTGCTTGATTGTAGTTTCTCCACCGACCTGAAAATCGTATTTCGGGATCATCTTTTTCCTGGTGGCCATGCTTTCTGTCTTCTTATAGTTTATGCTTAGTCCCTTCTTCACGCTCTCCTTCACTACCTTCTCCAGGAGGTTTTGTAGTTTCCTTTCCGTGTCTGCTATGTCACGCACACAAAGTTGAAACATCTTGATTTTCTTCATATTCAAGAATTAAGTTCCATTTGGATAGTTTTCTAAAAAGAATTACTGCTTTCTGGAACAGACTCCCGGCAGGATGTTTTTCCATTCACTGCAATCTTGACTTCTTCAAGTCTCGGGTTAACCTTTTTTTTCCTACGACACCCCATGAACCTCACTTCTTGCACTTTCTTACGCTCATACAACACCATACAGTATATCTCTTCCTTGAGTACATAGGCGATCATAGCTCCCCACAAATTTATATCTTGCGTGACTCTTAGCAGTTTTGCTCCTCTAGGGATGCAAAAGGCATCAATGAGATAAAGTCACTAGGGTCACGTGACGTTGAGTGTCGTTAGGGGAAAGACTTAAACAGACAGTTGCAATGTAAAACCCAGAGAAGAATCGCGTCCCTAAACCACAGTCATAGGTCTCTCGGGAAAACCACATGTCCTCACCAGGTCCATAGAGAAATATTCGGGAAATATCACAAGTAAGGCTCCTCTGTTTTACACACTGCTTGTTGTTGAATACATGCTAGAATTTCTCTGTGTCGGACAAATGTATATATAAATAAAGGATGTTCCAATAACTTGGTCCTATTTCAAATGTGAATTAAGTTTAAGCGTCTAATGATTTTTTTTCTTTTTCTTTCAAATTTATTAACTTAAGTCTTTGGCAATTTCAACCATGGAAGATTAAAAATCAAACAACGTGTTAAAATTTCAAGAGGGAAATTGGAAAGATTGTCTGTAAATTCAAACAAACTGGGTCCGTGGTAGATGTTTAAATACCATTGTCTGCTTGTTTTCGCCGTTCAGCTGAAAACATTGCTGCAGTGCACGAGAATGTGGCCGAAAATCCAGACACCTCTATTCGTCATCGCGAGCAGGAATTGAACCACTCCACAACAACGTTACATCGTTTCCAATTGAACTCACG
>OZ038491.1:112143139-112173139 GCA_964036315.1 Acanthosepion esculentum
TTTCTTAAATGAATTTCGCTTTAATAATCATTATTAATGATAAAATATTTAGATTTTTGATGATTGAATACTAAAGTCATCACCTAATTTCTTTCTTAGAGAAGTTTCTTTGGGAAATTCTAGTTGCACCCCTATATATATACATATATGTAAGTATACGGAAACATCTAAGAAGATATATGAAATTACCCATGTATATCAGTACACGTGTACCTGTATAAGTGACTGCATATGTGAAAGAACGTATGTGTATGAAATTCACATAGATGTGTTTATAATATATGATGGAGCATGATCTCTAATATTGCGTTAAAATGCCACTCCATATTAAATTAATACTAAATTTTAAGTAATAGAATTTACCAATGTAAAAATAGTCACTAATCAAACTCATAAATAAAATTCAAACTGATAAAGATATCACCTTAATAATCACTTACTACTAGATGTAAACTTATATTTGAGAAAAAGTTTCTAGTGTTTTAATGTAAATTCTATATTTTTTAATCGACTATTTCACATTAAATCCCCAAAATGTCCGTAATAAGGTTTTTTTAAAAAAAAACTTTAACATATAATTAAATGGCTTAGACTGTTTAAACAAATAAATTTACGAAATCTCAAAGTAAATAAAAAAACAACGCCTATTTCAATGGAAGTTAATGACACTTTTTTACAACTTCTTTCTCTTTTTTTCTCTCTTTTTCTTTTTTTCTTTATATGCCTTTTGGTCTATCCCCCTTCCTATATCGAGATATAACTTCCATTAACAGATTGAAAGTGTCAATGTCTAGATTTCAGCGAAAATTTAAATTTGAAACAATAGAAATGTTACATCTAACTCAATGCTGTCTCTCTACCCCCTACACTGTCCCCACTTCGTTAATTTCCTTATTATTGCCCGTCATAAATGTGTAAATTTATTTTCATTTTTTTCATTTCAACATTTGGAAATAAATCTGATGATCCACTGTCCTTTAAAAGGGCTGTGGTGAAATAATTTATTATATGGAACCTTAAAGTAATCTGTTTTTATTTAAATTATTAGCTCTGATTTACATTGAGCGCTCTGGATTCTATCCTCATTGGGTCTTCCCATACGGATTACCTAGTTTTTCGTAAACTATATATATATATATATATATATATATATATATATATATATATATATATATATATATATATATATATATAGGTATGTCCAATATTTCGCTAAAAAGTGGTATACCTTGACGAAAAAAGGTCCCCAAATTGATAAAACAATTTTTAACGTTTAAATATATATGTTGTTATTAAAGAGGAAAGACCAAAGTATTTTCTGAATATTTTTTCAGATTTTTTAATCCTTCCTATAAATGTTAAAAATTTTATTAAAAAATCTTTTTTTTTTTTTCAAGTTAAAAAAATTTCGTAAAATCTAACTTATCGACATTTCTGTCGGAAAGATCATAGTTTGTTAGTTAAAAAATCATGAAAAATCAATTACACCTTTTTCTTTTGTTATCTTAAGAAATTTACAATGATTAAAGTATACTTAATGTAATTTGAAAGAAACATTACTTACATTTTTAGCAGAAAACTTTTTAAAAGAGATATTTCCCACCGTAGTCGTTCCTTTTTTTAGCCATTGACAGGCGTTAATTGATCTACGTCAATATATTGACAACTTACGGCAGGGAAATTTATTGGACGGTAGCGCAGAAGTGATATAATTCGTTCTAATTTTAAGTGAATCTGGTTAGTAGATTTTTTTAAAAAATTCACTTTCAATTTTTTTTTTTTTTACCTTACGTTTGAGGAAGAATTCTGCACTGAAAATAACATTTAAATTATGAAAGAAAATCAAATTTTACAAGTAAAAATAAAACAGTAAAAAAATACATTTTTTTTAAATTGATGTTTATTATTTCAGTAATGAAATATTTTTCTGAGAATATAAAAATTACATGAAACGCCATTAATTGAAACGGGTTAACTTAATGAAATGAGATTTTATTTCTTTTTATTAAGGCAGATTTTTTTCTATTTATTACTAATTAATTATGATATGGCAGTAATGAGTTTTATTTTATTTATTAATAAAATTAACATGCTATGTTGGTTTTGTTTGACTCAACAAGTATTTAGTAGTAGCGAGCTAACTCCAGAAAATTTAAACTCCAAAAATAGTTTTAATTGATAATTTGTCGTGTGGATAATAATTCCAAAGTAATGTACAATGAATTTATGCATTCGATTTCAAACTTGAAAATTTGGGTGGACTTCCAAGGGCGTTTTTTTTTTGTAATTGTAAATAGTCGATATTTTCTTTTATCCCACTATTCGATTATATTTGAAAAGAAAAAAATTGAAAATAATACGACGATATTCAGAAAACTTGACAAGCGTTGTTGTTGCTTCTATCAAGGGAAACTACTCACGTGACATTATTTCAAAGTGTGCATCCATACTTTCGTTGGAGACGATATTAAATACAATTTTGGAATATTAAAAATTATTTTAAAAATATCAATGGTTGTCAGATTTTAATAAGCTTTCAAATTTATGATCTTTAAAAAGTAGAGAACATAATATATCATTTCTATAAGGTTGCAGAAAGAACTTAAATTATAAATATATAACAACCTTTTGTCATATTGTCACTATTGTGTATTTAAAATTGAAACAAAAAAAAATTAATGTAAAAATTCATTTTTCATCAAAAACTTTTTTTTCTTTCAGATAATAATTACCTTCGTATATATTATTCAGAAAAGCCATTAAAAACTTTCTTAATTAAATATTGTCTTAGTTTTATTGGGTTTTGTATTTTGACAATTGAGGTAAAAGTTTGGACAATCTTGGACATTTTTTTAACAAAAAAATCGATGATTTAGATTTTTCAGAGTTTTGTGCATTTAATTTTAAAATAAATTCAAGTTGCAAATAAAATTTTTTTGAGTTTTCATAAAATTAAGTTCGAGGGGGGTAACAGATATAAAAAAAAAATATTTATACCATGACTTTCAAAGAGACAAACATTTCTAAAATAAGTTCATTCATTTCTGAATAAGTTCTGAAGATTTCATTAAATTCCAACAAGTACTTAATTTTTACAAGAATTTACAAATTAATGTGTCTTTCAACTGAAAAAAAAAACAACTAAAAAAAACCGCTAAAAAGGCCTAAATTGGACATACCTATATATATATATATATATATATATATATATATATATATATATATATATATATATATATATGAAACAGGATTCGTAGTCTGATATCACTATCTTTGGTACAATTTCAAATTCGACTTATACCCGAAGTAAGGCGCCATATTTTGTTTACTCTTTCTCGTCACATTCTTTTTCCGATTCCTCTTTCGCTTCCGGTCCTTAACCTTAATGTTCCAGAAGTCGTAGAAATTGACCGAGATCGGCTCGATTTATTATCAGCATTTTGTCGGATCGATTATTACCGATGAACCATTGAGTAGCCATTGTTTATCTGGAGAAAGAAGAATCGAGCGACTACAAAGTAGACCTTAAAGAAACTGCAGCTATTTCTTACTCTGCATCTTAAAAAAAAGATACACTTTACACTGTATCTGATTTAGATTTCACCAAATTCGAGAATTACTAATCCTAATAATGTGCTTTGAAGTTAAAAGCAGATTATAATTATTATTATTATTATTTACATATTAATTTTTCTTGTTTGCTTTAAGGTAATTGTTATTTTAATTTGATTTTTTATGTATTTATTTTAAATAATATGTGCTTTTGTTTTATGTTTTTAATTCTTATGGTCATATATGTTGGCTTTGAAAAGGTTTATTTCTTTAAGGAAAGGAATTATTTGATAAAATCCGTGGTGCGGATTAACACTCTCAAGAAAAACTTTTTGAAAAACTAACGCTATGTTTACTTCTGTTAATCAATACGCGCTCTAATCAATACAAATTAATACAATTAAAGATTTTTACCACTATTAATAAATACATGTTGCAAAATAAAATCCTTACAGTTGCCTGGATAAAGTCGATCAGAGGACAAAACACGTTGGTAAAGAAAGGTTTTCCTTTAGTCTTTATTCGTATTAAAGAGATATATTTTGCGTATACCTGAATATTGCACACACACGCAAATACACAGACACAAACACACACACACATATATATAAATATATCTATTCTCAGATGAAGTGTATCTGTAGAAAAGACAAAATGAATAATTAGCCGACGGGTTTTGTCCACTGAGAAACTGGAAACATTTCTTAGTCTTGCGCCTTGATAAAGTCACGCAGAGGACGAAACGCGTCGTCTAAGTATAGTTGTTGCTCTTGTTTATATATATACATATATATATATATACATATACATATATATATATATATATATATATATATATATATATATATATATATATATATATATATATATATATATATATATGGAGAGAGTCATGACCATATCACATTGAAACACCGGTTCTCGTACTTCCCTAATTTAAGCAATGCCGACTCTGTGCAAGACCTAGATGGGTGACCACTTCGGAATATCAGGTGCTATGAGCTTGGATGTGTGGGTGTTGTAATGAATACTTATTCTGAATGAGATAGTTCTAAATTCATTTGGGTTCAGATTATATATATATATATATATGTATATATATATATATATATATATATATATATATATATATATATATATATATATATATATAAAGAAAAGAATTAGCATGTTTAATATATATATATATATATATATATATATATATATATATATATATATATATAATGGGTTACAACGCACAACTTTGTACAAATACTTGTACTAATGAACAATATATAGTTGTGTACTACTTGCAGATGATCTTGTAAAAATATCGAAAGTATTTGGGAAATGAAAATAAAAGAAATTTAAACAGCTATAGCACATTTCTCTCATCCTTTAACATCAATACATGGAAGGTTATTCGTGAGTATGAGCGGGTTTTGTTAAAAATTAGCACACATAATAAATATATATATATATATATATATAAATTACAGATATATTTACTAATTTTTAACAAAATCCGTTCATATATATATATATATGTATTAAACATGCCAATTCCTTCCGCACCTTTATAGCAAGACTATAATTCCAATAAAAATCATTTAAAGAAATATCAAAATAAAAATCGTTTCCTACTCGTTGAACAACTACACGGAAGTCTGTGATAGAGGATGGACGCTCTATGGAAATATTCCGTCAAATTGGGGATTATTTATATACTTCCTTTGGTAATGTCCTCTTCTTTTGTGTCTATAGAAGAAAATGTGTTTACTTATGGATTTGACTTGCAGGATTAATGGCTTTGAAATCAGATACTCTCAAATTAAGTTTAGTCTTGAAAGTACTAAAGCAAGATGATATGCGAACGAAAGTCAAACTGAAAAAAAATGTTTTTTTACTGATATTAGATGTCAGTTTCATTTGATGTTGGGTAACATCATTTTTCTCTCTGACCTTCTGGTAAGGGGAGGCGCTTCTAAGCAAGAACGGAACGGCATAGCTGCTGACACCTGTACTCTGTTTACATAGGTCATTATGTGTCCTTTCTAAAAGACCGGTTACCTTAGAAATAAATCTGAAAGATGTGCTTTTTAATTTTTTGTAGCTTTTCATTCAAGACATTTTTCTTATTAAGGTTCTGCTGATTTTGAATATTGTTTACTGAGTCGGAAATGATTTCTCTAACGAGCCTTCTAATGAGTTTTTTTAAAATTTAGTTTCAAACCAGCAGAATGAAAACTTCCATTAGAATTTAAACAAGTACGGAAATTAAATTATTTGGGTTGTGTAATAAGAGACGATGATGAGGGTGACACAAAAAAACTTGGAAGTGCAGAGGCAAAACAAAAGAGATTTTTCAGAAAATTTATAAGGTACAAAGCGGTCGGAAAGTAATATTATAAACGATATAATTTTATAATGTCTGAGAAACTCTTTTAGAATGTCTACTGAACTCTTTTATAATGTCTACTGAACTCTTTTATAATGTCTGATGAACTCTTTTATAATGTCTACTGAACTCTTTTATAATGTCTGATAAACTCTTTTATAATGTCTACTGAACTCTTTTATAATGACTAATGAACTCTTTTATAATGTCTGATGAACTCTTTTATAATGTCTGATGAACTCTTTTATAATGTCTACTGAACTCTTTTATAATGTCTGATGAACTCTTTTATAATGTCTGATGAACTCTTTTATAATGTCTACTGAACTCTTTTATAATGTCTGATGAACACTTTTATAATGTCTGATGAACTCTTTTATAATGTCTGATGAACTCTTTTATAATGTCTACTGAAATCTTTTACAATGTCTGATGAACTCTTTTATAATGTCTGATGAACTCTTTTATAATGTCTGATGAACTCTTTTATAATGTCTACTGAACTGTTTTATAATGTCTGATGAACTCTTTTATAATGTCTGATGAACTCTTTCATAATGTCTGATGAACTCTTTTATAATGTCTACTGAACTCTTTTATAATGTCTGATGAACTCTTTTATAATGTCTACTGAACTCTTTTATAATGTCTGATGAACTCTTTTATAATGTCTACTGAACTGTTTTATAATGTCTGATGAACTCTTTTATAATGTCTACTGAACTCTTTTATAATGTCTGATGAACTCTTTTATAATGTCTGATGAACTCTTTTATAATGTCTACTGAACTGTTTTATAATGTCTGATGAACTCTTTTATAATGTCTGATGAACTCTTTTATAATGTCTGATGAACTCTTTTATAATGTCTGATGAACTCTTTTATAATGCCTACTGAACTCTTTTATAATGTCTGATGAACTCTTTTATAATGTCTGATGAACTCTTTTAGAATGTCTACTGAACTCTTTTATAATGTCTGATGAACTCTTTTATAATGTCTGATGAACTCTTTTATAATGTCTGATGAACTCTTTTATAATGTCTGATGAACTCTTTTATAATGTCTACTGAACTCTTTTATAATGTCTGATGAACTCTTATAATGTCTGATGAACTCTTTTATAATGTCTGATGAACTCTTTTATAATGTCTGATGAACTCTTTTATAATGTCTACTGAAATCTTTTATAATGTCTGATGAACTCTTTTATAATGTCTACTGAACTCTTTTATAATGTCTGATGAACTCTTATAATGTCTGATGAACTCTTTTATAATGTCTGATGAACTCTTTTATAATGTCTGATGAACTCTTTTATAATGTCTACTGAACTGTTTTATAATGTCTGATGAACTCTTTCATAATGTCTACTGAACTCTTTTATAATGTCTGATGAACTCTTTTATAATGTCTGAAGAACTCTTTTATAATGTCTACTGAACTCTTTTATAATGTCTGATGAACTGTTTTATAATGTCTGATGAACTCTTTTATAATGTCTGATGAACTCTTTTATAATGTCTACGGAACTCTTTTATAATGTCTGATGAACTCTTTTATAATGTCTGATGAACTCTTTTATAATGTCTACTGAACTGTTTTATAATGTCTGATGAACTCTTTTATAATGTCTACTGAACTCTTTTATAATGTCTGATGAACTCTTTTATAATGTCTGATGAACTCTTTTATAATGCCTACTGAACTCTTTTATAATGTCTGATGAACTCTTTTATAATGTCTGATGAACTCTTTTAGAATGTCTACTGAACTCTTTTATAATGTCTGATGAACTCTTTTATAATGTCTGATGAACTCTTTTATAATGTCTGATGAACTCTTTTATAATGTCTACTGAACTCTTTTATAATGTCTACTGAACTCTTTTGTAATGTCTGATGAACTCTTATAATGTCTGATGAACTCTTTTATAATGTCTGATGAACTCTTTTATAATGTCTGATGAACTCTTTTATAATGTCTACTGAACTCTTTTATAATGTCTGATGAACTCTTTTATAATGTCTGATGAACTCTTTTATAATGTCTACTGAACTCTTTTATAATGTCTGATGAACTCTTTTATAATGTCTGATGAACTCTTTTATAATGTCTACTGAACTCTTTTATAATGTCTGATGAACTCTTTTATAATGTCTGATGAACTCTTTTATAATGTCTACTGAACTGTTTTATAATGTCTGATGAACTCTTTTATAATGTCTACTGAACTCTTTTATAATGTCTGATGAACTCTTTTATAATGTCTGATGAACTCTTTTATAATGTCTACTGAACTCTTTTATAATGTCTGATGAACTCTTTTATAATGTCTGATGAACTCTTTTATAATGTCTGATGAACTCTTTTATAATGTCTACTGAACTCTTTTATAATGTCTGTTGAACTCTTTTATAATGTCTGATGAACTCTTTTATAATGTCTGATGAACTCTTTTATAATGTCTACTGAACTCTTTTATAATGTCTGATGAACTCTTTTATAATGTTTGATGAACTCTTTTATAATGTCTGATGTACTCTTTTATAATGTCTACTGAACTCTTTTAGAATGTCTTATGAACTCGTTTATAATGTCTGATGAACTCTTTTATAATGTCTACTGAACAGTTTTATAATGTCTGATGAACTCTTTTATAATGTCTGATGAACTCTTTTATAATGTCTACTGAACTCTTTTATAATGTCTGATGAACTCTTTTATAATGTCTGATGAACTGTTTTATAATGTCTGATGAACTCTTTTATAATGTCTGATGATCTCTTTTATAATGTCTACGGAACTCTTTTATAATGTCTGATGAACTCTTTTATAATGTCTGATGAACTCTTTTATAATGTCTACTGAACCGTTTTATAATGTCTGATGAACTCTTTTATAATGTCTACTGAACTCTTTTATAATGTCTGATGAACTCTTTTATAATGTCTGATGAACTCTTTTATAATGCCTACTGAACTCCTTTATAATGTCTGATGAACTCTTTTATAATGTCTGATGAACTCTTTTAGAATGTCTACTGAACTCTTTTATAATGTCTGATGAACTCTTTTATAATGTCTGATGAACTCTTTTATAATGTCTGATGAACTCTTTTATAATGTCTACTGAACTCTTTTGTAATGTCTGATGAACTTTTATAATATCTGATGAACTCTTTTATAATGTCTTATGAACTCTTTTATAATGTCTGATGAACTCTTTTATAATGTCTACTGAACTCTTTTATAATGTCTGATGAACTCTTTTATAATGTCTGATGAACTCTTTTATAATGTCTACTGAACTGTTTTATAATGTCTGATGAACTCTTTTATAATGTCTGATGAACTCTTTTATAATGTCTACTGAACTCTTTTATAATGTCTGATGAACTCTTTTATAATGTCTACTGAACTGTTTTATAATGTCTGATGAACTCTTTTATAATGTCTACTGAACTCTTTTTTAATGTCTGATGAACTCTTTTATAATGTCTGATGAACTCTTTTATAATGTCTACTGAACTCTTTTATAATGTCTGATGAACTCTTTTATAATGTCTGATGAACTCTTTTATAATGTCTACTGAACTCTTTTATAATGTCTGATGAACTCTTTTATAATGTTTGATGAACTCTTTTATAATGTCTGATGAACTCTTTTATAATGTCTACTGAACTCTTTTATAATGTCTGATGAACTCTTTTATAATGTCTGATGAACTCTTTTATAATGTCTACTGAACTGTTTCATAATGTCTACTGAACTGTTTTATAATGTCTGATGAACTCTTTTATAATGTCTGATGAACTCTTTTATAATGTCTGATGAACTCTTTTATAATGTCTGATGAACTCTTTTATAATGTCTACTGAACTCTTTTATAATGTCTGAAGAACTCTTTTATAATGTCTACTGAACTCTTTTATAATTTCTACTGAACTCTTTTATAATATCTGATGAACTCTTTTATAATGTCTGATGAACTCTTTTAGAATGTCTACTGAACTCTTTTATAATGTCTGATGAACTCTTTTATAATGTCTGATGAACTCTTTTATCATGTCTGATGAACTCTTTTATAATGTCTACTGAACTGTTTTATAATGTCTGATGAACTCTTTTATAATGTCTACTGAACTCTTTTATAATGTCTGATGAACTCTTATAATGTCTGATGAACTCTTTTATAATGTCTGATGAACTCTTTCATAATGTCTGATGAACTCTTTTATAATGTCTACTGAACTCTTTTATAATGTCTGATGAACTCTTTTATAATGTCTACTGTACTCTTTTAGAATGTCTACTGAACTCTTTTATAATGTCTGATGAACTCTTTTATAATGTCTGATGAACTCTTTTATAATGTCTACTGAATTCTTTTATAATGTCTACCCTATAACCGTTAGGACCTTTGTTCGAATCTCACCATGGTCAATTTGTCAATAACAATATCGACCTGGGAATACGAAAACCATACCCAACAATTTGGCCCGACCCTTGAGAATGAATCGGAATAGACGGATCTGTTCGGAATCCGTAGTTGTGTTAGAACGAAGTCACGTCATTGTGGTCGAAGGCTTAAGGGTACTGGCCTTATTCAAAACTGTTAAACACACCAGAATATGTTGTCTCTCTCTGTCTCTCTCTGTCTCTCTGTCTCTCTCTGTCTCTCTGTCTCTGTCTCTCTCTCTCTTTCTCTCTCTCTGTCTTCCAGAAACTGTAACTAAAGGCTTGCTGACACATGACATTGAAACACGGGTTCCCGTACGGTTACCGATTTTAAGCAACGTCGAACTTGGTCAGTACTCAGATGAGCGATCGTTTGGGAATATCAGGTCCGGTAAGCTTGGATGTGCGGATGGTGTAATGGATAATGGCTCGGAATTTTCGTTGGTTTTGATACATACACTTACGCGCAAATACCCTTGGGAAAGTTATGAGTCTACCACGTCTCCTCCAGCTACGGGTTAATTAGTTTTTTCAGCATTAAAATAATTTAATACACTTTCTTATAATTTAAATGGTTTTCTTAACAACTGCCTCGTTTGATAATTCCTCACGGTAAATGGTGAGTAAATATTGTATATTTGATTTTTCTCCTTCAATCTCCTATCTCAGGAATAAATCATCACATCGCAATCAAAGCGATAATGCCACTAGAAAGCAGTGGGTGGCGGTTACAAAGAGTGAAAGTGAAAGTGAAATAGAATAGGAACCCTGAGAGTACGGGGGATTGAGAAAAGGACAAAAATTGAACAGGTTACAAGAAGACATAAGATGGCGATTTACGTTGCATTTAATCTTTTGAAGATTGTGGTTATCAGGGAAACAAGAAATTGGAAAGGAGTTCCTCAGGTGGGAAGTGCGTGAAAAGAAAATGTTAGAGTCGAAGTGGTAGTTGCATCTATCTAGTTCAACCTAGGTGAGACCTAATTGCCAGTCCAGTAACACGCTTTAATTCATTTAGATGGGCACCAGGGAGAAAACTCGTCAGTTGCCAGTTGCCAGGAAAGTACTCGTAGAAACGATAATGAAAGTGACTGAAGTTGACATTCCAGGGCAAGATCGATTACATTACATTCTTTGTATTTTGTCAAGAATCTCAAGGACTATAGCATGAGTATCCATTCATGTATGCGATGAGTATTCATTCATATATTCGAGGAGTATTCATTCATGTATTCGAGGAGTATTCACTCATATATTGGAGTAGAATTCATTCATATATTCGAGGAGTATTCATTCATGTATTCGAGGAGTATCCATTTATATATTCGAGGAGTATTCATTCATGTATTCTAGGAGTATTCATTCATGTATTCGAGTAGTATCCATTCATATATTCCAGGAGTATTCATTCATATATTCGAGGAGTATTCATTCATGTATTCGAGGAGTATTCAGTCATGTATTCGAGTAGTATTCATTCATATATTCTATGAGTATTCATCCATGTATTCGAGGAGTATTCATTCATATATTCGAGGAGTATTGATTCATGTATTCGAGGAGTATCTATTCGTATATTCTAGGAGTATTCATTCATGAATTCAAGGAGTATCCATTCATATATTCGAGGAGTATTCGTTCATGTATTCGAGGAGTATTCATTCATATATTCGAGGAGTATTCATTCATGTATTCGAGGAGTATTCAGTCATGTATTCGAGTAGTATTCATTCATATATTCTATGAGTATTAATCCATGTATTCGAGGAGTATTCATTCATGTATTCGAGGAGTATCTATTCATGTATTCGAGGAGTATTCATTCATGTATTCGAGTAGTATTCATTCATGTATTCGAGAAGTATTCATTCATGTATTCGAGGAGTATTCATTCATGTATTCGAGTAGTATTCATTCATATATTCGAGGAGTATTCATGTATTCGAGGAGTATCTATTCATATATTCGAGGAGTATTCATTCATGTATTCGAGGAGTATCTATTCATATATTCGAGGAGTATTCATTCATGTATTCGAGGAGTATCTATTCATGTATTCGAGGAGCATTCATTCATGTATGGATTCTCGCGGTGAATCCTTTCGTGAGAGTATAAGATTCATCGAGTGTCGTAGGAAATTTATTGCACCTGAAATTTTAAGTCCGAAAGGTTTGTGCATTCCTCGTCCAATGCCGGCTATCTGCCTTCTGGGGCAAGGATGCAGGTCATATTTCGGAGTGACCTTACCCTTGAAATGCTCCAAAGCCCATCACGTTTTGCCTCCAGGTCTGGTACTTCTGCTGTGGAGGCACGGTGGAGTAATGGATAGCGGCTCGGATTGGGGAATCGGAAGGACGAGTTCAAATTCCAGTCGGATACATTACGTTCACTTACGCAAATACCCTTGGGAAATGTATGAATCTTGTTTTTCTTCTCTAAATAGCAAGGTATACATATTTCTATAGTCTTGGGCGGTAACTGGTCTACGAGAAGGAAAACTCTGAATTCAAAAGCTAGTTCAACAGTAAAATGGTGCGTAATACTTGCCAATCTAGTAACACGCTTAAAAACATGTCGTCTGGACACCAGGTAAAAATCTCACCAGAACGGTTGCCATGAAAAGATTACCCGGCTTTTTCACGCGCTATTCCTAGTTCCACATTCAAGCCGAACACAACGATCAAAAGCGGTCGGACATCAGCATTCGTAGAGATAATTTCTTTTTAATAGCACCCGGCCTTGTCCCGAAAAAGTGTCCACATCGATCAGAGGATTCGATCTGGGAACTGATTACCCTCATCTGTGCCTGACCGATCAACAGTGCTGGATATTAAAAACAGTGAATGTCATCTAATCGAAAAAAATCTTTACTCTGTGCCAAAACCAACAAAAAGGATTCTTCTTCTTCTTCTTCTTCTTCTTCTTCTTCTTCTTCTTCTTCTTCTTCTTCTTCTTCTTCCACCTCCTCCTCCCAGCCTCTTCTCTTCTTCTTCTTCCGCCTCCTCCTCCCAGCCTCCTCCTCTTCTTCTTCCTCCTTTTCATTCTTCTTTTTCGTCTTCTTTCTCTTCTCTTCCACCCTTTTTCTTCCAGTTCCTGTTCATTTCTCTTCTGTTTCCTCTTTCGCATCTTATTGGTGTTTTTTTTTATCTCTGTTACTCCTCTACCTTCCGCTTTCCATTTTCTTTTTTTACTTTCTATTCTTTTCCCATCTTTTTCGTTTTTTGCCTCCTTCTCTCATGATTTTTCACTACTTCGCCACTTATTCATTCATTTCTTTCTCATGCTTATCTTTCTTTCTCTTTCTTTTTCCTCTTTTTTCATTCCCCATTTTGTTCTGTACTTTTTCCCCCTTTTCTTCCCTTTGCTTCTTTTCTTCTTCTTTTTCTTCCTTTTTCTCCTTCTCATTTGTTTTTCAGTTTTATTACATTCTTTCTTTTCCTCGTTCCGTCTTTTTCTCTATCATTGGTTTTCTTCTTTTTCACTCCTCCTCGACTTTCTTTCCTTTCTTCTTTTTCACTCCACCTCGACTTTCTTTCCTTTCTTCTTCTTGAGCAAGAGCGCGACGGAAGCGAGACACAAACGCCCCTTTCTAGTCAAAACTAACCACAAGAAAAGTCTGCCCCAAAACCGTTAATTTCAAGTAATCCGCCCAGTCGATCGATTGGTCAATAGATTCAGTCTGGACATCAGATGATGGATTATGAATCACCACGGAACAAAGTCATCAGATTTTGGTTGTTACAAGAATTTTCCTCTTCTTTCAAGTAATACAAAGGAGCAGGCAACTATATGCCTTTGTTCGTTTCTTGCTAGTATCCGTTGGTCAATATTCGGACGGCCCTCTCGGCCATCTTGTATGGCTGGGGCGGCAAGGAAGTATCAGAGACCAAAGACGGCCCTCAGGCTGCTGGTGGACAGTCATTTGTCAGTCGATGCAAGCGGATAAACGCAGTCTAGGTTATAGACTAGAGTAGCGCGACAATTGTCAGCTTAAGCGTTATTCTGAAACTAAAAGACAATTTATTCATAAATATGTAAAGGCGTACGTATGCTTGCCTCTAATCCGGCTTTACTAAGGACAAAAGTACTTATATGATTTCGTTTGCAAAGTTATACTCTGCTTAAATACAACAGACAAGACGACACGTTTTTAAATAACACTGACTCGCATGTAAAACCTTTATTATTATTAATGAATTCGTGAAAAGTATGCCAAAAAATGATGTTAGGAACCGGTATACGAAATAGAATAGACCCATCATGATACACAGTCTGATAGAGATATACTATATTATTTTTTTAATCATTTCGCCCCAAGCAAGGCAATAAAGCCACTAAGAGACAACTGAGTTACTGAGTTTGAAAGAATAAGAAAAAGAAAAAAAAAACATTATTAAGGAGCGAGAACAATAAAAGAAGAGAAATCAAGAAGACGATAGATAACGATTGAGATTGAATTTTAATTTTTGAAGATCAAAAGTGGCTGGAAAGTAAGAAACGGAAGAGAGTTCCACAAGCGAGCCGTGCGAGAGAAGTAAGTATTAGCATAGAACTTACGGTGACATCTAGCCAACGACTATAAATTGCCGAGACCTTGTTGCCAATCTAGTACTGCTCTTAAATTAATATCCATAACATAAACAAAGAACAATTAGCATCAAAGTATTTATAAAAAAGGCACAGGGAAGATACATTACGGCGGTGTTAATATTATTCTGTTGGTGTCACACATTGATCTAATCAATGTAAATTCTATTCTGGAAGCATGATGTGAACAAGACAGTTTATTATCTTAAAACTCGCCATCAGCTTATTCAATCATTAACTGAAGAATTAAGACTCATCAGAATATTAAAATAGGAAAACCGTGGAATTTTCACGGATTAAAACTAGTTAATTATTATTATTATTATTATTATTATTATTATTATTATTATTATTCCATTCGTTAGTTACTACGTTAGCACTTGGGTTAATTCTCGTAAGTGCTTGTCTGTTTCTTGTCCACGGATTCTTGGTTTAGCAGCAACGGAAAGATTAAATCCTAAGGACTTTTGTTTACTTACGGCTAACTTCAGTCTGTGATTGAAGCTGAAAAATATGTTACTAGATATAAACGTGTAAAAACATATTTTTTACTGAGTAGCTACTTATTCCAGGCCATGCCATTGCATCGGATAAATAAGTGACTGTTCCATTTTGATTACGAGGAAATACGGAAGAAACCCGTGAGTTGGGGACACATTATGGTTTCAGTGAGAGAAAAAATGCATAATTAATAATAATAATAATAATAATAATAATAATAATAATAATAATAATAATAATAGCCAGAAGAAGAAAGAAAGAAAGAAAGAAAGAACAGGCGATAACGTCTTTTTCAGTGAGATGAAAAGCTTTGTCAATTTTTTATTTTTTCATTTGCCATCTTTTATTTCTTTAAGTAATGACCTGCGTAAATACTTAAGATTTTTATTGAAATATATTGTTAAATATTTAAACTTAATTTTTTAACGATACAGCAGGAGAATTCCCATACGTATTTATAGTCATAAAACTCACAATATTTTTCAATTTTAAGCCTTATTAGAAAATTCAAATAGCATTATTACAAGAGCATTATTAGAAAAGCATTATTAGAAATCAAGAAAAACAAACATTATTAGAAAAGGATTACTAGATAAGCATTGTTAGAAAAGCATTATCAACAAGTTCAAAATGCATTATTAGAAAATCATTATCAGAAAAACATTATTAGAAAAATCAAATGTGGTTATTAGAAAAGCATCATTAAAAAGCATTTTTTGAAAAGTATTATTAGAAAATTCAAATATTATTATGAAAAAAGCATTAACGGGAAATTCAAATAGCATTATTAGAAAAGCATTATTAGAAAATTCAAATACCATTATTAGAAAAGGATTATTAGTAAAGCATTACAAGAAAATTTAAGTAGCATTATTAGACAAGCATTATTAGAAAAACTGTATAAGACAATTCAAACAGCATTATTAGAAAAGTATTATTAGAAAAGCATTATTAGAAAATCCAAATAGCATTATTAGACAAGCATTCTTAGAAAAACAATATTAGAAAATTCAAATAGCATTATTAGAAAAGCATTATCTGAAAAGCATTATTAGAAAATCCTAATAGCAAAACAGTGAACTTTCCACGGGTGCTACAAGCCGAATTAAAAGAACGAATATGTGTCAATAAGACGGCGCAGAGGACTAGGTCTTTTTTTTTTTTTGAAGAAAGTTGAAAAGATCAGAATGTTAATGTCCATATACGTCGAGCGGTTTGACAGAAGATATGTAAAAACTGGAAGGGAGAATTCGAGTCGGCCTTGAGGGCGAGAACAAAATTTGAATTTTACACCATTATAGAACAAGCAAAAAGTAACGTAGGCCCCGCAAGGAGTTTATTCAGTGATTAAATTGAGAATTATGGGGCATAAGAAAATTGAATTAGGAAAACCGTGAAATTTTCACGAGTCATTATTTTTATTATTATTATTGTGAAAACAAAGATGTCTGCCTGTGTACTCTCATAGTAAGTGATGATGATGATATTAGATTTATACTTTTTATAGTCACTTATTTTTATTATTGTGTTTACCTCCATAAAATATAGTGTAATGTGGTTGTGAAAACAAGAAACTAAATACAATGAACGAAAAATTACTTCAAGAGCTGAATTTAGGAGATAACATAGGCGGGTGTCAATTGTACATCTGAGGCGAAACACTTTCTCAAGGATGTCCGGGCCATTATAATGTGCTCATAAGCTAAGTGATCATACGTTGTTTGACAGACTTTCCTAGCTAACAACACTAAGAGAAAACACTTATAAGTACTTTAGTTATCTTTATTGCCATCAATGAATTCATCATTGTTGTGTTGATTTCGTTGCAATAAACACAATTATTCTCCTTTAAAAGCAAAGCAATTCTCTCGACGTCTTTACAGCCGGTGGTATTATATCTGAACAGTGCCCACGAAGGGACCTCGTGCTAGCCCCATTGTTATTGCCAAGCCTAAGATTTATGTACGGGTGCTAGCATTGTCATAATTTTGTTAAAGTCATTCATTACGTTCGTAACGTTTAGCAAATTAACACGCGTTGGCTAATTCAACAGTTTTAGCCCACAAGGGATGTCATTTGAAAACATCAAATAATGATGAATATAAATGAAAAATATTTTATCTACACACACAGGCGCATACACACACGCACAAATATATATATATATATACAGACACACGTGTGCGAACACACACACCCAGACACACACACACACACACACACACATATATATATATATATATATATATATATATATATATATATATATATATATATATATAAGATAAGATAATCCAAATAGGTTTTGCTCTACTTAGTGTATTGAGCACATTACGTAGTTGTCTCTTTACTCGTTTTCGTTTTTTTTCTTTGGACTTAAACACTGGACGATTGTTTTCGTCTTGTTTTAACGTTCCTGGTTCTTTCTTTTTTTATTCCCCATTTTTTCCTCGGGTACCGATTTGTTTTACTGCAAGTTGAGCTATCCGAGGTTTTTTCAAACGAGTACCACCATATATATATATATATATATATATATATATATATATGCGTATATTTTGGCAACATGTTACAATTGAGACAGGAATTGGTAAATAATTTAGACATGTTCTGTCTACTTATTCTCGACAGCATCTTTTCATATTCGTGGATAAGCTTTTTTGTGCGGTTATTAAAAGACAAGAGGAAAAGAACGTGTACAATACAATATGAACCAACACGGTGTTTTCCTCTCGTCTTTTAATAACTGCACAAAAAAAGCTTATCCACGAATATGAAAGGATCCTATCGAGAATAAGTAGACAGGACATGTCTAAATTATTTAACGAAACCGGTCTTAATATATATATATATATATATATATATATATATATATATATATATATATATATATATATAATCACGGGATCTTCCTCAATCAATTTAATTTTTTTTTTTTTTTTTTTTTTAATCATATCACCCCAAGCAAGGCCGGAGGCCACTATCACGCAAGGGGATAAAGAAGGGTTGGAGGAAGAGCAGATAGGAGTGGCAAGGGAGGGGATGTGGAGAAAGAGAAAGACAGTGGGTCGATCAAGGCAAGGGGGCCACAAAAGATCCGGAGCGAGAGCAGATACGAATGAAAAATGAAAGGATGTGGAGAAGGGAAGTGGATAGATCAAGGCAACTGGAGATGTCGATGGACGCTACACTTAAACCGTTGGAGATTGTATTTGTCAGGGAAACTGTAATAGGGAAGGGAGTTCCATAGGCGAGATGTCCGAGACATGAAGCTATTGGAGTAGAAGAGACGTCTACATCTAACAGTTTCCACGGTGTAGGGGTGGTAGCGGGATACCAGCCTGGTGGGGCGTTTAAATTCACGAGGCCTGGGGACAAGCGAACGCAACTCCTCGGAGCAATTACCGTGGAAGTACTTGTAAAAAAGGCAGAGCGAGGCAACGTCGCGTCTGTGAGAGAGCGACTGCAGACGAGATGACAGATCAGGGTCAATCACGTTGCCTATCCGTCTCTGGATCTTATCAAGAACCACGAGGCAAACAGCAGGGGTCCCAGACCATATATGGCAGCAATACTCCATGCAAGGGCGAATGGTCGATTTATAGACTTGAAGGATCGATTCAAAGGAGAAAAATTTCCTGGCTCGGCACAGAGAACCAACTTTCTTTGCGGTGGCTGATGCAACTGACTCGATGTAAAAGATCTGTGAATAGGAGAGGATTAATCATGGTTTGGAGATGGGTTTTTTTCTGCAAAAGGTACTGTCAACATATCATTCATAGAATGAATGGTGCAGCATATCAAAATATTTTGGAAGCAAATTTAATGATTTCGGTTGAAAATCTTGAACTTCCTCCTGATTGTATCTTCCAAGATAATGCTCCTAAGCAAACTGCAAAATCTACGAAGAAATGCTTTGCTGAAAATAATGTAAATATCCTGAAACGGCCAAGCCAGTCCCTAGATTTAAACCCAAATCTGAATATTTGGTGTTATTAGAAATGTTAAATCCAATCGAAAGCTCCAACAAGCATCCCGAATGTGAAGACGATATGTGAAGAAGTATGGAACAAAACACCAACTAAACTTTTCATTAATTGAGAATTACAAGAGGTTGGTTGTTGTAGAAATGAATAATGGCTATTCTACAAAGTATTAATGGAAGATTATGTATTTGTAAATTTAAGAGACGCTCATAAATATTCAGCAGGTTAACTGAAAAGTCGAGGTAAATTATGGAAGATGCTAAGCGATGTAATTTAATACCTAATAAATGAAAGTGAGTAAATGATGGTGTTAGACTTTTTACAATATAATTAATAGTGCTATTATTTTAGCTTAGGATTAATTTATGCATTATATATTTGTAAAAGAACATGAGATTATGAATTTAATTTATGTCTTTAATTTTTAACATATTGGGGGAAGTGGTCATTCTTTCAAGAACGGAGATATTAGAGCAGATTTATATTTTAACAAGATTCGATAGCATTAGTATATATATATATATATATATATATATATATATATATATATATATATATTATAATTTTATCATATAGACAAAACCATTTTACTCACAACAAAGATGCAACTTGGTTTCGGTGCATTTTAACTGCACATCTACGGGTGAGGGTCTGAAATGATTATGAACGATGTTGTTTGTAGGCAAGCCCGGATGTAAAACGTCACTTCCTATTTTCCATTTTTTGAGAAGAAAAATGTACTTACAAAATATACATAAAGTATCTAAGTGAAACAATAGTGGTTGTTGACAGCAGTTTGGTGTTGGGTGGACCGGGTAGTTAATGTTGAATGGTGTGTGGATATTTTTTCGATGATAAACATCGGTCAAAGTTTAGGTACGTCAACTCACAAGCGTCCTAAGTTTGAGAGATAGGGGAGGGAAGATAGCAATAGGGGATAATATTACATTTCAGTAGGTAAAAAGATTTTCGAGTTTTCTTTTATAATTATTAGGAGTGTTATTTTTTTGGTTTTTCTATAAGATTTCTAAAGTTGGATTGCATTTCTTTATGTTGGGGTTCTTGACACTAAGAATATATTTATATATCGAGCTCTTTTTTTAATTAACGCTGCGAACGTTAGAATTTATATATTTCTTTCGTTCTCATCGCATCGGATATATATATATATATATATATATATATATATATATATATATATATATATATATATACGTGCATGATGGCTGCAAACCTGTGTTCGAGCGTTGCCATTGCTTGAATGCCCGTAAACGAGCTCATCGATGCTTTGCTTTTGCGGGTCTTTTTAGACAAGCTAAAGCCATACATTCTTTGGCAGAAGTGTGGCAGATAGGAATATCTCTGGCAACAGTTCCTGCACCGTTGTTGACTTGTATTTTGACATATCGTTTTAACCCTGCTGCACTTTTCCACACTCAGGACGTGAGACAGGTGACTGTAAGTCCAACAACGTCCGAACATCCCAACGGCCGATGTTCTTTGGCTTACTTTTTTTCCGCAGAAGCAGGATGACGACCGGGCTCTGGCTATGGCGGCCTCGTACACCTGCCGGACCAGACCCTTTCACAACTAGTCCCAGAGCCCTTATTGACATTAATGCTAATAACCTTTAGAAGCCTTCATTAAATGGGTTTGCCTTTTTTGGTAACGGCTTTCTCTGTGTCAAGACAGTAAGATACTGAAGTTTTCAAGCAATGCCTGTGAGTGAAGTTTTTTTTTTTGTTTTTTAAGTGAGGAAAGGCTTTGCACAAAACCAATCCCGCTCTCTGAGTAACTGCTACCTTGAACAGATGTAACAATATGTTCTATGCTAACACTTTCTTCCGTCGCACTTCTTGCTTGTGGAACTCTCTTCCGGCTTCTTGACTCCCAGGCAATTTTGATCTTCAAAAATTTAAATGCAATGCCAATCGTTATTTTCTATCTTCTTAATTCTTATTTTTTGTTCTCTCTCTCTCTTTCTCTCTCTCTCTCTCTCTCTCTCTCTCTCTCTCTCTCTCTCTCCTTAATATTTTCCTTTTTCGCATCTTTTGTCCCACTCAGTAACCACCACTCCCCCTTGCGTCTTAGTCGTTTTATTGCCTTTATTCGGTTGAAATGATTTTTAAACAAGATGAAGCATTGTGAAATATTAATTGATAAAATATTTTTATTTCATTTTTTATATCTTTATCTTTATTTAAAAATATTAGTAATGGTAGCATTTTTAATGTTTTATTACCCGAAGCATTTTAACTATTATTAAATTACAGATTAGCTTGTCTTTAATTTTAATTTCGTCTCAATTAGGAATTACCTTGAATTCTTATTGCATGAAGTATTATCAACAATTATTAATTTTTGAGAATTAAACCTTGAATTTAATTTTAGATGATATCCAAGACAAATACACAATCTCTCGCTTTACGACAGTTCGTAAAAAGCGAGGATCCTATATGTCGTGAATTAAAATAACTAATATCCAACTGAAACCAATCTTCTTCTATGTAGCGTGTCCGTTCAGGGAGTTGGCGATGATGGCTCTCCACAATCTCCTGTCTTTTGTAGCTCTTAATAAAGTGTGTCGTTTGTTATCGCTCTTTAAACATGCTCCGCCATTCATTTACTTAAGCTCGCTTGGTAGGTTTGCCTTGTTTAGCACTGTCCCTCTTGCCATTAATCTGTCATGTGAGCATCAAATTTTCCAGGCCCTCTTTCCTTATTATATCACCTAGAAATTTTAACTGTTACTTTTTCACGTCGACCTTTAGACTTGAATAAATTGGCAATTTGAATATGTATTTTTATTTAATTATTTATTTTTGCGTATTTTCAAAATCGCAACAAGTGAGTAAGTGAAATGAGCAGTGTGTCATTCCTGATATTTCTATGTTGTAATGGCTGAAATATAGTTTATTAATTTTAATGAGTTTATATTTTAGGTGTTATTAGCTGAAAAAATGACGATATAAATCCTATCAGTTTGGTATTTTCGATAATTATGGCTGAAATGATAAATGTTCCTTGTATATTTTCCATGTTAGTGGCTGAAATGACGGTAGTTTTATTTCTAGCAGGTTTGTATTTTCGATATTAATAGTGGTAATAATATCGGTGTTATTCCTTGAATTATGTTATTGTTAGTGGCAATAGCTGCAGTTTAAATGGCTGAAATACTTCCACTATTATCCATAACACACTTTTACGTTTTGTTTTTGAATTGTTGGCCAAATTATTCGATACAGTTTTGTATTTTAGTGTTTAGTGGCTGAAATGATAGCAGTATCATATTTGGTAGTTTTCTGTTTTTAACTGTTAGCAGATGAATGGTTGTATAATTCATGGAAGTTTTCTATTTTAATTTTCGTGGCTGAAATACGTCTAGAAATATTCCTGGTAGTTTTGTATTTCCGATGTAAGTGGCTGGAATGATTGTAGTATTTGTCATCCCATTTTTTTTTTTTTTTTGCTGGCAGTTGTATTATTGGCAGTTTTCTATTCTACTATCAATGGATGAAATAATAATATTTCTCGTGACAGTTTCTTTTTAATTTAAGGTTTTGGTGGCTGAAATGATTATGGTATTCCTGGAATTTTTTTTATAATTCCTATTTCGTTATTTTTTCTTTTACATTTTCTCTGACTGTTTTATTCTTGGATATTTTTGTGTTAGATTTATATTATGGTTTATTTTCCTTTGTCGTTTAGTATTTTAGGTGTAAGTTGCTGAAAATTGCCAATATTATTGTCAATAAGTCTAGTGTTTTTGGTTTTAGTAGCTGCAATGATGGTAACATTATCAATAGCTGTCTTGTACATTTTGTATTAATTTATGAAATGATAACACTAGTATCTCTGGCAGTTTGGCTATTTACATTATTCGGACTATTATCCTTATCTTCATTGCCATATTCATAACGTTTCGGCCGTTGTACACTCCGGGCATCTCCAGTGGGCCATGTGGATAAAGGCGTTAGTTAGCTCAAGTGACTAGACCCAAAGAGTTGTGAGTTCAATACCAGGCTACAGCAGTGGTGAACCAAAAAGCTTTAAGAGTTGAGCTAAAGGGAAATAACTGAGACATACGGAAGAGGCATGGCACGCGGAACTATAACAATCTACCCCGGTGGACGAAATAGAAGATTCAGTTGGAAATTCCAATCACCTGAAGAAGTTTTGGGCGTACAACGACCGAAACGTTGTGAATATGGCAATGAAGATGAGGATGGTCCGAATAATGTAAATAATGTAAATAATCATAATAATAGAAATATAGGCAGATATTGGCAGTTTGGTATTTAAGGTTTTCGTGGCTGAAATGATGGCAGCTCTGAAGTAGATTCAAGATTTCAATGATTGGTGTTTTCATCTGACTACTACTATTATTTGAACCTTTCATTTTTTCGCTCCTCCAAGATTTTCCCCCAAGACTCCATTTGATTCTAATTCTTTGATATTCTGGTTCGTTTCCATCTTTCTTATCATTGAATTTCCACAGTACTTTTCTGGTGAAGTACCAGTAACCCTAAATTCCGACAACACTCCACTACCCTCTTTAGTCCGGATGGTTTTAAGTTATCCTTGGAATTATAGTTCTTTTACTAAGGTCCTCAGAATCATTACTAAAGTTCCAGTCATGATTTTGACTACTGCTACATTCATGGTACGCATTTTCTGTTTTTTCTTTCTTTCCTTTTTTCATATTCCCTCTGTTGTCTTGAAGGGAATCCAAAATTGAGGCCATACGATTAATTAAATATCATATTAAAACTTTCCCCGGTATAGACGTGTATATACGTTTTTACCGAAACAGTGTTCATTAAACACATCCAAAACATAACGTTCAAAACCCAGCTGCAGACGTGTTTAGACGTCAATCTGGATTCTTTTTAACCGCTCCTCAGTTTGAAACGTGTCCAAGTGTCAACTCATACGTCTGGTAGAGGTGGTAGCCACCACCCGGATACTTTAGTTTCTTAGTTACTACATTAAAAACAAATAAAAAAATTAGTCTGAAAATGAAACGATTTTCACCAAAATAATTGGCGGAGAAGGGGTTAATCTTAAGATTAACGTGAGTCCCCTAACATATTTCGATAGGAAATTTCAACTATCTCAAAATAAATGAACTCAACACATACAGGAGTTTTATATTTTTATTTACATACTGAACTAGATTTGAAAATATGCTTCTTTGAAAAACTTGTAATGGCACGAGGTTACCATTTTGTTAGGGGAGTCACAAGTTCGTACTGATGTTGTCTAATTTGCTAAATTCTCGTGTTGAATACAGATAGATTGTTCTAGGGATATTGCTATAGTTGCATGAGGTTTCTTTTTTCGATCAGGAGATATTATTATGTTATATGCGATGCGACTTCGTTCAGGAAATAAGAAGTCTATTGAAGTGAAAACGAAACACGTCTTGTCACGACGGGTAAAGATATAAGGTCTGTGCCATTTCTTTTTTTTACTATATTGTACAACACCACATAGTGAATGTTAGTTGTCTGCTCGCAGACAAGGTGGACTAATCCTACAGTCCAGTGGAAGAAGGAAATCCACGACATTTATATCCTGCTTGTTTATCACCACCGTATCTGGTCATATGGCCTGAGATTAGGTAATCAGTTTACATCTCAAAGTAAGTATGCCATTCTCTGGTCTGTACATATACAGTTGGTCTAAGTGTTCAAAATACAGACCTTTGCATAGTTCCAAGTGGGTCTGCATGTCACACTCATTCATATCTTTACTTTTTGCTGGGTTATTTAGCTGCGTTCCGCTATAAGAACGGACACGATAAGGTGTTGGCAAAGAAATTATTATTAGTAGTAGTAGCAGCAGCAGTAGTAGTAGTAGTAGTAGCAACAGTAGTAGTAGTAGTAGTAGTAGTAGTGAGTAAATGAGTGAGTGAGTGAGTGAGTGAGTGAGTGAGTGAGTGAGCGAGTGAATGAGTGAGTGTATTTTAACGGCATATTAACTCTGGTGAGTTATTTAATGTCAAAACTGTTTTTCCATTCTTTTTTAATTATGACTCGTAGTTAGTATGCAATTTTTTGTAGTCCAAATTCTTTTGTACGAGTAGTAGTAGTAGTAGTAGTAGTAGTAGTAGTAGTAGTAGTAGTAATTGTTGTTGGGGTTGTTGTTGTGATATCTGCAAACACAGTAAATCTTATTGGGGATAGAACCACAGTACCAGCTGTCCACAACCAGTATACTGAGGTGGGAGACATTCATCAAGACTCGAAAACACTTCGGAATATACGAATAGTCTCAAGGAGAGCCGTCTTCTGCAAATGTCCAGTCTTGATGCAAAAACCCCATCCTCTACAGCCACTTCGGGAGTTCAGCATTAATGGTGTCCAGGAGACCAACAACAATGGGGAAGAATTCTACTGTCTTCATTGACCACAATTTGTACACAACTCATTTTAAACTATCATGGTTTTCCCGTTTTTCTTCTTCTTTGTCAATAATAATAATAATAATAATAATAATAAATATATAATATTATTATTATTATTATTTTAATAAACACTGAACTCGTGAACGATGAAATGCAAGTGCAGTCTGATCTATCGGCCGACTTCCTGTAGATGTCTGATCACGTGGTCTAACGGCTGTATCGATCACTGCCAACCAAACCTGAGCATTGCTACCATTATCCTCTGTGCCATAACACACCACTGCCCCACGCCAGTGCGCTTTCCTCTCCTGATGCCACATCCGAAATGATCGATACAATAACAAACACTAAATCGCTGACATCAGAAGGAGACGGATTATTCATTGATCGGGAGTGTCGATATGAACAGCGCCCAAAACCGAGACAGCAACAGCAACAGTCGGGGAAAAGACGTCTGAAGCACACACACACACACACACACACACACACACACACACACACACACACGTACACACACACACACACACACACGTACACACACACACACACAGACGCACACACGCAGGCACACGCGACGAAGCACACAGATATTAACAAATATAGACATCAATAGATATGGTCAAAAATTAAATTGAGAGAAAGAGTGATGAACGGGTAAAGAAGATGGAAAAAAAACAAAAAAGCTTAGATAGATCGGCTTGCACTAAATAAAAGAAAGAAAGAAAGAAAGAAAGAAAGAAAGAAAGAAAGAAAGAAAGAAAGATCACCCTGGACTACTTAATAAGAAAGAAAGAAAGAAAGAAAGAAAGAAAGAAAGAAAGAAAGAAAGAAAGAAAGCATCTGATATAGATCAAAGTCGACTACTTAAAAGAAAGAAAGAAAGAAAGAAAGAAAGAAAGAAAGAAAGAAAGAAAGAAAGAAGGAAAGGTAAAAACAGAAATATATCGCTGTGGACTAGTTAATTATAACAAAGAAAGAAAGAAAGAAAGAAAGAAAGAAAGAAAGAAAGAAAGAAAGAAAGAAAGAAAGAAAGAACGAACGAAAGAAACAAACAGATACATAGATAGATAGATAGATAGATAGATAGATAGATAGATAGATAGATAGATAGATGTATGTAAAAAGAAGCAGAAAATATGAATATTGAAATTGTAAATGAATTCTTACTAGCAGAAAATTAATTAAATGTTTTCATAACACAGAATGATGTTCAAAGAAACATCAATTACCGTATCTTGTGTAAATCGTGTGATAATTCTCTCTTCGATTGAACTAAGAGATCTTCGAAACACAACTGTCTGCACATTTAATCAGCTTATGACTCTGTGAGGCTCGCTTTTTATCGCTGGCATGTCACAATAGTTGATGGAGAGCGAGCACTTGGCAAACCAATCGTCGTCGCCGCAAAGAGAACGGTTGGTGGATAGCCAAACTTAACAGGGGACAATGACACACGTACATCAATAAATCACACTAGCTCTAGCTAAAATTCCATATGAGATTTTCACTGTATAATGTTCAATCTTTGTTATTAGTATCAGCCAGTAGATAAGGAACTTTCGTTGGTATTTAATCAAATCCTATTTATTTAAAAAAAAATATATCGTTCATATATTTTTATCTTTAAAAAATAAAGCGTCAGAAAAGCAACTGAGCGAAATCGCCTGAAGATCTCGAAAGGTTGAAACCAAGATGGCGGAATCGGCTGATTTCCTAATTTTCTATACTTAAAAGGTTTACATGTTATTTTTTTAATCTTTTTATATGTGTATTGAGCACTTTTTTGGTACTACTGTTTCCTGGTTAAATTCAATTGTGACTATTAACTCATATATATATATATATATATAAATATATATATATATATATATATATATATATATATATACATACATATATATATACTTACATATATATATATATATATATATATATATATATATATATATATATATATAGCAAATATCAAGTCATGGTGTTGAATGCATAATAAAAATAAACCCTTATTATACACTCAACACTATCACTTGATAAAACACCAGAAGTGTGGAAACAAAATGTCTATTTTTGTAGTGATTTTATAACATATTAATGTTATCATTTTCGAATAAATAATTATATTTGGTCTACACTCCATTGAGCACTCTTTTAAGAATAGTAATTGTTGGTTGTTGGAATTTATTCCGTATAAACCAATCCTATATATACCACAATTGTTTAATTATATTGAAATCAGAACTTTGTGCTGGTCAGTCTTCCAAAAGTCGAACATCTTCATCAACAAGGAACCCACTTGTTGCACCTGATCTACGGCAATGAGAACCGTCACATTGGAAGAAATCTCCATCTTTGTGGGTCTGTCAGAAGTTTAAACAGTAGTAATCAAATAGAGTTTTCGCTGTTTAGGTTTCTACCAACTATTACCAAATTTCACTACCATCACTTTTGGTGTAACCCCAAAGAATTGCGTATCCACGACAAAATTGTACCATCTTTGCGGAAAATCTTGCATTGTTTGTTGCTCCTAGTAGTCTTCTTACATATTCTCGAGTATTAGAATGTAATTCTATTTCGCATTCTTCAATAAAAATTCCTTTTTGTCACATTCCAGCATCCCATGTTAAATGTTCCTTTGATGACTACAATCTTCTATTCCGATGTTTTGGGTGCTAATGGTGCTGTCTTTTGGCTGTTCTGGTTGAATTTTCGTAATTCTCTGCGTACGGTATCAACCAAAACTTCACAGTTAAGACTGCTTTTTACTCCTCATTTGTCGGGCTGTTAATTTTGGATTGCCAACCAACACTCTCACAATCTTCCTTTCATCACTCTCGTGGCTTTCCAGTATGGTTTGAACAGTTTCTGGAAATTTCCAGCTACCTCTAGTTGAGATATCTTCCGCTTCACAAACTACATCTTCGTTTCAACAGAAATTTTAGCCATGATTTTAGTGTAAAAATGCTAATGTTCAACTACAATAAGTTGCAAAGGCACCTTACACACTCATGTTAATTGGATGGAAGAATTCCTACTTAGAAATGTGCATACTGTCACGATATTCATCATCTCAGATCTTTTATTGGACACTAGATTTGAATGGCTTTTTTGATCTTCAAGTTACCTGAAGCCTTTTATCTTCTGTTACTCGACACCTACAAAAAAGCAACAACTTACTTTTTAATCCTCAACGCCAACAGGCACTACTTATAAAAGCATATCGCTAAACAATGTTAACTTCTTAATAAAATAAAATAATTGACCTAAAACCTTTGTACGCCAATATATATATATATATATATATATATATATATATATATATATATATATATATATATATATATATATATATATATATTAAGAAACTTTTATGTTTATACATTCTTTTTATAGATACATAAAACATAAAAATGTCTTAAAATAATTGTCGGACTTTGCGCATTTCATAATGTGTGACGTCATTTGTTTACATTTGGTTACACATTGAGCAGATATGAATGTACATGAGAGATTCATGGAAGATTGTAGTTTAAAAGCAGTAAAATCGACTTTGTTAACTGAACGATCCTCTGAGGCGAAATCGGTTAAGGCAAGTTAGGCTATATGACGGTTCCGTATAGGATACAGGTTCGATTCCTGTCGGAGGACGAATATTTTTCTATGACAATTTCTCGGACATTCAGGCCGGTAAATGTTATTAATACTGTTTATTATAAACATAGCATTGTCCGACATTGTCCATTTCATAATATATATATATTACAATGAATCATTCATACAAAAAGTAGATTGATAAAGTTAATGATATAAAATGGCGAAATCCTTTCGCAACAAAATTTTAAAGGTGCATTAACATATAAATCACTCGATGAATGTTATGATCCTTGTTTTTAAAATTATAATCTTTCTTTAAAATGCTAGTATTTCCAACTGCACATTCAGTCATCCTCAGACATGGAAATTATATTGTTACTGGTAAAACTTATACAGTTTATAATTTTAAAAACAAGGATCATAACATTGATCGAGTGATTCGTAAGTTAATGCACCTTTAAAATTTTGTTTGCGAAAGGATTTCGCCATTTTATTTTTTTTACTAATCTACTTTTTGCATGATTGATTCATT
>OZ038491.1:112178139-112203139 GCA_964036315.1 Acanthosepion esculentum
AAAGACAACCCAAATGCTAATATCGAGGTCGGGGATTCGCCCTCTTGTTGGAAGTCCCCACCCAAATGCATAATCGATATTGCGGAGTTCTTGGATCGTGCCAAGAGTTACGCTCACCTCGTGGTGAAAGACGGGCTCTTGGAGGATCCAATTTAACTAAAGAAAATCGAAAAAAGAATTGTCAGTCTCTGTCGTCGACAAGCGTTCGTGCAAAATTTGTCGTTTGTTTAAAGCACTGGAGTCCCTGGGGTTCAAACCCCTACGAATTGTCAAGGGTAAGGGTTTTTTCATGTGGGACATACTGCTGCCCACAGCGGAAGACTGTTTAAGAGCCACCCGGAGGGAGTTGATCACAAAAGATCTCATCCTCCGTACCGAGTACGAGGGTCGGCGAAGGACCACGCTGCAATATACGAGGTCCCTCCTCAGGTTATCGGGGAACACCTTGCGGCTTTCCTGTCCCAATACGGTGAGATATTGGCCACTTCCTGTGATAGCCTGATTGGGGGATGGAGCTTTGACATGATGCTCGATCGAAAGGCCTTCAGCTCCGTCCCCAACTGGATTGACGTCAGTGACCTGAAGCTGCCGGTCATTGTGACCGGCCGTAAACCAGCCTGCTGGAAGTGCGGAGTGACTGGTCATCTCTCCTCTTCCTGCCCAAGAGAAGGCCTCTGGGACTCAGGTCACTAACGACCAAACTCCCCCTCTGACCGAGTCTCCAAAATCCGCCGCGCCTGTAATGGGCATGCCAGCTGCCGGGACCGGAGAGGTTGATCCCCCGGTTGGGTCTCCATCAAAGCCCCCATCCCCCGAAGAGCCCTCTTCCGCCGCTTCTGTGGCGAAGAAGGGGAATGGCAGGTAGTTGGCAGGGTCAGGGGGAAGCGTCAGCCAGCGGGTCCTCAGTCCCCTGAAACCTCGGGGACTAAAGACACAAACAACCCCACTCCCTCTATCAACAGCAAGGGCGACGCCCCGACCTCTAATCTGAACATCGATGAGCAAAGGAAAAAGTACGATCCAGGGTTCGAACAAACTGAAAAGATTAAGGCTCTAAAGAAACAGCTCGATGATCAAAAAAAAGGAAAATCATCTCCATCAAAGAAATCCTCCACTTCACAGTCTCCTAAACCCTCACAAGTCAAATCTCCCACTAAAATAAAGACAACTCCCTCCACATCCTCCAACCCGCCTCCTCCTTCTTCACGTCCGTCAACCCCTCTCTCTAGACTGAAGCCTTCTCCTGCCACTCCTTCCACTTCTTATGCCCAATCCCAATTCCCTCTCAGTAGAGACCCCAGCCCTTTTAGACAATCAAGCACACCACGTAACACTCCCAGTTCTTCTCCCATTAAATCTTCCCAAATGCCCCCTCCAGTTAGCAAAAGGCCCAGAAGCCCCACTCATGATGCTGCTGAAAAGAAAAAAAAAACTAAACACATATATAATCCAGGAATTGACATTTGTAAAATCTCTCCGCTGCAATCAGAAAAGGCTAGAGACTACGGGAACAGGATTACCAACCTAAAACATCTTCTATCAATTAAGCAATTCGCGGATAAAGATATAGATAACCCTAAGAACTTTCCTAATACCCAGAGGGTATTAACTGTAATACGTGCAGATACTGGAGCAAAACAAATTTGGGCCATGTTGGACGAGGCTATGTCTGCGTTCAACATGACCCCTCCTATAGCCATCGTGCAGAACGATAAACTTCGACATATGAAACAATTTTGTGCAGGGAGGATCCCGGTTTTCGTTCACCCCTCCCTCTATAGAGCACTAAAGTTAACGTTCCCGTGGGATATCGGCGGAATCTCCGAAGACGGTTCCATCAAGAATGAGATGGGCCATGGGTCTATGGGAGAGGCTGTCGGTATCCTTACCCCAGCCATGTTCAAAGCAGATAAACAACCCTAATCAGTATTCAATATGGCTCTCTGGTTAGCTAGTTTAAATGTCCGGGGCCTGACGTCCGAGTCTCGCAGGGCGAGGCTCTCTCGTGACCTTCAGCGCCTCGGGGTGAATATCTGTTGCGTGCAGGAGACCCGGTTTTCTTCTCATGATCGTGAGGACGTGCTGTCTAGGGGGTTCTCCCTTTATTCAGCATGTTTTGATGGTCGTTCGAGGGGTGTCTCTTGGCTAGTGAGCAGGTCTTTAGATGCTGTATGTACTCTTGTCTTCGCAGATCCGGCGGGCAGGCTTTGTGTGCTGGACGTTACCATAAAATGTAAGGCTTTACGTCTCATTGGCGTTTATGCGCCCAATATCCATGCTGAGCGACCTGGTCTGTTTCGGCAGATCGAGCCGTTTTTGACGACATCTCGTCGGGTAGTTTTAGCGGGCGATTGGAATGCCGTCCTTGACCCCGATATAGATCGTATAGGAAAAAAACGGGGTACTAACAATCCTGATGTGAAACCATTTCGGGACTTTATCGGCGGGTTTGATCTCGTCGATAAGTACCGGAATGAGCACCCTCGGGAGGTAGCATGGACTTGGACTAATAGTGGCAACTCGGCTCCTGGGACGCTTGCGAGCTACCTCGACCGAGTCTTAGTTAAGAGAGTCGATGTAGGGCTCTTAGGGTGTCCAAGTTTCCATTACATAGTTTATTCGGATCATAGGCTTGTCCGGGTAAACTTAGATAAGCCTAAGGTTAGGTTGGCTGGTTACTGGAAATTCAACTGTTCACTATTCGGTGAGCAGGGGTTTCGGGACCAGCTGCTACTAATGATTCAACGGGAATTGTCGGGGGCGGTTTTTGGGAACGCCTGGTGGGGTAAATTAAAATAAAAAATTAGAACGTTTGCTGCCGATTTTAGTCGTCGACTCAATCGAGATAGATTAGCGGCGCAAACTGCTTTAGAAGAAAAAGTTGATCGAGCAGTGAAATCCCGTGTTAGTGGGGATATAGCCTTAGCTAAGGCAGAGTTGGCCTTCTTGCTTATCAAGAAGGACCAAGCTCAGGTAGTTAGGGCTAGGTTAAAAAGAATGTCCTCTGAGGCGACGAATATGGCCGCTGAATTGCGTGCAGAGGAGAGTAGGAGTGCGTCTCGGCGACATATCGCGTGCGTCACATTACCGGATAATCGGACCGTGACTACAAACGCGGGCATATGTGAGGTCTTTCGAGATTACTTTCAGGATCTTTTCACCAGGGAGCCCGGTCTGAGCTCTGCTCGGTTCGACTTCTATTTAGCCGACTTTCCCTGCCTCTAGGCAGCTGAAGCGGCTGGGTGCGAGGGTCCCATAACAGTCTGAGATCTGGGAAGCGCTGAAGCAGGTTGGCCTGGATAAGTCTCCGGGACTCGATGGTATTCCCTACGAAGTGTACTTGAGGCTGTCGACCGTTTTTGTTCCTTTGCTGGAGCTGATTTTCAACCACTGGATGAAGCAGGGGTCTATACCTCAACGCTTCACCAGGGGTGTGATCAAGTTGCTGCGTAAGGACAAGAACGGTGGGGATGGGTTAGGGAACTTTCGCCCTTTAACCATGTTAAACACTGAGTTAAAGATTTTGGCGAAGATCTTAGCCAACCGTTTGCAGCTTGTCCTGTCTAGTCTGATTGGCCCCGAGCAGATTTGTGCTGTGAAGGGCAGGACTATTCAGGATAATCTGCATATGGTACGCTTGATCTTAGAACAAGTCGACGGTGAAGCCGCGCTGATCAATTTAGATCAGTCCAAGGCCTTCGATAGGGTTGGCCATCGTTTTCTGGAGGCTATCCTTTCGGCGGCCGGTTTCGGAGACGACTTTCGCTCCTGGATCCGACTCTTGTATGCGACCCCCGGTGCGCTGGTGGAAGTGAATGGAGTAAGATCGAAGTCTTTCGTATTGTCTCGCTCTATTCGTCAGGGTTGTCCGCTCTCGCCTTTGCTTTACGTTCTTGCCTTGGAACCTTTCCTTCGCAAGTTAAAGGCGAATCCGGTCCTGCGTGGAATATCTCTGCCTGGGGCTACCACCTCAGCAAAGTATTCTGCCTATGCTGACGACGTTTCGGTTCTTGTGTCGAGCAGAGCCGAGATTGACGAAGTCAGCAAAGAGGTCAGTGGTTATGAGATGGTGATAGGGGCCAAGATCAATCGCGATAAGTCTGTTGGCTTGCGGTTGGGTGCGTGGAAGGGAGTTTCTCTTCCCGGATCTTTCCTCTGGACGGATTGGTCGATAAAGATACTCGGCGTCTGGTTCGGTCCGGATCTCCAGTTGGAAATGAATTGGTCGGAGGTACGAGGGAAGGCCGAGATCGCGGTTAATCCGTGGTCTCGGAGGAGGCTTTCCCTGAAGGGAAGGGCGGAAGTATGTGTTTCACACATATATCCAATTCTCGTGTACCGACTCTCTGTACTTCCACTTCTGTTTACCCCACTAATTTTATTAGTAAGGCTCTTGTTCTCTTTCTTGTGGAGAGGCAAGGCCGCTATGGTATCTCGGGAGATCTGTTGCCTTCATACCACTGAGGGCGGCCTGGGTATGCCAAGCATTGAGATTCGTCAACATATGCTTCGCATTGCTTTCCTAGACCGATTGTGTCGCGAATCGGATGAGGTGGGAGCCTTCTGGAAGGAAGACGCCCGGAAAAATTTCCTGTCCCTGAGAAGTGTGCACTCGTGCGAGGGGGAGGCCCGCCGTAGACCCCGAGCCGAAAGCTCCTATCACGAATGTCGTCGCACTCTGAAATGCCTCTTACGGGCGTCGGAAGGCCTCTCCAACGTCCAGGCGTTGTCTCGTAGGGCATTGTATCAAGTGCTAGTTCGGGGGTCCGTTCAAGATGGTTTGATTAGCGAGCTCGGTCTTACGAAGCAGCAGGCCCGCTCAATATGGCCTTGGGCGCCTGGGTTGAAATGCCTCACCAACGATGAGGCATCACTCACCTGGCGGGTGATTCGTAGAGCCCTCTGGGTCGGCAAAAGACTTTGTTCAGCGGGCTTGGAGAATTCTCCAAACTGCCGCCGCTGTGTTGGGGAAGTCGAGACCATTGGTCACGCCTTCTTTCAGTGCACGGTGGTAGTGCCGTTGTGCAAGTTTGTTGAAGGCCTCATGGTCCGCGTGCTGCGTAGAAAGTCCTTTGTCCTGGATGCCGTTTCTGTTTGTAGCAATGTGGTGCCGCAGATGTCGAAGGCTGAACATTATGTGTTCTGTTGCTTACTAGGCGTTATGAGAGTCGTGATTTGGACGACGCGTCAGAAGGAATTCCATGGTGGCGAGAAGTTTGCTTCTTCCGAACTGATCTTGTTCTTTAGGCATCAGCTTAAAGTCAAGATTAGGACGGAAAGGCGGCGGCTCACATCATCTGAATTTGGCGAAAGGTGGGTGAGTCTTGCGCGTTTGTGTCGAGTGAGAGGGGCTGACCTTGAGTCGCATTTTGATGCCGGTTAGGCATCAGGATATTGTTTATCTGGGTTGAACTTGGGCAACCCATCCATGCTGTAGGCTAGAGTAGGTTTTTGTGTGTAATCTTTTTAGTTTATTGCATATTATGTAAACTTAGCTAGGGTGTGTTTGCTCATTGGCCCCCCTTTTTTCTGTCCCCCTTTTCTTTTCCTTTAGTTTAACTCCCCATCCCTCCCCTCTTTAGGTGCTCAGTGATTTCAGTTCTCTGGTGGATACGGGACGCCTTTCGCTTTCGAGTGTCTGATCTTTTTCGTACGTTTGAGTCTGAATCAGTGCGTGTTTGTGTGAGTGGTTGGGATGGATAAATGTGTATTTTATATTGTCAAAGTCCCGTGTCGATTTCGCCCAGTTAATTCATTTTACTGTCACATTTAGGATTTGTGGGTTTTTTTATTACTAACATAATTTTGTTTAGTTTCATGTACATATTTCTAGTCATATTGTATTTATTCATTGGGGATTATTTTATTTTTAAAATTTTTACTCCCGCCCCCCACAGACTTTATTGTACATATGGGGTTATTTAGGATTTTCATTGAGACAATGAGGTATTTTGGTGGATGTAGCATGAAAGGTAAGTATAAATGTGGCGTTTTGGTGGAAGGAATATTGTATTGTATGTTTGGGTCAGTGCTCGTGACTAGCTGTTTAAAGTTAAGACAATTGATGACCTCCCTTTCCCAACCCCCACTTTTGGCCTTGTGCCATATTTGTACCTTTGTACATTAAATATTGAGCGCTTACTCAGCATTATTTGGTGTTTTCTTTGAGTATTGATGTCCAGTACTGACTGCTAACGGAAAAAGCTAAGTTACTTGAAAGTTTGAGTGATTTTTAAATACTTATTTTTATCTCTTTATTTCTTTTCAGTTTGACATTTTTCAGTTTTTCCTGTTTTGTGTTGATACCCTCCCCTTCTGTTACTTTATTTATTAATTTCGTTTTGGTTTTGTGTGTTTATTTTGTTTATTTGCTCCCGAATTCCGCCTAGCCTTTTTGTTCTGATTTTATTTTATTTTACGTTTTGAAGTTTGGTTTTTAAAAAAATTATTTCCAAAAGGAAATATCTAAAAAAGAAACTGTTCCGCCGTCATAATAGTGCTTGGCGCTATTATGGCGGACTCCAAAAGAATGGATTCGCAACCAGTGGAAACACCGGCGGTGATTGAGCAAAATGGTCCACCCCAAAAATCGGCCTGGTCAGAAACAAGGCCCATAAAAGACCATGAATATTATGAAAGACTGCAAGAGAAATATAAGGAGTATACAAAAGGCAATGAGCTTCTGACAATTGAGGAAGCTTTCAAAGAAGTCAACACCAGAACCATCTCCCTACTGACGTCTGACATTAAAAGTCACAGTTTAATTGGTGTTAGTAGGGAAACGATGATGGAAAGCCTGAAAGCTCTAAAAATCACCCCATGTATTCTTGCAAGGCGCTCAAGGGCAATGTGGGATTTGCTCATGAGGTCTGAGCAGGAAGCCAAAAACTTATCAGGAAGTGTCTTGACTTCGAAGTCACTGCGACTCCAGACGGAGTATATGGGAACGCGACGGACAAAGATTACCATACATGGAGTGCCTATTGATATAACAGAAGATAGGCTGGGGGCCTTTTTTGCCCAATATGGCCGAATAGAAAAAGTAATGGCGGTGATTGGAAAAGAGGGGATCGCCACCGGAGACGTAATCATCGAAATTACGCTGACGCAACAAGACTTCAAAGCCGTCCCGAACACACTAACGTGTAGAATGAGGAAGATGTTGGTGGTCGTGGAAGGGCGGAAGCCGTTTTGTTGGTCGTGTGGGATACTGAATTCAGCAGCCTCCCCCCCGTCCCTTTCTCGCTTGTCCACTCCCTGAACTCCCACACTCCACTCGTACCAACCCCCACAGCTTCAGAATTATCTCCCCCCTAAACATCCATCTCGTCTCCTTCCCCTTTGTCGACATCCACCCCGCCACACCCAGCCAGGGAGAAAAAGAAAAAGCCAAGACTTTTTCGTAATAAAGAAGAAATATGTAGGGTGAATGGAGGAGAAATTGACAAGAACCTCTCCGCCCGCAAGAGAGTCCTACTAGGACCCTTACTCAAGATGTCCACTGTGGACAACAAATCGGTGGAGGACCCACAGAATTTCCCCGGAGCCCCAGGGGTTATTGCTCTCAATTGAGATACGGGGAAATACCTGAAGGTTTGGACCCACATGTTTGAGGCGAGGGAGGCCTTTACTGGAATTAGGATGGTCGAGTTGGGGTCATCCGACCTGATGAAAATGCACACGTTCTGTGAAGGGAGGGTCCCGGTACGTCTCCACCCCTCGTTATATAGGGTGTTAAAATTAACATACCCAATGGATGTCGGCGGGATTGTCCGGAGTAATCGCATGTCGACAGAATTAGGAACAGGGAGCCTCGGACAAACCGTCGGGGACCTGTCAGCTGCAGATTTCCGCCCTGTATGTACTTAGGTTGTTTGCTGTAATTTTTCTTTTTTGCAGGCCTAGCAAATGTCTATTAAGATAGCCAGTTTGAATGTGAAGGGCTTGAGAGATCTGGGTAAGGCTGCTCGCCTGCTTCGGGATCTCCTGTCCTTCAGCGTGGATGTTGCCGCGATTGAAGAGACCCACTTTGTTTGCTCGTCCGATGCCTGTGTGCTGGAGAATGACTTTGTCATTTATTCAGCATATGGGGACCGGTATGCCAGAGGAGTTTCTTTGTTAGTCAGACGGACTCTTGATGCGAAGGTGGACCTTGTGCATGCCGAGGGCAGGTTAATCGTGGCCGATATTGCCGTGAAAAGTGGTTCGTTGCGGTTTATGCGCCCAACGACCGGGAGTAGCGGGATTTCTTTTTTCGGCGGTTGGGGCCGTTCCTGGTCGATTCTTCACGCCTAGTTCTAATGGGGGACTGGAATGCCATCCTGGACCCCAAGTTAGACAGGGGGTGGGGCGCTAGCGGGAGAAGGGGCGATCGTAGCCTGGTCAATCTGATTGGCGATTATGGTCTCGTCGATAGATACCGGGTCGATCATCCCAGTGGGAAAATGTGGACGTGGGCGCTTAATTGGCCGTCTGACAAGGTGGTTAGCTACCTTGACAGAATGTTAGTTCGTAGAGCCGACATAGACTTGTTAGATTGTCCCACGTTCCACTGGGTAGGCTACACGGATCACAAACTCGTTTGTGCCCGTGTGGTGTTAGAACATAGGCCTAGAATGGCTGGTTACTGGAAGTTCAATCTGTCCTTACTGGACAGGCGGGACTTCCGGGAGCAGCTAATTAAATTAGTGCAGCGGGAGCTAGTGGGGGCGGTTATCGGGAATAGGTGGTGGGAAAAACTGAAAGATAGAATTAGGTCTTTCACCACTGATTTCAGCAAACGGCTCGCTCTAGATAAAGCTAAGGTGAAGACACTTAAGGCTAATTTTTCCGGGGCGGAGGCTGGGGGGATCCCCTAGAGATAGCCCTAGCTAGGGAGGCCCTGCAGCGTTCGAATAGCGAGCACTACATGGGTCAGGTAATTAGACATAAGATGTCTTCTGAAGCCGTGAATGTGGGCGTAGATCTGCGTCGAGAAGAAGTCCGTCGAGGTGGTGATCGCTACATTCGTCAAGTCAAAAACCCGGAGGTGCGTACTCTGCGGTCGACTGACGACATGTGCGAGGCGTCTCGGCGGCATTTCGAGAGCCGCTTTACCAAGGAGCCTGGTCTCCGTGAGGAGGAGTTTCGTAGCTATTTGGCTGACTTTCCTCGGTTGGCGCCGACTGAAGCAGCTAGCTGCGAGGGAGAGATCACGGAGGGCGAAGTCTACGAGGCATTGAAGAAGGTCGGCAGAGGCAAGTCGCCCGGTCTGGATGGTTTGCCATATGAATTGTACTTGAGGCTGTCGCACATCTTTGTTCCGATTTTGACAGCAGTGTTCAACAACTGGTTTCGGTCGGGGTCCATCCCCAATCGCATTTCCAGGGGTGTGATCACTCTGTTGAAAAAGGGCAAGGGTGTTGGGGGGAACTAGATGACTATAGGCCCATAACTCTGCTAAACACAGAGTTAAAGATTATGGCCAAGATCCTGCAGGATCGTTTGCAGTCAGTTGCCGAGTCTCTGTTGGGACCTGAGCAGACTTGTTCTGTGAGGGGCCGAACAGTTCAGAGCAACCTGCATTTGATCCGCACGATCCTATAGGGCGTAAAATACTACGAAGAAGCCGCGCTGATCAATTTGGATCAGTCCAAGGCATTTGATAGGGTCGACCATCGCTACCTTGCTACTGTCCTGCAGGCCGCCGGATTCGCACCCGACTTCTGCCGCTGGATTAGCCTCCTGTATCGCTCCCCCAGTGCTGTGGTACAGGTGAACGGAAAGTTGTCGGGCGCTTTTGTTCTGTCGAGGTCGGTTCGTAAGGGTTGTCCGCTGTCTCCTCTCCTCTATGCTTTGGCGTTGGAGCCTCTCCTGCGCCGGCTGAAGGACGAGACGTGCAGTCCGGCCCTACCCGGGATCGCCGTTCCTGGAGGGTCTCTAGCCAGGGTTTCCGCGTACGCCGATGAGGTATCTGCTTTCGTGTCGTCCCTTAACGACATTGAGGCGGTACAGAAGGCGCTTGATCGGTACGAGAAGGTGACAGGGGCCAAGATAAACCGCGACAAGTCGTCCGGCTTTCGGTTAGGTGCCTGGAAGGGGCGCGATCTTCCAGGCCGCTTCGGTTGGACGGACAGTCCTGTCCGCATTCTTGGAGTGTGGTTTGGACCCGACCTCCAGCTGGAGAAAAATTGGTCTGAAGTACTAGCAAAGGTCGTTTCTGCCGGTAAGACTTGGAATCGACGGAGGTTGTCCGTAAAGGGCAGGGCGGAGGTGTGTGTTACATACATTTTCCCCCTGATTCTTTATCGATTGTCAGTACTTCCTCTCTGTGATACCCACATGAAGGCGCTCGAGCAAGCGCTATCCTCCATTTTATGGGGGGGGACGCGCGCACTAAACGTCCGTGCCATGGGGGGCTGGGAATGCCACATTTGAAGAGTCGCATCCGTGCCTCTCGGTTGGCTTTCCTACGCCGCGCATTGACTAGAGGAGATCCGATTCTGGAGGGGATTGTTAGGGACGCCTTCCCTAGCCTTACCATCAGTCCCCCCATCTCGAAGGTTGAGCGCCGTTGTAAATCTCGAGATGAATCGCTTTTCCTCAGCGAGTGTCGGTCAGCCTTGAGGGCTATTCCGCGGTCCAGTGACCTTTCACGGCCTAGGAAGGTCTTCTATCGGGGATTAGTGGAGGGTCGCGCGAAGGATCCTCTACGTGATACGCTCTGCCGTTCGGAGGAGGAGTATCGCTCCTACTGGTCTTGGGCGCCAGCGGCGGATTATCTCAGTAACCCTGAGTTTTCGCTTACCTGGCAATTGGCTCGGAATCAGCTGCCTCTCAACGACAAGGCTTTCATATGGGGCTTGGCGGATTTGCCAGACTGTGAACGGTGTGGCCTTGGTTTAGAAGAAACAGCTTCGCACGCCTTCTACCATTGCCCCCGGGTCCGCCCCTTATGGTACCATGTCGGCGAGCTGACGGCTCGTCTCGCTCCCGAAGAACTCGTGTCCATTGATCGTGCATACGCGTGTGACAATGTGTCGTCCCCGTATTCCGGGGTGAAACGAATGGTGTTTCTGATGCTGCTAGCCACGGCCCGAATGGTGATATGGACGACGCGCATGGAGGAAGTCTTGCGAGGCAATCAGCTTTCTTATCAGGATCTGATCCGATTCTTTGAGCACCAGCTCAAGATGAAGATTAGAACTGATAGAAAACGATTGCATTCGACAGTCTTTAGCGAAAGGTGGGTAAAAGCGGCGAGCTTGGTTCGTTTGAACGGGGCTAGCCTTGATTTTCTTTTCTAGGTCAACCAAAGTTATATCGGGGTGGTTTCCTGTAGAACCCTCCCCTTGGTTAGGTTAGACAAGCTTAAGTGTACCTAGTTAATGTGAGTAAATGTGTTCCTAACCTGTTCCCGGTGATCTCTTATGTTATGATCCAGTCGAGATTCCCAACCTCCCCAGTTTGTTTTTGACCCCCCAATTTTATCTCGACTGGCTCAGCCTTTTATTTCCCCACGCCCGTGTTATTTTTTCTCCTTCCCACTCCCTTAGCGAGAGTGCTTCTTGATTTTGCCTTATCGGCAGAATACAGCGACCTCTCTGTTTTTAGGGTTGGACGGGCCCTACTAACATAAATTATGTTTAGTTTTAATATTTGTTGAATTTTTAGTTTGTTATTGGGTTCATCTCCCTCCCCTTTTCATCTATCATTATTAGAATTTTAATGTAGTGTATTATCATCAAATTTTTATGGTGTGGGGCGCGTTTTTTGTAGGTTCCCCTGGTGTGGATGTGGTATTATGGTGGATGAAGGTTTGAATGGTGACGGATGAGTTCTTGTGGTGAATGGGATAATTGTAATGTATGAATGGGTCGCGAATCTGATTAGCTAGGTATAGGATAGTAAGTATTGACCAGCCTTTACCCCTCCCCTTTTTCGGCCTTGTGCCACAATTTGTACTTTTGTGCAAATAAATATTGCGCTTACTCAGCATTATACACGACACAACAATGGCGTCGCCGATAGGATTCTCTTTGGTCCTTGAAGACCCAGAATACGTAGATACATGGATTCGCTGCTTCGCTGCTAATGCGAGATGTAAAAAGTTGAATGACATCAAAAGCAGAGGAGGGGAAAATGAAATCACCGACTTGTTCATGGCTACCGCTGGTTGTGAAGCCATTATGAAGGTTGCTACAATGGTGTACCCTCGAGAACTAGAAGAAATGACTTTCGAAGAAATAAGTCAGGTTATCAAGGGAAACATGAGGCCAAAGAAAAGACTGGTGATTGCAGAAAGGACCAAGTTTATGGCAATGAAGTAGGAAGTGGATGAACCGATAGTAAAATATTTACACCGGTTAAGAAGTGCGAGTAAATACTGTGAATTCGAAAAACTAGGAACAGGAGAGCAGACAACGGAAGAAGAATTAATCCAACTAAGATTAATTGAAGGTATGCATAATTCAGCACATAGATATAAGTTAATGGAACAGTTACAACTTACAAACATGACCTTGAATATGTGTCTAGAATTTATACAACAGCAGGAATTAATACATACCTACAACCAAAATAAAAATAAACCTTACGAAGAAATAAGGGCCGAAACATATACGGTACAAACAAAAAGAAAAAAATTGTGCGTACTGTGGAAAAATTCATGAAATGAAAAAAGAAAAATGCCCATCCTATGGAAAAACATGTTCAAAGTGTTTAAAAAAAATCACTTCAAAGCAGTATGTAAAACGAAAAATGTGGAAAGAATAGAGGATGAAAATAGACAGATTTTTAATGTCAAAAATGATAATATACAAAATAATGGATCTAAGAACGGAGACACAAAAATAAAAATGAAAATCAACGACTGTGTTGTTAAAATGCAAATCTACACAGGTAGTGAAGTCACGATAATACCCAGAAATTTGTGGGAAAAAATGGGAAAACCGTTTTTAAAAAAAAGCAACCTACAATTGCATCAGTTTGATGGCTCGATTATAGCAATTATGGGTTACTTTGAAGGTTCAATAGAACTAAAAGAAAAATATGAAATAGTACCCATTATAGTTACAAATTGCCGAAAAACGCATGGACTACTGGGGAATGACGTATTAAAACTAAATTCAACGAAGTTGATTAATGAGATGGAAATTGAAAAAACAGGAAAATTAAAAAACTATGAAGCTAGCCTGAAATTAAAAGAAAATGTTTCCCCCCTCCTACTATGAAGCGAGAAAAATACCAGTGCATTTATTACCGTTGGTAATAACTAAATTGCGAAAATTAATAAAGGAAGACTTACTAGAACCGGCCCCTTCAGGAGGAAGTAAATGGGCATCACCCATTGTCGTATTGAAAAAAAAAGATGGGGACCTGCGGATTTGTGGAGATTATAAAATAGGGGTGAACCATAAAGTTTGCGCCGACTCATACCCTATTCCGAATGTGGAAGTAGCTTTACATAAACCTGCTGGAATGAAAGTATTTTCGAAGATAGATCTAAAATCAGCTTACCACCAAATACCGATAGATGAAAATTTTAAAGAAGTGACGACCATAAACACACCTATAGGCCTGTTAAGGTGGAAAAGGATGCCGTTTGGCATAAAAACGGCAAGTGCAATTTTTCAAAAAGCTATTGAAAAAGTAATAGGAAATGTTGTAAATACCATCTGTTATCAAGACGATATATGTGTTGGAGATTTAAATGAAGATGGTTTAAAGAAAAAAACTGAGAATATACTAAACCGATTAAGAGACGCTGGTATGACAATAAATACAAAAAAGTGTGTAACCAACAGTAATGAAATATCATTTTTGGGTTACTCAATATCAAAGGAAGGGATCTCTCCAGATAAAGTACTAATAGAGAAAATTTTAAAAGTGGCTGCACCAAAAAATAAAAAAGAGTTGGAGTCCTTTTTAGGTTTGGTAAATTTTTATAGAAAATACGTACCGAAATATAATGAATTGACAGAACCATTTGCGAAGTTAAGAAAAAAAAAAGTGGAATTCATTTGGTTAGAACGCCAACAGAAAGCCTTTGACAACTTAAAACAAATTCTGGCAAAAAAGCCAATAGTACAAATTTTTGACCCTAAAAAGGACATAACTTACTGACGCCAGTGAGCAGTCCATATCTGGTATCTTATCACAAGAGGGGCATCCCATAATGTACTTATCAAGGAGATTAACAACGACTGAACACAATTATTCAAATATAGAAAGGGAGGCACTAGCCATAGTGTGGACAACGGATAGAGCAAGACAGTTTTTGATGGGAAAAAAATTCTTGTTGAAAAGTGATCACAGACCACTGGAATTTATTTTCAACCCAAGAAAAGAACTACCAAAAGTTACAACGTCCAGAATATTACGTTGGGCGATTAGACTGATGGCGTTCGACTTTGACATTGAATATGTTAAAGGGAATACGATACCGCACGTTGATGCCTTATCTAGATTGAGGTTTTATATAGAGGAGAAGGACAAAAACGACAAGGAATTTGAAGACACATTCTTGCACCTTGTAGAAACCGATGTAATATCTGTAGATAAAATGGCTAATGAAACTACAAATGACCCAGTGTTAAATAGAATAATGTCGAGGATAAAACAGAATCGTTGGGGAAATTGTTCAATGGCTGAAAGACCATTCAAAGAAATCAGACATAAAATGACTATAGAAAACGGGGTAATATGTAATGGAGACTTGGTAGTTCCCCCAGAAACACTGAGGAGACAGGTTATAAAAAGTGTACACGATGACGTACATTGTGGAGTGGCAGCTACGCAAAGAAGATTAAAATTGGAAGCGTGGTGGCCAGGGTTCTCAAGAGACGTAGAAGACTACGTAAAAAGATACAAAAAATGCACAGAACTCAGGAATTTCAAGCAAAAGAAAATACATGTGTGGCCCCGAGAAGTGGAACCATGGAGCAGAGTACACATGGACCATGCCTATGTCAATGGGATAGGATTATTATTAATATTAGTAGACGCATATTCAGGTTGGCCTGAAGTGGTGAGAGTACCTGATAAAAAAAGTACCACCGTCAAACAAATATTAAGAGTAATATTTTCGAGAAATGGGATACCTAGAACATTGGTGACCGATAACGCACCAGAATTTGCAGATATTGATTTGCATGAATGGCTAAGAAAAATAGGATGTAGACCTTGCAAGACCCCTCCCTACCACCCTCAAAGTAATGGGACAGCGGAAAGGATGGTCCAGACGGTAAAGAAGGGCATAAAAGCATGCTTGCAACAGAAGGAGGAAATCGATGCTTTCCTACCAAGACTATTATTAAGTTACAGAACAATTCCGCATGCGGGCAGGCCGGAAAGTCCATCTGCCTTAATGGGCAGACAATTAAGATCCCCTTTGACTATGTCATATGCCACAAATCAAAAGATGTGGTACAAAAGAAATAGGAATATGCAACCCGAATCAGCCGAATTTATTATGCAGAAAGGACATAATACTGCAATATTAAATAAAGAAAATGGGAACAGTGTTCTAGTTCATGCTGACCAAATAAGATCCCAAGGAGAAGAATCGGATGAGGAAATGGCTTCAGAGATGCCCATTATTGATGTAACAGAAGAGTTAATGCAGAGTGAAACTGCGGAGGAAGAAGTAGAGTGGGACGAGTTAGAAGAAGACCAGAGCATGCCAGAGGAACAGTTCGATCATAGACGTGATAGATCTAGATCTCCAAGGGAAAGGAGAGAGAGATAGGGGAAGATGTTCAGGAGGGCACAAGAAGAAGTACAAGAAGTACTCGCAGCATAAGGCCCCTCCGTTATAGGGAGATGTGGTGATATGCAAAGTAGTATAATTTGCATATGAGCAGGTAGCTCATATATATAAACCGACACCAACTAGAACAGGGAGAGCGCTTACTCAGCATTATACACGACACAACAGTTAGAGTACTTGCGAAAAGTGAAAAGTGGGAATTGGTTACTGACGTTGACTCTAATAACATTGATGTGTCTTGTCTCCAAGACACCAAAATCAAAGAGAGGCTTGATATTAAGATTTGACAACACAAGTTAATAGCACTGGAAACAGTAAATATTATAGAAATTGTTTTGTCATCAGTATTATGCTAGAATTAACAGGGTGTGTCAGAAAGACACCACCCCTTCTCTTCCTCCTCTTTATTCTTATTCTTCTCCTCCTCATCCTTCTTCTTTTTCTTCTTCTCCTCCTCCTCCTTCTTCTTCCTCTTCTTCTTGTACCGTGCTCATTCAGCTCGTAGGTCATCATAGCTCTCCACAATTTCCCCTCTTTTGTAGCTTTTAATACATTTGGTCTTGAGGACACATGGCACAGTGGATAAAGGCATTAGTTAGATCCAGTGACATGACCCAAAGAGTGTGAGTTCAATACACGTCTAAGGCAGTGGAGAACTTTCAGAGGGAAATTAACGGGAGATAACTGATAACTGACATCCATTAAACATGGCATGTGGAACTAGAACAGTCTACACCAATGAGCGAAATAAAGGGATCAGTTCGTCATTCCAACCACCAGAAGAAGGCCATAGTGTACAACGGCCGAAACGTTGTAATAAATATGGCGACAAAGATGAGGACAATAGTCCGAATAATGTAAATTTGGTCTTTTAGTTATTTCTCCTAAACGTTGTTCCGCCAACCATTTACTCAAGCCGCCAGCTACGATATGCATTATTTTGCTCTGTCCCTCTTGCCTTCAATCGATCGATGTGAGTATCCAATTTAGGCCTAAGTAAAGTTTGTCTTGTTGCTATATTTCTTAATCCCTGTTCTGCTGATTATTTTACATGCTCGTTGGGCAGCTGTTATTCAAACTTTAAAAAAACTGTCCCTCTTGCCTACAATGTGTTCAGTTAGTGTTAAGTTTTTAAACTCTCTTATGTGCCTATGTGCCCTGGAAAACTGAACTGACTTTACAAAACCGGCCAGGCCCTGTACAAAACAGCTTAGTTTGGCACATCTACAATAAGAATTGCTCGTCACTTCCAGGAAAATATTGATCAAACCTTCAGCGATGATCACACTTGTTGAACGAGTCGAGAGCCATCATGAGCGTCTGTATGTCTGTGTGTGTCTGTTTGTGCCAAAATTGACTGAGAATCCGACTGAAAGTAAGATGATTAGGAAAACGTGAATTTGACATGTTTCACCGATGAACTGAAGTCATTAGTCATATGATTTTATTTCAGAAACTGATCTACAGTGTCGATGCGAAACGCCATAACGCCATTATATACGACTGGGCTATTTCAGTCTATCCGTCTGTTTTTATTAAATTAATACTGGGATAATAATTGGAGATGATTAAATAAAAATAAGTATTTCCTCGAAATTAATTAAAATCTAATTTCTATAACGTTACATTTGAAGAAAATCTGGAGCCTACCCCCGCTTAACGTGAATAAAATTTAGTTTGAATCCCAAGCGTGCACACCTTGTAATGTGATGTTGTTTTCACCACGTGATGATAAAATATGCTTCACTGTCAGAGCATGTGAACTGCCGTTCATTGGCAAACATCGATCCGTTAAGAGAACGGCTACACTTTCTCGGCTTTCTACTTTGTCTTCTTGAAAAATGACCAGTACTGGAAACCTCGTCTCGAGAAAATTGTACGAAAACAATTATTTGAATTGTAAATTGTTTGAATGAAAATTAATCGAAAGAACAGTTATACTAAATGATAATTATTCGAAATACCTATGTTTGAAATATGTATGGGGTCTTGCTTTGAGAGGGGCAATGCTGATTTACTTAGAACTAATAACGCCCTTGAACGATTGCATAGAGATTTTTTGCAGCATCATCCCATCATCCTATAATATACAAATTCTTTGACGCTGTTAAAAGAGAACAGGAAAGAAATATTGCAAAAGAAATTCCGCTACGTAAATGGAAAACTTGAAAAATTAGTGGCATCCTTTAACGGGTACTCTTCAGTAGCTGAGTATTTGCGTGCAGTATCATATAATTTAAGGATTTTTCTTATTAAATTGTTTTATTAACGATATTTGCATTTCAAATAATTATGATTTAGTATAATTGTCCTTTCGATTAATTTTCATTCAAACAATTTACAATTCGAATAAATGTTTTTTTTTTTTAAATAAATATTTTCGAACAATGCTCACATAATCGATGGAAGTCGAAATGACTGATCAGAATCGATAAAGAATAAAAACAGGTAGGAAAAATCAACTTATAAAAGCAGGAGTTATTCTGATATTTAATGTCTGGTGAATCCATCAACGTGATGATTACTATCTATGCTATGACTGCTATCTATGTGATGATGCAAAAGGCTGGGTCATGTGCGTAACGACAGACTTTTGGTGCCAGGGGTTACAAGGAGTGAAAGAGAATGGAAAACAATGAAAATGGGGAGGATTGAGGAAAAGACAAAAAATGGAACAGGGTTCAAGAAGACAGAAGATGTCGATTGTCGTTGCATTTTAATTTTTGAAGAGGCTTTTTGCAGCGAGCGTCATGCCACAATATGGAAATTCTTAGACGATCATAAAAGAGAACAGGACTTGCAAGAAATTAATATTGCAAAAGTAAGATCAGGTTGCCAAAATATCAAGAGCGCCTAGAAATACCGCGACGTAAATGGAAAATATAAAAAATTAGTGGCATCCTTTAACGGGTACTCTTCAGTAGTTAACTATTTACGTGCAGTATCATATAACTCAAGTTTATAAAGATTTTTTTTCTTACTGAATTTTTTATTAACGATATTCGTATTTCGAATAATTATCATTTACTTATTTCCTTTGTAATTTTTACATTTTTATTGCAGTAAAAAAATTTTACATTTCAAGTGATTACCATTTATTATATATGTCCTTTTGATTAATTTTCATTCAACCAATTACAATTCGAATAAAGGTTTTTGGAATAATTGTTTGCGAAAAATTATTTTCCAACAATGTTCACATAATCTGTGTTCATGTCCAGGGTTAACCCTTACCCTACTCTTTATTTGCAAAGAAATAATGCAGTTATGAATTTACAAAAAAGAGTTGAAATTGAGGCATACAAGATTTAACATCACACCTTCATCGTCAGACTCAGAAATTTTTTCAGCTCACAGTCGCATATAGAAAAGAATACTTTTGCAAACGTATTTTGTGAGCAATTAAAACCATTAGAATGAGTAGAAAAGTTAATAAAAGTAATGATTGAAAGATTGATACAAGTTATAAGATGTCAGAAGACATATTTAACGACTATAGCATCGAGAAAATTGATTGAAAATAATTGTTAAAAAAAATTATTCAAAAACATTTATTCGAATTGTTAATTCTTTAAATGAAAATTATTCGAAAGGACAATTATATTAAATGATAATTATTCGAATTACCTGTTTGAAACAAATATGTGGTCTATGATAGAGTTTATGCTGATTTAGCTAGAACTAATAACGCTCTTGAAGGATAGCATAGGCACTTTTTAAGCAGATGTCATCCCATCATCCCACAATCTGCAAATTCTTAGTCGCTCTTAAAAGGGAATAGGACTTGCTAGAAATTCATATTGCAAAAGTAAGAACAGGTTGACAAAATATCAGGAGCGCCAAGAAATACCGCGAAGTAAGAGGAAAATTTAAAAACTTAGGGTCATTATTTAAAAATTATTCTTCAGTAGTTGACTGTTTGCCCGGAGTATCATAAAACTTAAGGTTATAAATTGTTTTTCTTACTAAATTGTTTTATTAACGATATTTGTATGTCGAATAATTATCATTTAGTTATTTTCTGTCTTAATTTTTACATTTTTATTGCAATAAAGAATTTTGCATTTCGAGTAATTATCGTTTAATATAATTGTCTTTCCGATGAATTTTCATTTTACTATTGGAATAAATGTTTTTCAAACAATTATTTTCGAACAGTGTTCACATAAACAGAAACATAAGACATTTTCTATACAAATTTCCACCAGATATAAAACGACCTATTCAAGTAAAAAACAGGAAAAGTCTTGACGAATATTTACTATCTGTTCGACTAAATAAAACATCTCTGAACGAAGGACTTGCTACGTAAATATCCCACGTTTAATAGATGTAAAATATTTTTCTAACACAAACTAGTTTTAATTTAGCATTCAGTCTCTTCTTACATGTGTCGTGTCTCTTCGGGGTTTTGGTGATCATGGCTCACCACAATTTCCTTTCCTTTGTAGCGCTTAATAAATTGTGTCTTTTATCTCTCTAAGACCCTGTTCCGCCAACCATTTACTCAAGGCCAAGGTGGAATATGCGTTGTTTTCCTCTCTCCCTCTTGTCTTCAATCAGCCGTGTGAGTATCACATTTTCCAAACCGTTTTTCCTCATTATATACGCTAGAAATCTAAACTGTCCCTTCTTGTTATTAAGTATAAGTTTCCTTTTTGTTTCCATTTTCTTTGAAACTTCGTCGTTGCTCACTTGTTCGGTCCAAGGTATCCACAGTATCCTTCTGTAGAATCATATTTCTATTGTTTCAAGTCTCTCCCTAGATGGTTGCTCCCTTGAGGTACCAGGGACTGTAAGGTTGTATGTACAGGTGGTGTAATGTATAACGGCTCGGAGTTGGAAATAGTAGTGTCGTGTTTCAATTCCAATCGGGTTCATTATATTCGCTTACGCGCAAATACCCTTGAGAAAGGTATGAATTCAACTCTCCTCTCTCTTCCCTCAGCTATTAGTTAATTAGTAGGATTTGTATCTGTAAATCGTTATTATCTCCAAAAACATTCTTACAATTTAAAAAATATTTCTGGCTTTAAATAACCGGCAAAAGTATCACATTTTCCGAGTCGTTTTAAGTTGGAAAAAACAAATCAATCAATTGGTCGACTTCCGATAACATCATGTGACATAAATGGACTTTCATCCTTTCTGTTCGTCGGATTAAGATATTTATTCTTTAAACTACACTGTATCCTCGCACTGCCGTGCAATAAGCATAGGTCTTCTTCTTCTTCTTCTTCTTCTTCTTCTTCTTCTTCTTCTTCTTCTATGTGCCGTTTCGCTACTTCTCTTTCTTCTACTTCTTCTTCTTCCTTTTTTCTTCTGTTACTTCTTCTCCTTCCTTTTCCTCTTCTTCTTCTCTTTTTTTTCTTCTTCTACTTCTTCTTCTTTCTTGAAACCATATTTGATACTCCTTTTGAAAGAAATTTCATTCTGTGGAGTCCGAGATGTGTTGGACAGAAAACAAAAGAATATTGGTGTGCCCTTAAGTGACGGAACAACAAGGCTGAAGGCAATCGCACCTACGCAAACACGCAACAAAAAGGACAGAAATAACTTGCAGACAATTTTCCTGATTTACAAGCATAAAAATTTCTTCTCCTATTTATGAACACAATAGTTTTTTTTCCAGAAAATTACACGCATGTCACCAGGCTTCTGAGTATGACATTTATTCACTGCGACTGATTTGACGAATATCAAGACTGAACACCTGAAATATAGTGTACAAGAAAATGTTTTGCAACACGCTAACACCTGTTGATATCCACACAGTATTTGGTATTGTTTAAGTTATAGCCATCATATTCCTTATAAAGAAAATTTGAAAATTTTCTACTACTCTTGAAATCCTCTCTCATTTGGAACCCTCCCTACTTTGTTCATATTCACTGTGCCACTACTGTGTATTATATTTTGTCAGAATTAAATATGTATGAAAATATATATAAATATATTTATAAAAAAAATATATATATATATATATATATAATTTTTTTTTGAAATATGCGAAAAACAATATTGCATTTTTATTAAATAAGTATTTGTTATTTTAATCATTGTGTTTAAAATAGTTGGAGTGTTTTGTATATTAAATAATAAAACTTAATTTTTGCAAAAAAAATTAATGAAAATGTATTGTACTAAGCTACGCACCTCAGTAAAACTATGGGTACTATGTGCCCCCCCCCCCCACCTTACCTGTTTTGCACTTCTATCGAAAATTTGGTTTCGGTCAATTTGTAAAAAGGATTAGAAAGAAGTAAATCTATATTTTTTAAGGTTTTATTGAAATTTTATTTAAGTTGCCACAGGTCCTCCATCATTAGCAATACAAAGGGTAATACGATTTTGCAGTTCACGGAAAACATTTGCCAAATGATTTACAGTAATACCTGAAATCACATTAGTTAATTTAGCTATACTTAAAACTGGGTACATTAAACTTTATAACATTTTTTACAGATTATCTCTATCTCAAATACAAATAAAGTTATAATTTTTTTAAAGTGCACACGAACTTTGTGGAGACCCTGTATATATATATATAGATATACATATATATAGAGAGAGAGGTGGGGAGAGATGCCGTGTTATTATTAGTCATAGGGAACAGGAGGTGCACTAAAATAAAGCAATAATTTGTAAGGTTTATTTACAAGAACATACACGCAGGAGTACACATCCATGAAATGCCCTGTGTTCCCCTAGAGTCATCTCTAGTCCCTGTAGAGTATTAATATCTTCAGAGGATAGCCAGTATTCAATCTCTTAGACGACTTTATTGAAAAAATCACCCAACTAGCTAATACTTTAGTTGGTCTTTTTATCTCTTCAACGCTTTGTCCAACTGTAATTGATTTTTTCTAGATTAAGGTATGGCTCTCTTAATAGACGTTCTATTGGACTTAAACGTTTTCCATCTTAGATATCTTCATTGAAGATGTCACCACATGATATACGTAACATTTGAAACTCTTCACAGCATCAGTTCAATTAGCTTTGATTTTGTCGAGAATTGTCATGATTTCACTAAATTCTAGTAGGAATTCCCTAGAATTGTTCCAGACAATAGCTTTATTTAAGGATCTTAGTTTTTTTTATTATTATTATTATTATTATTATTATTATTATTATTATTATTATTATTATTATTTCAGAGCGGCCGAATGGTTAAAAATTATCCAAGTGATCAATTTATGAATTCGGTACGGTGGATAGCGGCTCGGATTGAAGAATCAGAGAGCCGAGTTCGAATTCCAGTCCATTACATTCACTTATGTGCTAATACCCTTGAGAAAGATATGAATCATTTTCTTCTACCCCCAGCTATGAGTAAATAGCAGGACAGACCGGGTTCTATAGCTTTGGATGGTAACTGGTCTACCGCAGAAAGAAATGGCAATATACTGCAGGAAAAAAATCTACCTCGTCAGTCATGTATCGAAAGATACATGATCGCCTACGCGTGTATCACGCTTAGCACACAACTGACTGACTGATTAATTATATCGTCCTACACGTGCACCACTGTTAACCTGATAACCACACCACAGGTTGGCCGAAGTCTTGTGGGGGAAATTGAGTAAGCGAAACTGTTTGCAAGATTTCAATAATTGTTCTAGCAAGAAGCCACGAGTCATCGTGACCGAGGAATTGAGCATACAAACCTTGTTCAACTATTGATCTTGCTAGATCGTGCACTTCCTCGCAGAAACTGTAACCATGGTTCGTTCAGTATAGACGCAGTATAAACCACAGATTAGCTCTGCATGCGCTGAAGAAACACAAATGTGCATGAGCAGGAATCTGCAAGGGGAGATAATTGGCCATCTTGGAAGACGGACACACGTGGAAAGGAGTTGCTGGCTGGTGTCAGTTAGTTTGAGCCCAAGGTTCAAATATGGAACACAAAATAAGAAGTGAACTCACTAAGCAGTCTTAGTGGTCAACCAAAATTTGTTCGTTAACCACTATACCACTCCAAAACTCCAGACTACAAATAATAATTTTTTCATAGTTTACCTTTTAACTACTGTCCTTATATTTTTGACATTATTCGGACTATTGTCCTCATCTTTGTCGCCATATTTATTACAACGTTTCAGCCGTTGTACGCTCCGGCATTCTTCAGTTGGTTGGAATGTCGAACTGAACACTTTATTTCGCTCACTGGGATAGACTGTTCTAGTTCCACGTGCCATGTTTAATGGATGTCAGTTATCAGTTATCTCCTGTTAATTTCCCTCTGAAAGTTCTCCACTGCCTTAACCGGGTATTGAACTCACACTCTTTGGGTCTTGTCACGTTTATCCACTGTGCCATGTGTCCTCAAGGATAAAGGCGTTAGTTAGATCCAGTGACAGGACCCAAAGAGTGAGTCAAATACCTTGTTAAGGAGGTGGAAATGAGGACAATAGTCTGAATAATATAAATAATGTACATAATACCTCATCTCACAAATATAGACAGGTCCTTATATTTCTTGTTATTATCACCAGCTTTTGATCGTTGTACTCTCTGTCCTTCCTCGGGTATCTTCATGGAATTTCGAATTAAACCTTTTAATTAATCTATGTGGGTAGATTGTTCTTGCTCCACTGTCCATGTCTAGGTATATCTCGTCCTTTTTTAATATTTTTTAGCGTTATTACTCTCACTATCTGCACTCTGCAGAACAGGCTCACTTGTTGATGATTCTCAGACAACTACAATCTTAACCATTTCTAATATCGGGCCAGTAAAGATCTATTCTACATATCCTTGTAATCTTCACTTCCTACTTACTCTTATTACGTTCATTTCATACCTCATTCAGTAAAACTCTGTCTTGAATGGCTCTTAGGACTTTTACTGGGAGAACATTGATAAAATAAAATCTGTAAGCAGAAGTTTGATCTGAGTTCCTTATGTGTAACGTCCGATTTGATACGCTGAAGAATAAAGGCACAGATATTGTTAGATCTGCCGTCGTCATTCGGCAGAATCAACCATTTTGATACGAAAAGGCCAAAGAATATTCATGCCATTCATTTTTCCGCACTGAAAACGGAGAGAAAGAGAGGGAAATCTCTGATCGATTGAAAAACTGTCAATTCTAATTAGAAAATTCAAATAATAACGCTAAAAATAGAGAAAAATAAAGAAAAAGAATACCTTAAAAGATGAATGGAGAATCATTGTGAAGAAGGCCATTGATTTATCATAAATACTTGCGAATGAATGAGTCTGCCTCAGCCAGACGATTTACTG
>OZ038491.1:112205639-112213139 GCA_964036315.1 Acanthosepion esculentum
GCAACTCTTCTTTGATAGCCTAGCTCTTTCAGAGTCTTTCTCACCGCATATGGCGACATTTCCATGCTGTTGGCGACATCTTTGACGCTCTGACGACGGTTTCTGATGACTTCCTTATTCAGTGCCCTTTTCGTTCGCTCAGACACGCTACTTGGTCTTCCTGAATGCTGTTCCACACGACAAAAGCCTACTTCATTAAATTTCTTGACAATATTATTAACCGTTTGATGATTAACCTGGAAAGAACAAGCAATTTTTCTAATTAATTTACAACACTGATGCCATCCTATTATTTTCCCTCGTTGAAATTCACCAATATCCGTACATTCGCAAACTTTTATTGCAAAATATAAATCAACTATTGTTCATAGATGAGAGTAGCTTGATACTAATACGGTATTGCCTGAAAAAAAGAAGTGACGTTATTACACAAGCCAAAATTGCAGTAATCAAGGGTGGCTAAAAATTTATCATAGCCCACTGTATATGTACTACTGAACTCTCCCGGGGTGTTCGAAGTGCAGCAACTCAGTACTTAAACCCGAACAGCCAGACGACGCGCACATAGGATTCGATTATAGAACTAAAGGCTTGTACAGAACCAGCCACAGTTCTTGGAAGAGCTGAAGACAGAGAACTTGAGCACATAGTGTGCCACAAGTTTCTGGTTTGGAATTCTGAATTGTTCATCTCCTAGACCTGTTACTATTCAAGGCTATCGAAATCAGTCTGTCCTGATATTTACCTACAGGTAGTCGGAAGAAGAATTGGATTTATACATTTTCCAAGTGTTTTTTGTTTGTAAGTAAATATAACACATTTAACAGGAATCGGAACTCTCCGATTTCTCCATGTGTAATGAACAGTGAGTAGGAACACATTGTTCGATGTAAAATAGTTACGGCAATCTTTGCCTTTTAGAAAAGCTAATAATACAGCAAAATACAGGTAATAATAATATAGAGAAGTGAACTAATTATTTCCTGTAAATACAAAAGCAATAGCAATTGAACATCTAAAACCAGAATAAAATAATAACGGAAACACTTAAAGTATATTTTTCCTCTCCCTTTCCCGCCTTTTTCATGTGAAAATGGGCTATTCATATCTTTCCGGTCGCTATTAAATAAAGAAGTGTTACAAGAGAGAATTTCAAGTTTATGCTTGATGAGTGCCTCGTGCATGACACTTTGTGTAACATCGTGCTGTAAGATACAAGGATATTATTTTAATATATATATATATATATATATATATATATATATATATATATATATATATGTGTGTGTGTGTGTGTGTGTGAAAATGAAAAAAATAAAGAGATATGAGCAACCATATATTGCATGTGCTTACGTACACATGCAGGTGATAAATTTTTGGTGTAGACAAAATAGTTCTCAATGCATTCAAACAGGGCTATAAAGCATATATTAATAATCACATATATACCTTCGAAATTAATTCATATGTTGTCATTCTTTACGTTAAGATACGTTTCGTGAGCAGATATCGATCGGAAATATCATCGAAGATTGTGTGTTTGTAAACAGTAATTTGAACTTTGCAAATCGAACGCTTCTCTGTAGCTGAATGCTATAGCACATCAGGTCAAATAACGGTTTCCGTATAGGAATACATATTCGGTTCCTGTCGGAGAACGCATATTTTCTACGAAATTTCTCCAACATTAAGGCTGGTAAATGTAATTAATACTGTTTAATTAAAAATGGAACAATTATTTAAATTGTATCTATAAAAATAACGTATAAACAGAATACATGCATATATATATATATATATATATATATATATATATATATATATATATATATATATATATATATAGTAAAGAATATATAATATGACATGAGGAAAAAAATCCCCGCAAAAGCGTCCAATTACAGTTTTTATTTTTCATTTATAAAGAACAAATACGTGTCCAAAAGTTCTGCTTTTTAAAATCTTTCTCATAATGCTTCCATATTTATTTATAAATATAAACAAATTAAATATAATAATTCCAGCAGTTGGTAAATTGCTTCGGCATAAAACTCGGAGTTGTGCAACTAATGTAAGATATTATGTATTTTTCTTAATATATATATATATATATATATATATATATATATATATATATATATATATATATATATATTAAGCATTTCATCCCAAGCAAGGCTGGAAGCCATTAGCACGCAATGGGTTACAGAGGATTTGGAGCGGGAGCAGATAGGAGTGATAGATGAAAGGATGAAGAGAAGGATAGTGGATAGATCAAGGCAACTGGAGATGTCGATTGGTATTATATTTGAATAGTTGGAGATTATAGTTATCAGGGAAACAGGAAAATGGGGGGAGTTTCACAGGCGAGAGGTGCGAGATATAAAGCTAAGAGACGGCTACATTTAACATTTTCAACAGTGAAAGGGTGAGAGCAGGATGCCAGCCTCGTAGGACGCTTGAATTCATGAAGTCTGGGAACCAGCGAAAGCAGCTCATCGGAGCAATTACCATGAAAGTATTTGTAAAAAAGACAGAGAGAGGCGACAGCACGTCTGTGAGAGAGCGACTGCAGGAACGAGATGCCAGATCAGGGCCAATTACATTGCATATCCGTCTCTGGATCTTATCAAGAACCCCGAGACAAACAGAAGGGGCTCCAGGCCATATATGGCAGCAATACTCCATGCAAGGGCGAATGGTTGATTTCTAGATTTGAAGGATCGATTCCAGGGAGAAAAATTTCCTGGCGCGGCACAGGGTGCCAACTTTCCTTGCGATGGACGAAGCTATTGACTCAATGTATTTGTTCCATCTCAAGTCAGCAGTCAATGTGAGGCCGAACAGCCGCAAAGAAGTGCTCTCGTGAAGTTGAGCGTCAGACATTCTAATGGGGGGGCGGCAGGGAAGGATCTCTGTGGTGATTAATAGAGAGCAGCTTTGTTTTTGAGGCGTTAACGTTGACCAGTCAATTCCTGTCCCAGTTCACAACCGATTGGAGGTCCCTTTCGAGACGAACGGCCAGGTTAGTTTTGTCAGCGACACTAGATTTGTTTCTGAGGCAGGAGTAAATTGTAGTGTCTTCCGCGTAGATGCCTACTTGGGAATCTTTGGCGCCAGGAAGATCGTTGATGAAGATAAGGAACAGAGTAGGGCCTAGGATGGAGCCTTGGGGAACACCTGCGTTCGTGGGATAGGAGCTGGAAAATAGCTCTGTTATTTAACATTGAGCACTGTTTTTTCTTATACTATAGAGTATTTATATGTATTTGTATACGATCGCTCACTCGTACATCTACCTATATTTACCCACTCGGTTATATATATATATATATATATAAAGAAATACTGGATTTGTATTGCTTAATCCGACATATTTTTCTTACTTTAAACCTTATTTTTATTGGATACCTGTATTTGAGTATTTTAATTTAAACGGTATGTAAATTCGTCTACCGGCCTGAACATTCGAGAAATCTTACCTGCCAGAGGTCACATTTTTCTTTAATAAGATTTCTCGAATGATCAGTACGGTCGACTCAAATACAAGCATCCACTAAAAATAATCTTTGAACTTTCATATATATATATATATATATATATATATATATATATATATATATATTATTCGTTCATCTCTTTGCATATGTATCTTTAGTTATTATTTGACTTTAGTCGACTAAAACTTATATTTCGTTCAATGTAACTTAATCCGTTCTCTAATGGCCAGCCATTGTTCGATTTTCTCAATCATTTATCAATGACATTCGATTATAGATAAGCAAAATGTTTTCTGAAATTCTCTGCCCTTCCTTGTTCATTTAGAAATGATCTATGAGTCTCCATCTTCCCGGAGGTCATCTTTAAATTAGTTTGTGTTTTTTTTTCTCTCTCTCTCTCTCTCTCACACACACACATAAACACTCTCCCTCTCTCTCTTCCATTTTCTCTCTTTCTCTCTCTTTCTCTCACTCTATTTCTCTCTCTCACTCTCCCTCCTCTATTTTTCTCTCTTTCTCTCACTCTATTTCTCTCTCTCACTCTCCCTCCTCTATTTTTCTCTTTCTCTCTCTCTGTCGCTTCACTTCTCTCTCTATCTCACTCTCTCACTCTCTCTCCTCCATTTTTATCTCTTTCTCTCTCTATTATTTCATTTCTCTCTCTCTCTCTCTCCCACTCTCCATTTTTTTCTCTCTTTCTCTTTCTGTTACTCCATTTGTCTCTCTCTCTCACTCTCACTCTCTCTCTCTCTCCTCCATTTTTATCTCTTTCTCTCTCTGTCACTTCATTTCTCTCTCTCACTCTCTCTCTCTCTCCTCCATTTTTATCTCTTTCTCTCTCTGTCACTTCATTTCTCTCTCTCTCTCTCTCACTATCCATTTTTTCTCTCTTCCTGTCACTCCATTTCTCTCTCTCTCTCTCTCTCTCTCTCTCTCTCTCTCTCTCTCTCTCTCTCTCTCTCTCTCTCTCCTCATTTCTTTCTTGACGGGCTCACATTCCCGAATAGCCATATATAGTCCTGTGTAAGTCGAATTTCAAAAACTAAGTTTTTCGGCTAAACAATGGGGAAGTGAACTTTTTATTTTTTTATTTTTTAAGTCTCGTTAGATTGAAATCTGTGAATGGAGGGATAGGCGTTCAAGGGTGAGGAGATATTAACCTCAGATATGAAATATATTCAATATTTACAAACAAGAAAATGCTTATGTATTACAGGAGCCTACCTTAATTGACTTGCATAATTATAGAGAAATCTTTCAAGCCATTTAGAATATTGGCGCAAAACAATCTTCTTCTTAACATTTTTACCCTTTACACTGTTCTAAGCTAGATTCAGTAAATATCTATAAATAGTGAACTTGCTTTTGCTTCTCATCGACATTTTATAAAAGCAGTGATTTTAAATGAAACTTTTTCTGGAACAGATTTGATGCATATTATGGGGTGTTTATATTCTATATATTTATCGTAACACTCACACACACACACACACACACACACACAAATAGAGAACTAATTTAGATGCCAGATGGAAACTTACAAAGAACCTTATTTTGTATTGTTTAAATCATATCACCTCAAGCAAGGTGATTATGACACTAACACTGAAAGAAACTGTGAAAACGTTATTGCGGAAAAAGAGAATGAAAGAAGAGGATCCCAAAAGATAGGAGATGACGATTGACGTTGCATTTAAATTTTTGAAAATTGTGGTTGACAAAAAGGCCACACGAGAGCTTCATAAGAGAGTAGTGCGAGAAAAGAAACTATTAGAATAGAATGTTCGGCTACATCTAGCTATTTCAGCAGTAGAATGATGAGACCTATCTGCCAATCTAGTACTACGCTTAACTTCGTGAAGTCAACATGTCAAAAAGGAATACCCATCAGAACAATTACCCTGAAAATATCCAGAGAAAATAACTTTCCGAGATTTTGTAATATAATCCGACTTTATCCGTTCTCAAGAAAAAATCCCCAAATCGATAAATAAGCAGTGTAACGTTTATAGCATTAATAGGCCGAAATTTAAAATGGATGTAGGTACACATGCTATGAGTGTGGTGAGTTCGATCCTCACTGGGTGTCCCATACTTTTGTCCTTATGTCACATCTCAACAACGATTAGAAAACTATCATATTCTATGAGTGTGGACTAAAATTTAGCGTGACATAGCTAAAATGAACTTACAGTTCAAAGGCATCTTTAACGAGAGCACATAGAGTCAAATAAATCTCATTGATACTTTGATGTGAAGGCTTCGAAAATTTTTAATGGTTCTTTGCAGTTGGATTAGCAGATTATTGTGCAGTTAACCAAAATCTGACAGAAATTAGCCATGGATTTGAGTCACGTGTTTACATACAGCACTTTCGTCAGAGAGATAACAAGTTTATCTTTTTTGAGAGAAATGTCATACGACCCACATATATGTTGATGTTTTCTTTCTTAATGATCAACGATGATGCAGTCTCCCAAAAGGCAAAAGAAACTGATAATGCAACATTAATCTTTTGCAAAGTAATTTTGTGATGAAGTGTTGTTAGAAACAAGATATTATATCAGTTATTCGACACCAACCGAAACTCGCCAGAAGTCTTCACAATTTTTCTTTCTCCATTAATCTCCATTTAACCTTAAAGCAAACACATTCGGTACAAGTAAATATATATTTACATAGTGGATGTGTCGATAGCTTGATGGAATTTCAAATTCTAGTCTAGTTTGCGTTGTTCACATTCGCGCAAATGCCCTAAGGAAAGGCATCAATCCATCTCTTTTCCTACCAGATATTGATAAAATAGCAATGTAGACTAAGCTCTTTAGTCTTGAGTGGTAACTAGTCTCGGAAAAGAATTGCTCTGAATTTTTAAAAAATGTAAAATTTCACAGAAATTACTCCACTATATGTCCCCAAAAAATCAGTGCAATTCACCGAAAGAAAACTCTGGAGAACCATAAACGCCTACGTTCTGAAATCTCAATAAAATAAATCTTCAATAAATCAATTGCTTACTTCTTAAACGGCACGCATTTTAATAGTACTGACTTTTTTCCAAGTGTGTTCTGGTTGTCATTTTTTTTTTCAGATAATTCTCCCCACATTTCAGACAAACGTGGATGTTATGATAGTATTAGGAGCCTTAACAGGATTTTTGTGTTCAATTACTGCTGTAGAATCCCCGTCATCGGGTTCCAGATCTTTGCAAACTTTGGCAACAAACTGCCGCCTTGTAACTTTCAGGAAGAGAAAAATCTCTAAGCCTCTACCCTCTGGCTTTTAGGCAAGATTACAACGCGCAATCTCATTTCATTTGCTTTACGTTTTGGATTTGATTGGCGTATTTTATTGGTGATTATGAGGTTGTCATTTTTTAATAATCTCTCTCTTTCTTTCTCTCTCTCTCTCTCTCTCTCTCTCTCTCTTTCTCTGTATGTATATATATATATATATATATATATATATATATATATGCACATTTCATTGAATACGACAGACAAGGTGCTTTTATTTAGTTTTTTATACAATTTCTCATGGTTTAGGTGTAGAGTGAGTCTGCGTGTCTCCTAGAACAAAATTAAATAGGGCATATATTATTTACGAAATTAAATGCCCATTAAGGAATTGTATTCCTGATCAATCAAAATTCGTAAATAATCATATAGGCCACACTACATGTTTGACACACAGACTCACTTTCTGAACATAGCTCCATTAGATCTCATTTAAATATTAATGGAGACCTACCGGACACTATTCGTAACATACTTGTTGACAACACTAATATAATAGCATCATCTAAATGCAAAAAAGGCTAAAAATAATAGAAGCCTTAATAATAAAAACGAAAAAACAACACTTAATAATATTAACTTCGAACATGGACACAATATCTTGACCGTGTTTTGAAAAATGAAAATATTTTATAAAACATACATACAACAAACTATTTCTTATTTAACAGTTAAAATATTTAATCCTTGAAAATGGCTAAATG
>OZ038491.1:112218139-112230639 GCA_964036315.1 Acanthosepion esculentum
ATAATTTGACATAAATAAATAAATAAACAAATAAACGACTTCCGGTAAAGTAACCGCCAAAATAGACTACCAACAATGCACCACTGACCCTTATATATAAATAGCCGAGAAAAATGACAACAGTAGTTGCCTGACGATTGCATCTAGCATGAAGCAGACTGTCGCTTCTAAGTGTTGACTTCTATGTTCACTTTTATATATATATATATATATATATATATATTCCCCGAGGTGAACTTTTCTTGAGATGAAATTTCCTTGCGGTGAACTTCCCCCGAGGTGAATTTTCCTTGCAGTGAACTTTCCTTGCAGTGAACTTTTCCCGAAATTGAATTTTTTCCGAGCTGAACTTTCCCAGATTTGAACTTCTTGAGGTAAACTTTCCTTGCGGTCAACTTCCCCTGAGGTGAACATTCCTCGAGGTGAACTTTCCTTGCGATGAACTTTCCCCGAGGTTAACTTTTCTCAAGGTGAGATTTCCTTGCGTTGAAATCTACCATTCCTCCTCGACAGGGATAGCTAGCATATAATCGTTATTAGAGACCCAAGTTTCAATTATTAAATAAATTAAAATAAATCCCGTAAATCAGTTATTATTTATTTTTACCCTATTTTAAAATGTTTTTGATAGGTTGATCAATAAAATTAGAAGCCATTAAAAAATTGTTTAATTTTTACCCTTTTGCGGAGAACTTACCCTGAGGTGAACTTTTATCACGGTTTAACTTTCACGAGGTGAGTTTTCCACGTGATGAACTTTCCCCGGAGTGAACTTTCCTCACGGTGAACTTTCCCCAAGATGAACTTTCCTCACGGTGAAATTCTCTCGCGGCGAACTTTCCCCGAGGTGAATTTTCTCTGAAGTGAAATTTCCCCAAGGTGAAATTTCCTCACGGTGAAATTTTCTTGCGGTGAAGTTTCCCCGAGGTGAAATTTCCCAGATGAGAACTTCCCCCATGGTATACTTTCCTCGAGGTGAACTTTCCTTGCAGTGAACTTTCTTCGAGGTGAACTTTCCTTACGGTAAACTTTCCCCGAGTTGAAATTTAAATGCGGTGAACTTTCCCCGGAGTGAATTTTTCCCAAGGTGAACTTTCCCAGAGTTGAACTTCTCCTTGAGGTGAACTTTCCTTGCGGTGAACTTTCCTTGCGGTGAACTTTCCCCGAGGTAAACTTTCCCCGAGGTGAAATTTCCTTGCGGTTAACTTTCCCAGGAGTGAATTTTTCCCAAGGTGAACTTCCTCAGAGTTGAACTTCTCCTTGAGGTAAACTTTCCTTGTGGTGTACTTTCCCCGAGGTGAACTTCCCCGAGGTGAACTTTCTTCGAGGTGAAGTTTCCTTGTGGTGAACTTTCCTCGATGTGAACTTTTTCCGAAGTGAACTTATCTCGAGGTAAAGTTTTCTCGCGGTGGACTTTCCTTCCGTTGATTTGATCGCGGTTAACTTGCCGGACACACATTCTCTACACGAAAGTCAAATCCACTATTTTGAAATCAGTAGAAGAAAGTCCCACCCCATTATCGTTGCGGCCAGTCTCATGAATGACAAAATTCTTCTTCTTCTTCTTCTTCTTCTTCTTCTTCTTCTTCTTCTTCTTCTTCTTCTTCTTCTTCTTCTTCTTCTATGTGCAGTTGCCCTTTATGACAACGGTGATCATGGATCTACACAGTCTTCTATCCTTTGTAGCCCTTAGCAGCGTTAGTCCCTTTGCTAAGCCAACCACCCACCCTACGTTCCGTCATCCATTCACAGGAGCTCGCCAGAGGGGTGACTCGTTGCCTTCTCCTGCTCCTTTTTCCTTCGATATATCCTGTTAGTATTAAATGCTCCACACTCTCTTTCCTCATTATATATTCTTTCTGAGTATATGTGTACTTTTTGTTTCCATTTTCCTAAAAACTTCTTTGTTGTTTACACGTTCCGTCCGTGGTATTCTCAGCATCCTCCTGTTGAGCCATGTTTCTGTTGCCTCGAATGGATTCCTAATCTCTAAGAAGATTTTCCATTATACACTGTCATATAAGAAGATTGGTACTCCATACAAGCTCGGTATCCTTTACTTTGTCTCTAACGAAGCTTTTAAAGTATTTTGCTTAGCTTTTGGAAGGCATCTTATGCTATTGCAAATGCATGTTCGGATTTCGGTGTCACACATATTTAAATTTCTGTATTTGTTTGATGTTGACATCCCCACTTTGTAACTTGGGCCTTTTTTTTCTTGACAGGCATTGGTTGATGGAAAACGTGTAAGACGGTCTTATCAACTGAGCCACGGCATTCACTTTGTTGTTGTCTTTTGTGTACGTCTGAATATGGGTAATGTTATTACTGACAGCAAGAGGTCACGTTCCCACGGTAAGTATCGGCAAGCCATGTTTACCTGACCTTGTCAAATGTAAATAAAAAGGAGAAAGGGTGGTTGTCCGGGTGGTTTCGGAGCCTCTCGATAAACGAGCTTTGCACGTGTACCCGACTGCATCCAATGGGTTCACACCCGGCCGACCCGTGCCACTCTACCTGAAATAAGGCGAGAAGGTTGTCAGACGAGGTGGCTTGTTGCGGTAAATTCCTTCACATTACAATATGTACCTATTCAAAAGCTTGGTACCCAGAAAATATAAGAAGTTGTGGATGACAGGGACCGCAGTAACGATAAGAGTAAAAGTTAGATAAAGAGAAAGGGAAAAAAAGAAATAAGATATATATATATATATATATATATATATATATATATAGAGAGAGAGAGAGAGAGAGAGAGAGAGAGAGAGAGAGAGAAATGAACAGTGACAGAGAAAGAGAGATAGTTATGGAGAGACTAAGATAAAAAATATGAATATTGATATAGAGAGATATGAAAAACTGAAATATATATGAGCAGATTGAGAATTGATCGATAGATAGATAGAGAGAGAGAGAGAGAGAGAGAGAGAGAGATTAATAGAATGTGACAGGGAGAGATATGACTAGACTTAAATATAAACAGGCTGATAGATAGATAGATAGATAGATAGATAGATAGATAGATAGATAGATAGATAGAAAGCAGTAAATTTGGAGGTTATATAAAATGAAAAGAAAGAATAAGACAAAAAACGTGAAAGAAAGAAAGAAAGAAAGAAATGAAAATTAATCTAGTAAAAATATAATGAATCGAGAAAAAGAAAGTAAATGAAGCTAGTAAAAAAAAGAAACGGAAAAATAAAGTAAATGAAAGAGAGAAAGAAAAGGCAGTGAGAGAAAGTGAAAAAAAAAAGAAACAAAGAAACGAAGACAAAACAAGGAGAAAAAGAACTTGATTCATTTCATATTTCTCGTTGATGACGTCAGACGCACTCTAGAATTAGCCTCGGTTTCATTCTCTTTAGATTTTTTGCTTTTAATTCTTTCTTTATGTATTTCATTCTTATTTTCACGAAGCCACTCGTGACAGAAATGTGCGTTTAAAACCAAAGTCGATATCAAGTGTCTCTAAATTCAACGTAATTACGAAATGCCATCACAAGAACTGGCTTCAGAGACAAGTGCAACGTCTTCCGACTCCTGATTTTCTTTTTCTTTTCGCCACTGATTTCAAAACGCGTCATGTACTCGACTTTTTAATAAATAAAACTTTAAAATAACAATTCTTTAAAAACATTCATATGATGTCACTTTTCATGAGAGGCTTTAAAAGAAACTATAATAGTATAAATTAATGTCAAGGGCGGTCAACTTGAGCGAAAGATTTTAATCTCTGCTATTCTTCATCTTTTATTTCCGATATATATATATATATATATATATATATATATATATATATATATATATATATATATATATAGGGTCCGATGATAAATTGTCACGGTATTATATTTTTAATTTTGCGCATGCGCTTTATTTGTTTTTGATTTTGTCGTTTGCACAGTATAGTAGGGTCAGTTGGGCACAGTCTGTGTGTGAAAGAACACCGTGACGCATTTCACTCCGCCAGAAATTTGGCATTCTCACCGGAAGCTCCAATACGAACATTTCAGAGTATTTGAGCGTCAATCTGAGGATAGTGCAGTGGATTAAGAAAAGGTTGGATGAGTCTAATGGTGATTACGAAGGTACGACAGCTCGGGGAAATCACTCTGATCCCTATGATAAGAAAAGTACTCCCGAAATTGTTGGCGATGGCCTCAGACTAAACACCCAGAGCTACATCAATTGCCTTGAAGAGGCAGGGTTGCCCTGAGTCAAGAGGGTAGCTGCTGGGAGACCATATGTCTGACAACAGGACTCTGCGTCATGCCACACAAGCAGGAGAACATAGTCATGGCAGTCAGACAATTTCTGCGATATCAATGCTTACATCTCACCACCCAACTCCCCAGACTGCAACACTCTTGATTATTATGTGCGGAGCGCAGTTGAGCGAGAGTCAAACAAAACTTGTAACATCAAAGATAAACTGAAGGCAAGTATTATGGCAGCATTCACCAACTTAAACAAGGAGACCGTCCAGAAGCGTTGCAGGAGATTCCGAAGTCATCTGGAGGCCGTGGTTGAAGCCAATGGCGATTTTATAGAATACATTTACTCTGTAGTGTTTCAAAATATTTTGGGCTAATTTGTATGAGATGTCAGTGTTATTTTCATTTTTGCGTAATTTAGACGACAATTTTTCCATCGCAACCTATATATATATTTATATATATATATATATATTCACCTATAAAGATGTAGATTCGAACCCTACCGAGAGTACATCCTTTAGTAAGTGGATGTAATTTGCACTGCTTATGATGACACATGAGTAGTGGGATATACATATATATATATATATATATATATATATATATATATATATATATATATATATATATATATATATACAACTACTCTTAAAGACGCATTGTCATTATAAACATTATACATTCTTTAGTAAGTGGATGTAATTTACACTGTTTTTGATGAGAGTGCGTCTTTAGGAGTAGTGTGATATGTATATATATATATATATATATATATATATATATATATATATATATGAAGAAATATAGTCTTAAGATGTGCTATATTGATGGGATAAAGTGCTCAATATCAGAGATAGAGCGTGAGTAAATATAATAGCGAACATAGAAGTCAACACTTAGAGGCGACAGTCTGTTTCATGCTAGATGCAATCGTCCGGCCACGAAGGTTGCATCTAGCATGAAACAGACTGTTGCCTATAAGTGTTGACTTCTATGTTCACTTTTATATATATATATATATATATATATATATATATATATATATATATATATATATATATATATATATATTAGTAGGTAGGGTTCGGATCTACATTTTTACATCTTCTCAATCTGGTTCTACTATGTTTTTAATTTTCCATGACTTTTCCAATGACATCAGCTCTCAACTTGGCATCTTTGCCGGTGACACAACCATTTACTCCTGACTCGATAGTAAAGCTGAACAGTTCGACAAGATCAAAATGGCAGCCGATGTTCAAAAGGACCTCAAGTCCGTTGTTAACTGGGGCAAAAGATGGCTTGTTAATTTTAACGCCTCCCAAACTAAACTTTTCACCATTAATCATGTCAGAGACCACTCTCTGCCTTCCATCAGTATGGCTGATGCTAACCTCCAGAAAAGTGACTCGTTGAGCCTTCTCGGGCTAACGTTCTCAGCTGACATGAAGTGGAAAGACTACATTGAATCTATTTTTTTTTTATTCAGCTGCTAAGAAAGTCGGTTCAATGTGTCGTTCGAGAAAATTCTTCTCTCCAGAATCTATCTTACATATCTATAAGCCTACCATTCGTCCATGCTTAGGATTTTGCTAACAAAAAGCCCGGTACACTGCTATTTATCTTTAGCACCTTGATAAGATCCAAAGAAAAATCAGCAATATTATTCGTCCTGATCTGGCAGCTCGACTTCAGTCACTTACACACTGCCATAAGGTAGCCTTTCTGTGTCTTTTCTAAAAATAATTTCATCGTAATTGTTCGGATGAGCTCTTCGCTACGATAACTAGACTTTATGAATTAAGTGCAGTACTAGACTGAGGTCGAGATCTCATCAATTTACAGTTGAACTGGCTAGATGTAGCCGTAATTTCTATGTTAACAGTTTCTTCTCTTGCACTTTTCGCTTGTGAAAATCCCTTCCAGTACCATGTAGTCCAGCCAAGTTTAATCGGTAAAAATTTAAATGCAATATCTATCGCTATCTACTGTTCTCTTAATTACTCTTTTCTCTTTACGCTCAGTATTATTGTTTCTGTCTCTAATTCTTCCACACCCTGTAACACCTTGCGTCTTAGTGGCTTTATTGCCTTGCATGGGATTATACCGATTAAAAAAATTAAATAAAGTTATTTTTTACTAAAGATAAAATATTATTGACATGTGTTTCCATTCACTTAATGCACATGGTATGTTTCTCAGCGACTAACTTAAACGTGAATATGCGAGTGAATTCCTGTGCATAATACTCTCCCCTGACTCTCTCACTTAACAAGACTATCGCAGCGAAAACGCAGTTGCCACCATAGTCAACCTCGACAGGAGTCAGTCAAGCAAGTTTACAATATACGGTGGTATTACAAATATCTTTTTATTAAATCTGCTTGTGAGCATTTTTCTTCATTTGACATGCCTACATGAAGCTACATGTTCATAGAAATTGTTTGTAAAGCCTGGGGTCGTGTCAAGAGTCACTAATCCTACAAGAATGGCATTTACAAAGGATATAATAATAACCCTTAATACTAAATTCTGCTCAGTCTCACCCAAGCCACTAGGGGGTGGGGGCTTTCAAAATTATACCTCGCAGCCGATTTTGAATAAATTGTTCAGAAAATGTTTACATTTCTGGACAACGTAACATCTATATATACATACATATATTATGAAATGGACTAAGTCCGACAATTATTTTAATATATTTATTTTTTATACGTTATTTTTATAGATACAAATATTTAAATAAATTCTCTGTTTATAATAACTAACAACATTTTCCGGCCTGGATACAAAGCATTTATATATTTGTATCTATAAAATAACGTATAAACAATAAACTTATTAAAATAATTGTCGGATTTAGTCCATTTTATAATATATGATGCCATTTGGTTACGTTAAAATACGCTTCAAGCAGATATGAAAGTTCGAGGGAAATCATAGAAAGTTCGTAGTTTAAAAACAAGTGATTCATCCTTGCTAATGAGACGCTCCCTTCTTAGCTAAACTGGTATAGCACGTCAGGCTATGTGACGGTTCCGTGTAGGATGCAGGTTCGATTCCTGTCAATTTCTATGAAATTTCTCGGGCATTCACTCCGGTAAATCTAGTTAATACTGTTTATTATAAACAGAGCATTTACTTAAATATCTGTATCTATAAAGATAACGAATAAACAATAAATATATTAAAATACATACATATATAAACATGTTTGTGTGTAAACATTTTAAAAATAAAAGAATGCATTCATAAGTATTTCTTCAAATTAAAATAAAATAATGCATAATATTAATAAATAAATAAATAAATAAAAAAATAAAAAATCAACAACAATCAGACAATTGACTTAGCTTCGTTTATTAGGCATTAAATTACTGCACTTAGCATCCTCCATAGTTTACCTTGAATTTCACAGTTTGCCTGAACAATATTTATAAGCGTTTCTTAAATTTGAAATACCTTAAAAACCTAACGGTATTGTTACTTCTGTGTATAAAAACCTGTTGGAAAATAAAACCTCTACATTTGCCTTGATAAAGTCTATCAGAGGACGAAACACGACGCTAAGGAAAGGTTTTGGTACACACGTCAATACTTTAAATTATCTACTGTACACATTTTAAAACATTTGTGCAGTATCTAAAATTAATTTTTATTAAGGTTTGGTTTCAATTTTTTAATACTGATACATTCGAGAATTTTTAGTTTAAGTTTATTATTATTACTTAATACCTATTTTTTTAATTCTTGACATATCATAACTTAGTTACCTCCCATGAAGCGCTACTCGCTATTGCACTTAACTCAGCGTTCTTCACTTCACGAATACAAAAATCAACTTTCAGATGAACACAGAAAGTTTGTCTTTGAAAATGATGAACACTACTATATTTGTCTTTAAAAAAACAACACACTGATGACATTGTGTTAATGTCGAAAGTACTCGGAATAAATAAATAATATGTATTTAACACTGTAAATCTCTCTCCCTTTAATAACGACACCAAAAAGTTCGTCCGTGAATATGAAAGGATCCAATTGAAAATAAGTAGACAAAAATTATCCATACGATATAATAATATACTAGCAAATTGAATTATTTTCCTGTATTCAGTCCCCTATATCAGTGTGTGGTAACGAGCGTTCCTTATCCAGTCTGAGCATCAAGCGAAGTACATGGCATAAAAACCCACGCAAGAATCATAGGGCTACACCTGCGGATCTACCGATTTGCATGCATACATTTATTTATTTTAAACTAATATTTCAAGGCACCTGATGCGAAAACGTCAGAACACAGGCACAAATATATATATATATATATATATATATATATATATATATATATATATAGAGAGAGAGAGAGAGAGAGAGAGAGAGAGAGAGAGAGAGAGAGAGAGAGGCTGTATTTGAAGCATTTAGGATTGGTTCCCACGCTAAAAATGACTGATGTGCAAAAAGTGGTCCCTATGTCGGTATCTACCCGTTACCCGATAGCCCAGCTTAAATCCAGGTTCATTTAGCTACCCGGCCTCAAGACACCCCTACCGTCATACCTATCACATTAGCAATTCTTGTTCTGCTAAATTTAGAAACAGTTTTATTAGGATTCTCTCGAAAAAAGGAACAGACTCGTTGTTCTATTTTCGTTTTCTTCATTGGATTCCGTCTCAAATTTTCTACATTGAGTAATTATTATTGTTGTTGTTGTTGTTGTTTTTTTGTTTTTTTTTGTTTTTTTTGTTTTTGTTTTTTTACACGTTCAGTTTTGGCACCAGATGTAACTAATGACAAAACGGGGAGAGGGAAGTATAATAAATATAAACATTACTAAAACCTACAAATTATAGGAAGCTGTGAAGAACCATGACTGCACATATCATCAAGGCACACACAGAAGAAGAAAAAGAAAAAGAAAAATGGAAGAAGAAAAAGTAGATGTAGAAGGAAAAAAGAAAAAGTAGAAATAGAAAAAAAGAAGAAAAGTTGAAGAAGAAAAGGTAGAAGAAACAAAGAAAAAGAAGTTGAAGAAGAAAAACTCGAAGAAAAAAGTAGAAGAAAAAAGAAAAGATAGTAGTAGTAGTAGTAGTAGTAGTAGTAGTAGTAGTAGTAGTTGAGAAAGAAGAAGTAGAAGAACAAGAAGAAGAAGAAGAAGAAAATTAGAAGAAGAATATGACCGCTGACGTTAGAGGTTAAATCACAGGAAATTCCTTTAGTGTATCAAAAATACTTTTACAAACTTTGAGGGTGGGTTCCTGTTATTTAAAATATACAACACATAATTTATTATACATGAATTAATTTCTCAAACTAAATTAATATAAATAATAATTACATTATATAACAAAAATTAACATTAAATCACTTCATTTATTAGAGATTAAATCGCATCATTCAGCAGCCTCGATAATTTACCTTGATTTTCAGTCAACCTGGTGAATATTTATGAGCGTTCTGAAATGAAAAAATTCTGAAATCTAACGACATTTTTACTTGTGTTTTTAAATACGTGGTGCATAGAAAATCATCACGTTTGCCTTGATAAAGTGCATCAGAGAACAAAACGCGTCGGCTAAGATAAGTTTTCTTTTTGTCTTCGGATTCACAATTATTGCTATTCAATAGCCTCTAGAATAATTTGAAACCTATCCATTACTGCCTCCCTAATAACCGTCAGGATAAATATAATACAACTTACTACCCATAATGCACCATTGACCAGTATATATAAATAGACAAGGTTAAACAAAATTGAATATCCCAGATGAAAGTAATTGCCATAGCTTATCATCTCATGATTTAAGCTTAACGAGAATCTCTCTCTGGTTTTTATCTGCATCTGTATTCGAACTCTTTGGTATTCTGCCATTTTAGATCATGGAGTGTTTATTATTATCTTTTTTTTTTCTTTTTTTTTTTTTACAAGATGCCAGCTTAGCCTCAGATATCCAAAGGATATATTGCTCATTTTTTTCTCTTTTTATTTTATTGTGAAACTGAAGAAGCCAAAGAGAAAACACATTTTCTTCTGTGACGAAACGCGTCTTTGATAAAAAAGAAAAAAAATTCGTTTGGTTACATCATTATAAATTTTGTTGTGGATATTAGACATCCTACAAACACACACACACACGCATAAGCACACACACACACACACACACACACACACACACACACACAAACACACACATACAATGGATTTTTAAGGCTTTTTCCTAATTATTATTATAATTTGCTCCATATAATGCATTGAAGTCGAATAGGGACTAAAAGTCCTCATGGAATAATATCTACCATTTACAATTTCGTATTATATATATATATATATATATATATATATATATATATATATATATATATATATATATATATATATGAATATATTTTTGTAGGTACAAAATTTAATAACAGAAATAAAAGTGTGAAGCTTAATATTACTAGACATATTAAAAAGCGAAGCAACCGGTTTCGCTCCCGCACCTCAGGACTCCCGGGAGATTTAACTTAAATTAAAAACGCTAGAAAATGTGCAATGAGAAGGAAATGGGGAAAAAATGAGCGCAAGGAGCTAGAGACAAAGAAGAGCGAGCCCCAACAAGCATTCACGCTGTTTACATAGGGAAAGTTTGCGGGACCCGACGTAAAGTGCCTCCAGTACCTTGAGGCGAAATAAAGAGTGTGACCGGGACAACACAGTGAACCAGTTGACAATGAAATTAGCAGCACACCCTCTGTTATTTAAGAAGTGCTTACATATGGCGGAACCATAGGTATTGGGACACGTCCTTAGATATATATATATATATATATATATATATATATATATATATATATATATATATATATAGTGCCACCTCAGTTATCGAACGTCTCACATGTCGAACAAATCGGTTTCCGAACAGAAAATTCGAGATGAAAATGCCTCGGTTATCGAACAAAATTTCGGTTCTCGAACAACATTGCCGAACCGAGTTAACCCGAACGAAATAATTTCTGAGTCGACCGCCATGTTGTATATATTCGGATGTTGTGCCGTGCTTTTCTTTTCCAATTTTATTGTACTGTGACTTTTTTCTATACATTGATTTTGTTCTGGAAAAATAGTTTCGTCTTACGGACATTTCGAGTTACTAACGGCCTTCAGGAACGAATTAAATTCGTGAACCGAGCTTCCACTGTATATATATATATATATATATATATATACCACCAAAATCATGGTCTTCCGGGCAGTAGTCCTCTCTACCCTTTTATACGCTTGCGAAACATGGACCCTAGATAGAAGCGAGGTAAAAATGCTAGAACGCTTCCAGCAACTGAAACTAAGGCAAATCCTCAACATCTCTTGGGAGAGCTACACCAACAACACAGAAGTGCTGAACAGAGCCTCAGTGAGCAGCGTCCAGTGCACCATCATCCATCACTGTCTACGCTGGATGGATCCTTCCAGGCTCCCCAAGAAAATCCTATATGGCGAGCCGGCCATCGGGACTAGACCACGAGGAGCACCCAAAATGCCCTACAAAGACCAACTAAAGCGCACCCTGACACTTAGTAACATTAGCGCGTCCTCGTGGGAAGAAACTGCCATCGCTGACTTCGAGAAAAAGAGGAGGGGGAATGAAGAGGCAAGACGACGAAGGAGGAGAGTGAGATGTGAACGACCTCGTCCTCCCACTAACCTCCCCTGTGAGCATTGTCCACGACTAACCCACCACCGTCTGGGCCTCGCAAGCCATGTCAAACATAAACATCAACCGCGAAGATAGGACTCATGACAGAACCCGATACTCGGACACGACTGGGAGCCGACGACGACGACGACGATATATATATATATATATATATATATATGTATATATATATATATATATATATATATATATATGTAAATTAAAATTCTTCTAAACAGTGCGAGGTAGATTATTAAGTTATTAATTGAAGACTATATTTACTAAGTGAAAACTACAATCCTAATATAAATCATACTACCGAAACTTTTTACTATAATAAAATATATTTTTTTGCGTCAAAATGTTATATGTTAAGAAAAATAATTTAATTTGTTTTGAGTTTATTTCAAGTGTTTTTTTCTTTTTGTCACTTAATTAAAATAACCTTAATAATTCATAACCAAGAAAATATAGACATTAATAATAAAAAATATACATATATTATCTCAGTTAGTTAAAAATTTAATAACTGTGAGTGAGTTAATAATTTAATTATTAATTTAATAACTGACATAATATAATTAAAATTATATTATCTCGGTTATCA
>OZ038491.1:112233139-112245639 GCA_964036315.1 Acanthosepion esculentum
AGAAGAAGAAGAAGAAGAAGAAGAAGAAGAAGAAGAAGAAGAAGAAGAATTAAGATAGGAGATAATGGTTGACAGTGCATTTCAATTTTTGAAGATCAAAGTTGACTGAAAGCAAGAAGCCGGATGAGAGTTTCACAATCGAGAAGAGCGATACAAAAACTGTTAGTATAGAATTTACGGTTAAGTTTAGCCATTTCAACTGTAAAATGATGAGACCTAGCTGCCAATCTAGTACTGCGCTTAAATTCATAAAGTACCATAGAGAAAAGTTCATCTGAGTAATTACCATGAAAGTATTTATACAAAAGACACTGGGAAGTTATGTTACGGAGTTGGGAAAGGGACTGAAGCCGACATGCCAGGTTAGGACCGATAGCATTCCAGTTTTTTTTTTCATCAAGAATCTCTGAATATATAGCAGGAGTACCAGACTAGATGTGGCAGCAAGATTCAAAACAAGGACTAATGGCAGACTCATAAATAGGTAAGATAGATTCCTGCGAGAAAAATTGTCCAGCACGTTAAGCCAACTTTCTTAGCTGCAGACTTAGCAATTGATTTAATATAATCTTTCCAGGTTCATGTCAGCTGAAAACGTTAGTAGAAGAAGGTGCAACGAGTCATTCTCCTGGAGGTTAGCATCAGCCATACTGATGGAATATAAAGACGGTTCTCTCAGATGATTAAAATAGGGTAATTTCTTGCCATATTTAAAAACAAACTGTAGGTCATTTTTTAGATTATTTGCCAATTTGATATAATCAAGCCGATCTGACTTGCTATTAAGGCAGAAGTAAATAGTTTTGTCATAAGCATAGATACCAAGCTGTGAACTAGTAACACCAGGAAGGTCATTTATGAAAGTGACGTCCTGGGGACACTTCCATTGATGCAAAAAGATCTAGAATCTATGGTGTAACGCTTGTGAAATCTGTAATTGGTTTTCGTTGTTGCAATGTCTATTCTTTGTTTTAATTTTTTCAAGGTCCATAATTTGTTTAAACAATTTCAAACATTTCAAAAATACTGCATCGTTTACGATTTGTTTAAACGCCTTTGTGTATCTGAAACATTAATAATGGCTAACAATAAACACATTTTCCCCAACAACGGATTTTATCTAAAAGTCAAGGTAAAAATTCTGATGAATATAGAATAAAAATAATAGAATTGCAAATGAAAATAAAATCTCTTAGCAATATTTATTTTTTTACTGTCCTTCCCACTCCTTTATCTGACATCCATTTCGAGTTTCATCTCCATCCCTTTTGCCTTCAGTCCTGAGAGTGTAAAATATTCCGAGCCCCCATTTCTAATTGTGTCTTCCAAAAATTCAAATATCTCTGTCTATATCTCTGAGATGAGGTATTATGAATAATTCAATTATTTACATTATTCGGATTGCTATCCTCATCTATATTGCCTAAGAACGATGTATGATAGATTTCAGCAAATATGGATAATCCTGTTGGAGAGCAATTATCTAGAATGTTGTTGACAGCCACGGGGCTAAGCAGGAGGTATGATAGATTTCAGCAACCATGGATAATCCTGTTGGCGAGCAGTTATCTAGAATGTTGTTGACAGCAAGGGCCCTAAGGAGAATGTATGATAGACTTCATCAACCATAGATAATCCTGTTGGAGAGCAATTAGCTAGAATATTGTTGAAAGCCACTGGCCCCAGGAGGATGGATGGAAATACTGCTTTTAACAGAAATCGAACGTGTAAATTTCTGCATGTTTTAAACAGTCACTGAACAGTGGTCCTCATTTTCAGTTAATACCTTAAATACGAAATAATATTCGGACTAATACAGTGACTTCTTGAAGCTACAATTAAAGTTTAAGTTAATGATGCCTGAATAAACAAAGCAACCACTAACAAGATCAATATTAGAGAACACCGTTTTTTTAAGCAATAATAATCAGAATACCCTCCTATCCTGTGTAAAATTGACTAAATTAGACACTAAATAAAGCAATGAATGAATAAGTATCAGTGATGAATCACAGATTATCATCGCCAAAATTGAAATTAATACCGTTCATTTTAACGTTTCTTTACGTCAATTCTGTAGATGTTCATTTTTAGTTGACATCTCAAAATACAATGAAAGCGAAACGCGCATATACAGTAGAAAAGGAAACGATACTGGCGAATCATACATCGTCATTCTTCAAATTGAATATAACAACCCTCGCTCGACTATTTGACATTTTTTTAAATGATGTTCTCTCTGCACCAGGCCCAAGAGCCACTCGATATAGATTCAGGAGCACACTTCTTTCTGCGAAGATAACGGCTGACACGAGATTTTAACTGGTTAAGATTGTTGTCATCGGAAGGAAGCACGGTGGTGTAATGGATAGCGGCTTGGATTGTGGAATCGGAGAGCCTTGTTCGAATTCCAGTCGAATCCATTATACTCAATCCATTGCTAATACCCTTGAGAGAAATATGAATCCTCTCCCACCCCCCCAGCTATGGGTAAATAGGGTGGAAATTGATTTACCCTTCACAAGGTCGCGGAGACGATTTTGGGCTCTATTCACACTGGAAAGGCAAGACTGCACAGATGCTCCCCATAGATAATGAAAGCCGAATGGACGTACGGGGAAAGAAATAATGAACTCTGTATGTACAAACGATTAAACTGTTCAACAAAAAAGATTTTTTGAAATGGTTTCCAGACATTAAACATCCATTTTAGCTAATCTGAAAATGGCCTTACTTTGCTGTACAGAAATACCTCGTTTTGGGAAAAAGAACATTTTTTCATTTGTTCTCGTTATATATCACATTGACCGATGGCAATATTTCTAAAAATAAAATCGTAAAAACCTCTCAATTCGTATTTAAACCAACAAATATTGGTCTGCTTACTGAGAAATACTATTTTTTCAATAACAATCAGACCCTAAGTCTTTCAAAGTAACACGATTTAATATACCAAGACCAACAAGTATTTTCATCAAATCATTTAATAAACTAACAGCAGAAATAAACCTTCGTGAACGTAAGAACAATGGTAAATATTTTCACTTTCTTGATTGTCATGTTCAATGTTATTTAAGTCCCTTTTGATACTCCAGCAGTATCATGTACAATGGAATAGGTGCATTCAATTGGGATGTCTTTAGTTGGAGTTTCTTTCCAACTGTGAAAGCAAAATGCTCTCAATGAGTTTAGTTTCCTTCCGGATTGAAGGGATAAATGAGATGGGATAAATTTAGGAATATCCAACAGAAGATTTGGGGGTTTCATTCTTTTGATATAAGGTTTACTAAAGTATATTACTGATAAAGTTTATCAGTTAAATTGAATTTTGGCGATAAATTGGAAAAATCCCGTAAACTATTTTTAAATTTTTGACTCAAAGACACTTTTTTCTCATAAAAATAGTTTATTTTAGGTGTCTGACATAAATATTTCGGCCTACCTGAAAATTGATGTTTTTCTACGTCCTTTATTAACTAAATTTTGCGGTCAGCCAAGATCGTAAATTGATCTTTTTTCTAAAAATGAGCAATTTCAGTACAGCAAAAATGATAGCTAACAGGGAAAAACTGAGATCATTTTCGCAATCAGCAAAATCAAATTAGCTAAATTACTTGTTTTGTTTCTTGGCACCAAAAATCTTGTTGACCAGTGTCCTTAAAATTGAAAATAAAACCGTTCTATTTTGCTCAACTAGTTTCTTTTCAGCAGCCATCAAACAATAGAATCAAACATTAAAATAAACTGAAGGGACACAAATAAATAAGTTGTTATCCTTCTTTAAGTTGAAAACAATACCCGACACTCTATCGTATGTTTTCTACAGTTTAGTTGACATCAGAAAATACGGAGAAAGCGTAATGTACATAAAGTGGAGCAAATGATAAATCGAATATTGTTGTGAAAAGAACACCCTACACACTATCGTATCTTTTCTAGCGTTTACTTGACATTAGAAGATACAAAGAAAGTCGGGCGTACTTGCATATTAACAACCGAAAAGACAGATGAATAATGGGTTATCTTTTAAACTGTAAATCATACTCTACGTTTTAACGCACCTTTTCTGTCATTTAGTTGATGTAAAAAGATACAATGAAAGTGTAACTTAATTTAATAAACACCAATCCAGAAAACAAGAACGGGCAAGAAAACCTGATTGTGTTTTTCGTAGGTTGAAAAACAGAAGTATTTGTTTATATAACAAATGCAGATCACGAATATGAAAAGAGCTCAATGAAACCCGATCAGTAGTGTTTTTCACATGATTCTTTAATCACCTGACAAGAAATTTATACTTCTGTCCATAAATGGACCCGCACATATCTTTGTCGATGAAATGGCTTCTTTTTTTTTTTTTTTTTTTTGTAAACGTTATTCAACTTAACAGAAAAGTTCCATTGAATTATAAATCGTATATTTGGTAAATTTTTCTCTTTTTCCAAAAATGTCTAAATCAAAATATTTAGGCTTTTTATGGAGCTTTAGACTCACTACCACTTTTTACCAACTAGCTATTTCCCAGTAATTTGATCCAAAAATAGAATTCATACACAAATAGACTTACATCTCATACTGCCTCAAGCCTTTCCACCGCAGGGTCGCATTACGTCTATCACTGTAAAAATGGAATTTGAAGGCCTACTTGAAATTCAGGCCAAGATTTCGTTCAATTATTGCCATGCTTTTCGCCAGTGCATTTATTCATTCCTCCCCGCTACCTTACCCACAGTTACGGATAAAATTAGAAAGGCGAACCCAGCCATTTAGTAACAACCAATCTAGAAGGAAAATTCTGAAATCCTAACTGTGAAAAATGCAACGACCAACCACTGAAATTCGCTTCCTAATTTAGTGATATTAAAGAAAGCAGTGGAGAGCCGTGATCGTCTATATTCGGAATGGACATAGCTCTTATTTATTCGAAACGTTATTCAAAAGTATCACAATGTGAGGATTTAGTTTAAAGCCGATTTAATCGCGTTACTCAAAGATGAATTAAAATTGATGCTGTTTTGACTTAAGTCTCGTGACCGGAAGTGATCAAAAATTGTTTAGGATTAAAACAAGGATTTAAATGTACACGTGAGTATTATGGATGATATCTCAATACATTACAGCCTTTATCATATCGAGAATATTTAGAAATACTTTTTTGGTGTTATATAAAAGATCTGTAATTGATTCGTTGTCAGAAGAAAGAATGCATGGTTGTCAGCAAGAGAGGCAAACCAAGAATGCGAATGACAAATTGAAGACGTCATAATAAAGAAATCAATTCAACTGAGAAGTTTCAAAAGAGAAAACGAAAACTATGAAACCGAAATCCGAAGCATAGCCAATGAATTACCGTATTAACAAAGAGAAAAGCTTCGTTAGAAAGAGGAAAAGAGTGCTGAACTATTGCGTAATAAGCAACCCTTCTATATGGCAATGAATGCCAGGCAATTTCCTTACTGATGAAGAGGAGTCTTGGAACAAGGGAGATGTGAATCTATAATAGGATGCAGAGAATATCATGGAAATAGCATTTAAGAAACGAAAGGAAAGTGGAAATAAAAAGAACATTTAGAATAAGAAAAGAACAGTCGAAGTTTATTGAATGCATAAGGAGGAAAGAATGTTTGGAGAATTTGACACTCGCATGACATACCTAACACGAGAGAAACAAAGACAAACATTGAGTAACTTACCGGACGAGTCTGTGTAAACAGATGCCAGAATAGGGACTGAGCAAGATAGTAAAAAAGCACAACGGATAGGAAGTTGTGGAGAGCCATGATCGTCAACGTCCTAAAGAGATAAGGTACAAGAAGAGGAAGTGAATTATATGGCGTATAGCGATATAATTTATTTCAAATTAAAGTCATATTTGTGTTTAAGCTTTTCTAGGCGCTACCTCTTAACTTTAACATGATTCCACAACCACCGCCATTTTGGTTTTTGTAATTTACTGCACAAAAACAATGAAAGCTGTACATACTAAAATATTTAACCGTCATTTATACCGGCTTCAGCTTTCAATCTCTATGCTGCATATTAAAAATCAGGAAGAAACGAATGGTCATAGGTCAAGTGCTGAGTTATTCGGAGAATTAGCCAATGAGTTTTACCATGCTAATATATTGCTAATGATTTCATATGATCAGTATTTCAAATAATTTTAGCAGAGAAATGCATTAAAAGCCTGGACAAATAAGATCATCAGTTGTCAGGAATTGAGGCAAATGTGGCCTTTCTTCTTTTTTATCATTTCACCCAATTTAATATCGTGATGTAAATACACGGTCATAGCAATGTTAATATTAGACGTTTCCTTATAAGGAAACATTCGGCATTCATTAACCAAGCAGTGGGTTGAAATTTATAAAACCTTTCTGTTAAAAGAGGAAAATAGTATTTTTATGTCTAATAAATGATAACGCTTTTGCAGTGAGCTTCCTAAACTTTTGATCGAAGTGGAGTGGAAAGTCTTAATTATGTCATTAATTTCTCTTCGAATATCTATTTTAGTTGTTGCTGTTTAAATGTCTCCAAGTGATTTTTTTTCTGTCATTTATTATTATAACCCTATTACTGTAGTAATTTATTGACAATCAAGAGAGAAACGTTTTGTAGCTTGTCAGGAATGAAGGCAAGCGTTAATAACATAATTAGACTACTATATGCACAGTGTAAAGGCTTTCGTAATCATTTTGATATTTTTAATTCGTAATTATTTACAATGCTTCTCCTGAGAAATTCGTAGGCGATTATCTCTAATCCGATGATTGTCATAAACAAGTAATGATAATACTTCGAAATTTCAGACGACGTAATGTACGGCTGGGTTTGAATGTAACGAGTGTTGTTGAGAATAATGAAAAGCGATAGTCATTTGTTCATATTCTGATTTTCTTTTTGCACATTGCAAAATGATTGAATAAAAATACTTTGATAGAATGCCAGAAAAACAGATGACAGATACATTAATAATTTCGAAAACACTTCTCCCGGCAAACAAGTCAAGGTTATTAAATGACCGCTAAGCTATCGCGTAGAAACAAAAAAAATAAAATAAAATAAACATGATATAGAGATTGTCTATGAAGGTGGAAAGATCGCATGTTGGGATCAAATTCCTGTCAAAGCCGTTGCGTTCGCTGTCACACAAATACCTTGAAAAGACATCTCTTCTCCGTCATACCCAATTGTTAGGTGTTAATAGCAGGATACCCTTCCCTTGCTTTGGGTGGAAACCTGTCTAGAAAAGCAACTCTGAATCCAAAATGGGTTGGATATGGGACTAACAACACCAATGTGCAAAAAATTACTTGCTACGGTAACCACGTTAGCAACACCTTGTGTAGTGAGGCTGCGGCCCTATAGCAATAATGAAATATACATGATTAACATACATAATCATCATCAAATCTTTTTCGAGTTGAAGGCTCTTTGCAAATCAGTGCGATATGTCATTTTCAGCGTGCTTGATAGTTTACAATTGAATTATTGGTGTTTTACGGCTTATCAACCATTTTCAGGTTATTTAAAGCCAGAAAGCATTTTTTTTTTTAGATTCTAAGAATGTTGGGGGCATAATGAATTTCTGACACAATTCTCACTAACTAACCCATAGCTGGAGAGGGAAGGGATGAATTCATACTTTTCTCAAGGTTAAGTGAATACAACGGACCCAACGGGAATTCGAACTCGGTTCTAAGATTAACAATTCCGAGCCGGTATCCATTATACCACCCGCACATCCAAGTTTGCAGCACCTGGTATTCCGAAGCGGTCACCTATCTAGGTGCTGACGGGACTCTATGTTGCTTGACTTCGGAATAAATAATATAAGTATCTAAATTTAAGTCATTCAACCATTATTTTTCATCCAGGCTTCAGTCGTCATTTTAAAAAGAACCGCTTAAGTTTTGCTTAGTGTGGGGAGGTGAGGTTTGCCCCATTTATAGAAAAAAACACAGTTAACATTAATGAAAAGTACGATTTTTTTTTTGTTTACTTTTCGAAAGAAATTAATATTTATTGAAAGGTCTTATATCGTTCAAGCATCGTTCCGGCATCGTTCCGGCATCGTCCCGACATCGTCTCGGCATTGTCCCGGCATCGTCCCGGCATCGTCCGAACATCGTCCCAGCATTGTCCCGACATTGTTCCAACAACGTCCCAGCATTGTTCCGACAGGGTACCCGCATCGTCCAGGCATCGTCCAGGCATCATCCAGGCATCGTCCCGACATCGTCCCGTTATTCCCCCGACATCATCCAGGCATCGTCGCGACATCGTCCCGCATTGCCCTGACATTGTCCAGCCACTGTCCTGCAATCGTCCAGCTATCGTCCCAAGAAACCTAACCAGCTGTCCCAAACTGATATTTTATCGTCCCCGAGACGTCGGGGCAATGTTCGTCTCAAGCGCTGCTAGGTAAGGTACTTTTTCCGTCAATACTTAAATGTCTGGATACGTTCCGAGTCGACCTTGTATAGTCTGTTTATCCGTCGATATGAAGTCATTAATCATGTACACTTGTATTGCTTTGAACGAAGCTTGAGGTCATTGAGGTTATCAATTTATGGCTACCCTTTATCAACATCGACCACCGATGCATGCAATGTCAAAATTGACGAATTCAGGTTGCCCAACGCAGGGCCAAGTTTCATATGTACTTCATAATGTAATCGTCTGTGTTCTGCACAAGCGTATATATTTTGCGTTCGCTTTAAAACCTATGGATGTTGCCTTCCCGACTGTTTTTATTTTATTTTCATATCAACGCTTTTCTCAAATGCATATTGATCCTCTAACCGGCGAGGTTTAAATTCGCAAGAAATCGTAGATAAAATTTGCAAATGAGAATCGATCTCGTTTTGTACCGAAGTATTAAATTGAATTTCTGTTGCTGAAGGTCACAGGTGAGAAGGAGGAATGTTCGAAATTTAATCTCACTTAGCCGTCCAAACTGCCTCATTACTACTTTGATTGAATATCGATTTAGAGTAGAATATACATGCTACAGAGATTTCACTACTGTATATCCCCCAGTGCAATCACTTTCAAACTACCTAACAGGAAACTTTCATTTGTCTCCGTTAACCATTCAATTAGAGTAAATTGCTATTGCTACAAGGCTATTTAGTAAATAGATAGACTGTGCCTTCATTTAATAGTTCAATTTTACTCCAGAGAGCATTAGCTTGTGTATCTTTTCCCATTTGGCAAAGGCGACGAAGTAAAATATCTTTGCAGACAATTGTATTACGAATGGCCAATGTCAATTGAGTGAGATTATCCATATTTCCTCACGCTAAGCACGAAATTTCGATGATTACAGTTTCCAGTTGAAAGAAACGTTCGGTCAACTGTGCATCGACTTCGTGCTTTTTTCATTTTTATTTATTTTTTACAATGAATTTAAGGCAGTATAACGCCCAAGACACACTCGAGGTTGAGGATTACAAATGAAGAATAGCAGTTTATGTGCATACATTTGGGGAAAATAATGGGTTGACCCTCGGCTTGAACAAGTTAATATTTTAGTGATCGGTGAAGTATTCTCTTAGGAGTCGCTTCCACCAAGCGGTGGTTCGTGGGATGCTTACATCTCACCAACAGAATACGAAGGGAATGAAGGTGGTTTCGCTACAATGTGCGTCTTATGGCCGGTCTTAGCCGTAAAAGGTTAGAACTGTGCAATGTTGTTCGTCTAAACACTTGCCATGGAAATAGCGATAGAGCAGCGATGGCCATGCAACGTTTCGTCTGTGGGAAAAGGGTTTTGTGGTAGAAAATATTTCGTCACCCACAAGGACACGGATACGATTTTAAAGTCTATCGCGACTGGAAAGTGAAGACTGGATAATTCCTGCCCATATATGGCAGCAATACTCCATTTTCGGCCTGAACTGGCTCTTGTAAGGTACGATAACGGGACGATGTTAAGACGATGCCGGGACGATATAAGATCTTTTAATAAATGTTAAATTCTTCCGAAAAAAAAAATCATATTTCTCATTAATGGTAGCTGTTTCTTTTTTAATAAATGGGACAAGCCCCTCCCCACCACAATAAACAAAACGTAAGTGGTTATTTTTTAAATGGCTCTTGTAAAAGTCGAGGATAGTGGGAAGAGCCAGGTACTTAGTGCAGCGATACAGGGAACTGATCATGTATAAGTTCCACTTGAGGCGTGGGTTGAGCTTAAATCCCAGTAGGCGCTTAAATCACGGGACCTCGCGTTCATCGCAACAGGCAAAAAATCAGTGTCCTTTCGGTGATGATAAAACGTTGCCGGTTTGATTCTCGAGGCATTGAATCTAACCAACCAGTTTCCAAACTGACCTGTGTTACATTTAGGTGAGAGGAGAGATCAGCTGCCAGGCTCTGGTCATCTAGAGTTAGTAACATTCAAACTTCGATTTTTCAAGTTTCTTTTCAACATTTTAATGTAAGCAGACTAAAATTGCCGGAGAAGCATTAGGATTGACTCCTGCGAATTGCTTGTTAAGAATTTAATGAAAATTAGAACCGTATATAAACTGAGGCGTTAACTCCTATATTATTTTCTCAGAAGCTTACGGCCACCTCACGTTGAAACACAGGTTCCAGTACAGTACGACCACCGAAGTTAAGCAATATCGAGCCTGAACACCTAGATGGGTGACCGCTTGGGAATACCTGCTGCTGTAAGCTTAGATGTGCGGGTGGTGTAATGGATAATGGCTCGGAATGGTTAATCAGAGAGCTGAGTACCAATTCGTTATATTCACTTACGAGAAACTATATATCCACCTCTCATCCACCAGGGATGGGTTAATTAGTAAGACCAGTTTCACTAAATCATTGTTACCTCAAAAAATGTTGTCTAAAATATTTTCTTGCTTTAAATAACCTGCAAATCCGTAAAAAGACGAATGATTTTCTCATAGTTTAATATAACAGTTAAAATGAGTTATTTAATGTGATGGGTGTATAATTATTACGAGTTCAATCGGATACCCCATTATGATGACCTTGTGTCATACACAGCTAGATTTACTTAATGTCCATAGTCTACAACAGTAGCGCAATAATGACTAAGCCTGTTATTTTGTTTGCTATTGTTCACAAAATGTAAGGCGCAAGAACCCCTCAAGGTAGAGAATTTCTAAATAAGATTGCTGTAAGGGTTCACACAAAGGTTCAAACAGGGTGTCTCCAAAAATGTATGCAATTTGAAATGAAATTAGATGCAGTGTTTTATTGACTTGCAACTAGTGCAACTAAGATGTGTCGCTCGTCTGTAAAATTGCCATTTCGTCTCTGGGAAAAGTGTTGTAGAGTAGAAAAATAATTCATCACAGACAAGGTCGTGTAAACACCTTTGAATTCTGGAAAGTGATCATTAGGCGGATCTATCTCAGATATGGTAGTAATAAAACCGTTGGTCGTTATGTATTTGATTCTATGCTTTCAGTCAAATCAGTCTCAAAACACTGGCTTACGTCTGAAGCTAAGTAAGCGTTTAGCGACACCAGGTACCTTAAATAGGCAATATGCATAGTAACAAAACTTACTAACTGCCAAATTAAAGCGCTTCTGTGGTCGACAAAGCCTCTTCTTCCACGTGCCGTGTCCGATGGCGATCATGGCTCTCCACAATTTCTTGTCCTTTATAGTTCTTTAAAAAAATTGTATTTTTTATACTCTCCTAAACATTGCTCTGCTTGCCAGGTAAGTTATGCATTGCCTTTATCTGTCTCTCTTACCGTCAACCTGTCCTGTGAGTATCAAATTTTCCAAGGCCTCTTTCCTCATTATGTAGCCTAGAAATATCAACTGCGTCTTCATGATATTACGTATAATTGTCACTTTTGTTTCTATTCTCTCTAGAACATCGTCGTTGCTCAAATGTCTATCCCATAGCATCCTCAGTATCCTTCTGTAGAACCACATTTCTGTTGGTTCAAGTCTCTTCTACATCTGTGAATGAATTGTACAGCATTCACTGTCATATAGGAGGAGTGATATTACACAGCAATTAAGCACTCTTTTCTTTGTATTTTCAGCATCCAACTATAGAACGTCATTTCTGTTGGTTCAAGTCTCTTCTACATCTGTGAATGAATTGTACAGCATTCACTGTCATATAGGAGGAGTGATATTACACAGCAATTAAGCACTCTTTTCTTTGTATTTTCAGCATCCAACTATAGAACGTCATTTCTGTTGGTTCAAGTCTCTTCTACATCTGTGAATGAATTGTACAGCATTCACTGTCATATAGGAGGAGTGATATTACACAGCAATTAAGCACTCTTTTCTTTGTATTTTCAGCATCCAACTATAGAACGTCATTTCTGTTGGTTCAAGTCTCTTATTCATCTATGAGTAGATTGTATAGCATTCACTGCAGTATAGGGCGACAGTAAATTAGTTTATTTAAAACCCATAAAACATTGCTGTTGACTGCCGATTAACAAGCTTATCTGACAAACGATTGATAGTGTTGGAACTTCGATTAT
>OZ038491.1:112250639-112253139 GCA_964036315.1 Acanthosepion esculentum
AAAGGGTACTTCCTTTGCTAAGGCAACCAGATGAAAGAGATCGCTGAATTCAAAACAAAACAAAAATGCGGGTATGACAATGCTACTAAATCCATCGCTGATGTTGGCATGGCTACAGTACTTGTGGCTGCACCAACGACCCACAGTGCTTTACGTGGACACATACACACAAGTAAAGTTTAATATTTATCTGCTCTCTCGTAGGACAGGTTCATCAACGTCATTTATCTGCTCAAAAAGCATATCTTCATCGTATAACTCAAGAAAAATGCACATCTCTAGCCACTGGGTAGTGACGTCAGACCACGTGACAGTATATTAAAATTACCCGTATTTGTTCACAATTTGTTGTAATTACAAACGCTGGCTCGCGATTGGTCAGAAGAAGCGACTTGCTGGTCACGTGTCATATCTCCCCCCTTACCGCAAGCTAAATGTACTGCTTGGCTGTAAATACCTGTCCGACCAGTATCGGCGTAGACCGCACATATAGATAACGTAAGCGCCTGATAGGCTTGCACTCCAGGTCAGAGGAACTACGTTGCTGCAAAGGAGAGTATATCGCAAAAGTCCATTTTGAAGATAGCGTGAAGGTGGTCAAGTTGACGCCATATTGTTACACTGTGTGCGTTTTATGCCGGATGAGTTATGGAAATGGGAAAATGTGGAGGCGGTGGTGGAACCAAATTAATATGCACCGGCGAAGCTGTATTAACTTTACCCGCGCTCAAATTTATCGCTTATTTTAAAACTAATCTAACTGGTCTCTCCATAAAGCCTTACAGAGATGACGGCCACCTCTCTCTTCATATATACATCACATGTATTTATGAAGAGAGAGGGGGCCATATACATACAGAGATCCCTAAAAGTATCACCGGTCTTTTGTGGACTTGAGCCAACGTTCAACTGGGCATTCATTACGTTACCTTATCGTAATTTGCTACACAAAATGTATTTATTAGTAAGTCTCTCCCCACCTCTCTCTCCTTATATATATATATATGCATATATATATATATAGAGAGAGAGAGAGAGAGAGAGAGAAAGAGAGAGTGAGAGAATTGAACTCGGACCATTATATGACGTAAGCTTTATACCCACTAGACCAACGTATCTCGGTGACGAAGAGGTAACATACTAGACTCGATATAGCGCCAGATCTTCATAAATTCCGCCGTGTGATATATATATATATATAGAGAGAGAGAGTGGGGGGAGAGATTATTAGGAGGATTTGAATAATCAAAATTAATTCATCGAGTCTCGGAGAACCCCCAGCTGGATGCAGAAAGCACTAGACGGATGGAGCGGCTTGGGGATAGAAGACGGGATTCAAGGGGCACAGTCCGTTACTATATGTATACTTGGATGAGTCACACGGCATAATTTATGAAGATCTGGCGCTATATCGAGTCTAGTATGTCACCTCTTCGTCACCGAGATCCGTTGGTCTAGTGGGTATAAAGCTTACGTCATATAATGGTCCGAGTTCAATTCTCGGTAGTGGATGCACACTGCTGACGAAACGGCCGTCTAGTGCTTTATGCATTCTGTCGAGGATTCTTCTAGACTCGATGAATTAATTATGATATATATAAGAGTGTACATTGAAGTCAAGACCCAGGGGCGACAGGAGATTTCATGCTAAACTCAAACGCCAGGCCATATATATATATATATATATATATATATATATATATATATATATATATATATATATATATATGCATGCACACATTAATTCCTATTTGCCCAGTTAAACATGAAACGTCTCTGGGTGTTGATTTCAATGTCCATCTTTATATTTGCATACGCTCTACCACTGATATTGACAGTCCTGGATTTGACGATAAACTGCATCCAGCAGCAAGGCCTCTGATCAGAAGACTGGAGGTTTTGAGGAGCGTGGAACCACCTCTTAATTGCTGGTGTTCCCAGGTTCAGTTTGATATAATTTAAAATGTGAATATCTGAGTAACTACCCAGGGAAGGGAAACGAAATTAAATAGGCTTCATGTTCACCAATAACAGATTTAATTATCAAAATTCAATGATATTCCAAGTGATGTAGATTTTTATAACTGATTTCAAAAAGCTTTACAAATGTTCAATATGCGCACCACCTGTAACACGACACACATCAACTTAGTAGTCCAGCTCCTGCCAAAGACGCTGTAGCAGGTCTTGCGTAACATTCTCCCGCGCCTCGGTGATTCTCTGCTTAAGTGCCTCTAGGCTTGTAGAGAGAGGGTGCATATAGACCTGTTCTGTCATATAACACAACAGAAAAAAATCACAAAGTATCAAGTCAGGTGAGAGCAGTGGCCATTTCATAAGTATTTTGTCCACTGGCAGGCTCGATTCATCTTCCGGGTTCATCTTCCGGGTTCATCTTCTTTTCATAGTTTTTACACATTTTGTTAAAATTTGAGATCATTTGAGCGAGAATTGGTTATGCTATTAGATTACAAAATGTTCTCTTTTTTGTTGGGGGGGG
>OZ038491.1:112258139-112260639 GCA_964036315.1 Acanthosepion esculentum
TCCAGTATAATATATATATATATATATATATATATATATATATATATATATATATATATATATATATCGAGAGAGAGAGGGGGGGACATTTATTCGTAAACATATAAATATTTAAATTATTGTATTTCCAACTAATGAATAAACATAATTTTCATATAATTAACTGTACACCGATGTATAATAATTAAATATGCAGAGAAAAATAGAATTAATAGAAATAAATCCCATTCGTCCATTTTAATGAGTGAAAAAAGTATTCGTACAATACAAAAGAAGAATATATAAACTTTCCTAAATACATTGTAGAATAGCCAAACAGTCTAGACTGTCAAATAGATCTTTTGGAGAGGGCGATATAGAAATGCACTTCGAGACTGTCAAAATATGTCTTTCGGAGCGGAGGATATACGAAACAGAAAACCACATCTAGACTGTCAAAGATGTCTTTCGGAGATACCGATATCGAAAATAAGAAAACATTTCTCTACCATTTCAAGTTCAATTTGAGACTAATCAAAGTCATTTTGTGACTAAGCAAGTTCATAATGAAATAGCCAAGTTCAGATTGGGACGTAGCAAATTCCTAGCGTAGGATGTGTGAAACAGAAAAAAAAACACTTCTAGACTGTCAATTATGTCTTTCGTTGCGGCCGATATCCAAAATAGATTAATACTTCTTGACTGTACACATATCTTTCGGAGCGGGCGATATCCAAAATAGAAAAATACCTCTTGACATTCTATGTCGGATATCGGGCGCTACGAAACACATCTTTTACAGATCAGAAGTGATTTTCTACCCTGGATATCGGCTGCTCCGAAAGACATCTTTGATAATCTATAAGTGTTTTTCTGTTTTGGATATCAGACTCTCCGAAAGACATTTTTGAGAGTTTAGAAGTGTTTTTCTACTTTGGATATCGGCCGCGCCGAAAGACATTTTTGCAGTCCAAAAGTGTTTCTATAATGGATATCAGCCCCTCCGAAAGACTTCTCTGGCAGTCCAGAAGTGTTTTCCTACTTTGTATAAAACACCTTTGGCAGTCTAGAAGTGTTTTTCTATTTCAGACATTGTCTGCTCCGAAAGACATTTTTCACAGTGTTTTTTGTAATTTGGATATCGGCTGCTCCGAAAGACATCTTTGACAGTCTAGATGTGTTGTTACTGTTTTGGATATATAACGCTCCGAAAGACATCTCTGACTGTCCAGAAGTGTTGTTTTTTTCTGTTTTGGATATCTTCCGTTTCTAAAGATATCCTTGATAGTCTAGAAGTGTTTTTCTGTTTTATATATCAGGCGCTCCGAAATATAGCTTCGACGGTCTAGAAGTGTTTTTCTTTTTCCTACATCCTCCGCTCCGAAAGACATATTTGAGAGTTTAGTAGTGTTTTTCCACTTTGGATATTTTGACAATCTCTTATTATTTTTCTATTTTGCACATCTCCCACTTCGAAAGACATCTTTGCAAGTCTAGAAGTGTTTTTCCATTCAGCATATCCCCCGCTCTAAAAGTTATCTTTGAGAGTCTAGAATTGTTTTTCTATTTTCGATATCGGTCTCTTCGAAAGACATCTTTGACAGTCTAGATGTGTTTTTCTGTTCCGTATATCCTCCGCTTCGAAAGTAATATTTTAACAGTCTAGTACTTTTTTTCTAATTCGGATATTGGCTGCTCCAAAGGATATCTTTAACTCTCGAGATGTGTTTTCCGTTTAGTTTTTTTTTTCGTTTCTTTTTCTCTGTTTACCAGTTCCGAATTTCCCCAAAAAAAAACATCACAAAAAATTTCTCTCATCCATAGTAATATATATATATATATATATATATATATATATATATATATATATATATATATATATATATATATATATATATACAGCGGATGGAAACATAATCGTACACACAAATTTTTAATTTATAGTATTTCCAACTATTGAATAAACATACTTTTCATATAATCAACTGTACACAGATCCATAATAACTAAATATGCATAGAAGACAGAAAAAATTCGTTTAATAGAAATATATCCCATTTATCTATTTTAATATTCGTACAATACAAAAACAACATAATCTTCATTTAATACTTTGTAGAATAGCAATTATTCACTTCTACACCAACAAACCTCTTGTAGTTCGCAATTAATGATTTGCAAATTTTAATTGGTATTTTGTTCCATTCTTCTTCGCATATGGTCTTCAGATCCAGGATGTTTGTTGGATCTCTCAATTGGATTTGAATTTTCAAATAATGTCACAGATTCTCGATTGGGTTTAAATCTGGGGTATGACGTGGCCATTTCAGGATATTTACTTATTTTTAGCACGCCATTTCTTCGTAGATTTCGCATTGTGCTAAGGATATTTGTTGTTGGAAGATTTAATCAAGAGAAAGTTCCAGATTTTCAACCAAAATCATTTGCTTCCAAAATATTTTGATATACTGCGGTATTCATTCTACCATCTTTTACTGATATGTTGCCAGTACCTTTTTTT
>OZ038491.1:112265639-112343139 GCA_964036315.1 Acanthosepion esculentum
TTCTCGATATGAGACATTCTCTGTTTTTGTGTTCGTAATTCGAATGTCTTTCTTTAAATGGCAGTGAAGAGTTCTGAGCGAAGGGTCATAAAACGATTAAGGTTGGTTTGAGAAGTGATGAATTGGTTGTGGGTATCTTATCTTTAATGTCTCAATACCCCCTGTGTGTTCTTAGATCGATTTCCATTTTCGTGTGTTTCTGTCAGCATGCGTGTATATATGTGTGTGTATATTCCCCCTCAATACACACACTGTCTCACTACGAAGAATTAGTAAACACATTTGTACACATACACGCACACACGCAAACACACACACACACGCACATTGTCCCACCATAAGGAATCCGTACACACGCACAAACAAACACACATTTTTCCCAAGTTACATGGAACCAGCACACACACACACACATATACACATACATACGTATATACATACACACGTATTTCCTAAGTTGTGTGGTGTTTGTGTGAGTAGCTCCCCTGCTTTCGCCAATATGCATACATATACATACACATGCATACACATATATACATATATGCGTACATATATACATTTTTCGTGTTCCACAGATACCCGCATGTGAGCGTGCGTGCATGCGTGGGAATGGCCCGATCACTGTATTTGGTCACCATGTGTGCATGCTGTGTGCTTCTGTGTGTGAGGTCATGATCTATTTAGTTCCGGTTTGAATTTATTTATGAAGTTTTTTTCTTGTATTTGTAGGTAGGAATAATTGTCTGTTTGGTATATCAGCATGATATTAAATTTACCCTGGTTACATTCAAAGATATGTTGTGAAACAAAAAGTTTTCTGTTGTCTGGTAACTTTATGTTGCTTTTGTGTAGGGAGACCCTGTTGTTCAGTTGTTGGCTGATGCCTATATATGACTTCCTGCATTTTGTGCATTTAAGTACATAAATCACATTTTTGGAGTTGCAGTTTAAGTTTTTGTTTATTGTGAACGTTGTTTTGGGGTTTTCAAAAGTGTAGGAGTTTCCTTCTATAATGATGTCACAGACTCCACGCCTTTTTTGTTGCATTTTGTGACTCCCTGTATTGTGTGTTGGGTAAATTTAGATGAGGTTAATATGTGTTTTAGGTTTTTAGATTGGCGTTTGCTTTTAATTATTTTGGTTGTTTTTAGTATATTATTCAGTTTATTATTCTTGCTAAGTAGGTCTAGATTTTTGGTAATTTTTGTGAATATTTCTGGATTGTTTTTGTTGTATGTTGAGACATATGCTAGAGTTGGCTCAACGTTACGTTTCTTTTTATTTCTAAGTTGGTCTAGAGGGATCTTTTTTGCGAGTTCAAAACCTTTGTTTATTAGTGTTGTGGGGTAGCGTCGTTTTATTAGAGTTTTATGTAGTTCTTCTAAGTGGGTTTTTCGGAGGTGTTTATCAGTCACTATAGTACAAACCCTACGTGCTAGGGAATAGGGGATGGATTTTAGGCAGCTTTTGGGGTGATGGCTCTTGAAATTAAGGTATTGTTGGGTGTCTGTGGGTTTGTGGTAGATATCTCTGATTATATGGTTGTTTTTATTTCTAATGAGTATATCTAAAAATGGTAATTCGTTAAAATTATATTCTTGCGTGAATTTGATTTTTGGGTGTAAGTTTTGAAGTAGAGTGTGAAATTAGTTAATGTCGCCCCATGAGGATTTCCAAAAGATGAAGCAATCATCTAAGTATCTTTTCCAAGATTTAGTGAACTGGGCTTTTATATTTGCCCCATATATTTGTTCTATCTGTTCATAGAGGTTTTCTTCTAGGTAAGCTAATGATAGGGTGGCATATGTTGGAGCCATTTTTGTTTCCATTGCTGTACCAAGGGTTTGGATATAGTTTTGTTGTCAAATTCAAAGGTGTTATTGTTTAAAATTAGGTCTATACTATCGATAATGAACTCTTTAGTGAATCTCGGATGTAGTGTTTCTGGATGTATTTCAATCCAGAATGAGATTGCTTTCTTTCCTAGTTCATGGGGTATGTTGCTGTATAGGCTACTCATGTCAAAAGTTGCCATAAGCGTTCCCGGATCCACCTTTTTTAGAAACTTAATAATGTGTAATATATATATATATTTATATATATATATATATATATATATATATATATATATATATATATATATACTACTGAAATTGGGCCTAAAATTCTGCCCTGCTCCAAAAAGCAATATAGCAGACCTAAAAAAAAGACCTTAAGGAATTTGAACGCAAACTGAGACTAATAGAAATGTTTAACGATAGCAAAATATTACAGATGAGTCACTAGTAAAAAACAAATCTAATTTATTCCCAAACAAAAATAGCAAAACCAGTGAGCTAAATATGTTTTTTGAAAAACTCTGGAAACTCAACCTACAGGAAAAATCCAAACCATTCGACAACCTCACATACAGACAAAGACTAGCCTTAGAGAGCATCCGAAAAAATAATAACATAATTATAAAAGAAGCAGATAAAGGCAGCGCCATAGTGATCATGGGCAGAACATACTATAAAACAAAAATTCTAGAAACACTAGAGGATAGGAATAACTACAAATTAATTGACACTAACATAGACAAAAACATTATATCAAAAATTACAAAACTCTGCACAACACATAATAAAATATTAACAAAAACTACCTAACGGACTACCTAAAATTCACAAATCACCCTGAAATAAAAGCAGCTATAGAGACACAAAAATCTGAATACATTGGCATCCCAAACCCCAGTGACCTTACATTCAGACCAATAGTAGCAGGACCAGCCCGTCCAACTAGTAAACTAAGTAACCTGATAGACATAATATTGCAACCATATACGAAACAAATTAAAAGTCACATCAGAGACGATATGCATTTCCTTAGCTTATGAAAATTTATTAAACCATAGACATAAGTTAACGGTTTTTTGCCGACATCAACAAATTTTCGCATTAAATAATTAGCATAAAAAAAATTTCATAGTCTAATAAAAGCTTTAAAAGCTTAACCCAATAATAAGATAGAAAAACCCTTTATGAAGTCGTCAAAAAAACAAATTGTACTTCAGTGCGTTGCGTTTATGTACGAAACAGCCTTTTAGGAAAATAAATAAATTAATAAATAAAATAAAACAAAATTCTCTAGACACTTAGCGACATATTATGGTGCCAACAGTTATCTTTAGTTGAGACTGACCAGACGATGTGCGTACATGAATGCCATCATTCGCTTTGAAATGGACACCCCGGCCCTACCTCGGCTTGACCTCTTTCCGAAGGTGACTGATATGTGGATAAAAATTAACTTATGCCCCTTATCAAAATGGTCGTCCAGCCGTTTCCATAGTAATTAATTTTGCTTATAAAGATGCGTAAATTTCAAGATTGGTTATTCCTAAATTTTCGCTTGAGGATGAAACAGGGCTTGATACTTTAATTCAATTTAATTCTAATAATTATATTGAGGGTTTCGGCTCTCGTTTTTAAAACATGAGAACTCTTATGTAGCGAAGGAATCATATTTTCTTTTTTAAATAATTATAATATATATATATATATATATATATATATATATATATATATATATATATATATATATATATATATAAGGGTGTTTCATTAAGACAGATCAAAGTCAGCAGTAAATAAATCAGTGTTATTGGTGAAAATATATTGATTTCTCTATTGGATCATGTTATTTAAGTCATGGCAATTATGTTTGAAAAATAATATCGCCCGAATGTCCGACAAGGCTTCGGCGGCACTCCTCTACTCGATGGTCAAAATTTTTGATGACATCTCTGCATAGTTGCTCCTCGATTTCACCAATATGCCTTATTATATCATCCTTCAGCTGTAGAATTATTATTGGCCTGTTGGCACAGACCATACTTTTGAGATGACCCCAAAGGAAGAAATCTTAAAGCGTCAAGTCGCACGATCGTGGTGGCCAACTGACATCACTGTTTCGAGAGATGATGCTGCTTGTCAACCTCTCATTTAAATTCTGTTTGAACGTCCCTTTTCGAAGTAGGCTTCGGTAACTTTAACGCGTTGTTTGATTGTGAATCTTTCCGTGGGTGAAATTGCCAAAGACATAACTTGTTAACTATGAAAGAAAAAGAAAAAATCATTCGACACTTAAACTTAATTCACATTTAAAATTTTTAAAATGTAAAAATATTTGGTGTGACGCGTTTTATCCAATAGGACTTCATCGAATTTGTTACGTTGGTGTGACTACACATGCGCACCAACGAAGGATGTTGGGAAATTTTAACCAGTTGAGAAAAGCTGTTTTAAACTGACGGCTTCTTTTTTTTTTATATATATATTGACCAGTTTACTTAAAGTTCGTATTTTTTTTTATTTCAGATGAAAACTGAAAAATTTTCCAAAACGTTTCAGTGAAACTTTCACCTTCTATTATCATTTATAATTATTTAAATATTGGAAAAAAGAAGTTGTCAGTTTAAGCTGACGCCAAGGATATATAGGTACTGTTTGTTATGTTACTTTAATCTCTTTCTGACTCACAAATACATTTCACTCGACATGTCACCGATTATGAGTGCTAAGAAACCAAATCCAAAAATTAGAAGAAAAAATCGTCTTCTACGCAAGAGTTCCGCGCATCACGTCTGGTCTGCAAAACAAATCCCTACAAAAATCTAAAATACAATAGCCAATTACGAACGTTGCTTCCCCAAAACAAAAGGATGAGCCTGAGACCTAGCATATGTTAAAATACAGATATAAAACTGAACGCCTCGACGATAACGGGCAATTCGGTACAACAACTCAACCTCATCAAAAGACCACCGGTCCCACTACACAACCTGAAAATAGACGGATCAATCCTGTCAACGACACCACACTCGTACTACCACACGGCTTCACTAATCCAATCTGGTCGCTACCGTAACCTCGGTCAACAGACCTAACAAATCCGTTACATCCCGGCGTTACCAACTACATACTTGCAACTAATCGCTTTCCTTAACTTTTCACACAATTATATATGCTGGCATTGAATATTTTGTATATATATTGAAAATTGCTGTTGAAATTCTAATCCTTGTTTGTTTATTCATTTGCAACAATACATTGGTTACAACATATTCTTCAATTATAGAATATTTCTACTAAGCTAATACCTAGCACGAATTGGTTCTGTAAAATTATTTTATTTTATGCGCCTGGATGTAGAGTAATGGTTAATGGGTTTAACTTAGTGAATTATGGAATTTAAAGATTGTGTGCGAGTTCGCATGTAAACTATTATAAAGAAGCATACACAAACTAGGAATTATTCGTATTTTATATAGTAACTCTAACGAAACAAAGTTCTCAAAGTCTCTTGGTTATGTTCGTTTTCTTTTACTGGTTCAGACGTTAGGGTAAGTAAGGATAAGCATTGTTATAGTGGTCGAGCTCAAGTCAGCCTCGCGCTGAGTTGGAACGACCAAAGAAAAGGTTGATTACTTAATAGGTAAAGATTCTGGAAGATACCTGCGAACGCTATGCGTTGGAAAGTGGAGAGTTAAGTCGTCAGTAGACCGGGAAAAGAAGTGTTTCCTTGCGGGATCGTCCTCGTCTACGTGCCACCACTTCTTGGGTACAAGAGGAAGAAAGAGAGAGAGGAATTAATTTTTTTTGTCATGTAGTAGACTTAAACAGCGACACATACTGACGTTTGACGAAGCCAAATGGGTTAATAAAATTATTCTCTGTTAATATTAGCATAAGTGTTTATTGATTTAGGTTTTTACAAGTAAATTTTTTTTTTAACACTGAAATATTGTTTTCGTTTTAAATAGCAACATTTGGAATATTTTAACTTTCAGAATTCATTTAGACCAATCATCTTTTAATTTATTGGGAAGGCGCGAGAGGACAATACCCAACTAAAAACATAAATTAAGATTTTATCATTGTCCTTTTCCCGTCAAATAGACTTTCAAGAAATAAAAGGAAACTTGGCAAACGTGTTTATTTGTTTCGTTTTTTTTCTTCAAAAAAGGAAGTAAGAGTTAACGTTTTTAAGAAAGTCTATTTTTATTGGCACCTCCTTTCAAGACTTAAACGATTATGACTCTCCTTAAATCCGGTTACTTTATTTTCTGTGTACCGCCATTCATTCTTGGGAAATATAGTGAACCGGTTTGCCATTGTTGCTTTCTCTACTGCTTGGAATTCAGAATTTCACTGCTCTTAGACTGTTTGCCAATCAAGGCAAAAAGGCATAATCTACGCAGCTGTTTATCCAAGAACTGATGGCGAGAACAAGACATAGATTCCTGTTTTACCCAAACGTATTACCGTGAAAGTGAACTAAACAGAAAAATCAGAAACAAAATTTTCGAATCGAATTTTGGGATTGCTTCTTTTGCGTGTGTGTGTTTTAAATACTGATATCTTGTCATTTTTTTTAGTTTTTTCTTTTCTTTTTTTCTCAACATCATAAAATAAAAGATTAAATTACAAAAGTTCAAGCATATAAAAAAAATTTCATTTCAATTTTAAAAATACGTCTAAGAGAACATCGAAAAGCCGAAATTAGCTTTCAGACAAGGAAATCACACATAGCAGACCATGTATGTGGAATGAAGTAAAATAGTAAACAGAAAATAACACTGCGAAATCAGACGTCTGAATGAAAATAGCGCATTAGAATATGGCGGCTACTTAGAATATGGCGGCACTTATGCTAATATTAAGCTTAGCATATAGATAAATACTATATTGTATCCATTTATAAATAAAGAAAGGGCTCCCAACAGCAGCATTAAGAAAAGACAAACAGCGGCGAAGGAGGTCACGTGAGAGCAGCTGCAGCAGCTGTAGCAATATTAGACAGGCTTAAAAACATTAAAACTCAGAATCAATAGAAAACAAACGAGCAATAACTGAGAACAAGACGAGATATCCCGAATTATGGACAGTGGAAAACGAATAATCTATATCAGGAGATTAAATAAACTCTTCAGAAGGTTACCCTAATTGACAAACACCTAAAAAGTTCGAAGTGCAAAACAACTGAAACGGCGTAATAATAGGAACAAAAATACGGATGTTAATCCGCATGTAAATAACGATAACTCTCATCTCAACAATTGTCTGATGGTTACCAATATCAAAAGACACCAGAAGAAAGCCGTAGGTCACAGCGAGCGAAATGTCCTGATAAAGATGAGAACATTAGTGCCAATGTGTAATAAATATTTAAACGAAGATTTTCAGAATGAATATCTTTTAAAAATGTTAATGGAAGTACCTCTCAAAAGAAAAATATTAGCCACAGAACGACAAAGACGGCGACTACAAAACCGATCTCAGACCATGTTGAAGCAAGACGATCATTTACTAGACAATCTTTGCCGGGTAGAGGATAGCAAGGGGTGCCAGGTAGAGGATAGCAAGGGGTGCTAGGTAGAGGATAGCAAGGGGTGCTAGGTAGAGGATAGCAAGGGGTGCTAGGTAGAGGATAGCAAGGGGTGCTAGGTAGAGGATAGCAAGGGGTGCTAGGTAGAGGATAGCAAGGGGTGCCAGGTAGAGGATAGCAAGGGGTGCCAGGTAGAGGATAGCAAGGGGTGCTAGGTAGAGGATAGCAAGGGGTGCTAGGTAGAGGATAGCAAGGGGTGCCAGGTAGAGGATAGCAAGGGGTGCCAGGTAGAGGATAGCAAGGGGTGCCAGGTAGAGGATAGCAAGGGGTGCTAGGTAGAGGATAGCAAGGGGTGCCAGGTAGAGGATAGCAAGGGGTGCCAGGTAGAGGATAGCAAGGGGTGCCAGGTACTCACAGCATGACCATTTTTCTAGCATCTTTCCAGCATACATGTATCGCATGTGCAAGTACCGGTTGAGGTCTGGGTTGAGCTTAAATGCCAATAGGCGTTCAAGGCACGGAGCCTTCCTAAAAGAACACACGTTGACCGTGAAATACATGTAATTGTTGTTTGTAATCTATTAAATCTAACATAAGAAAAATCTTCTTCAGAAACGTAGTAGCAAGAGAAGTGATTAATTAAACGTTTCATTGGCCACTATTTCCGTTGTGAATTTTGAATCTCCGTTTTAAAATCATTGTTTCATTGCATCTCAATATTAAAACCCGATTGCAAATGACGCCATTGTCGACGGCACATGTATACTCCTTTAATTATACAATCTGTTATGACAACATCAATAATGTTGATTATGATGACGATTGCAAGTACTACCGACCCCACTACTAACACCATGTTCCACTTTTAAAGGTGGGTCCATGTAAGGAACAGACATTCATCATTGTACACGGACTTCTACAAACCAAACTTGCTGCTGGTTGTCTAGTAATTTCCATTTTTTTCCTGTTTTCCTTTTACTATTATTATTATTATTTTACTATTGTATTATAGAAAAATAAATTAAATTAAAAAATACACAGAATCAGAAAAGAAATATTTCATTTCACAAAGTGACTGGGTTATCGCCCTTGGACTGTAGCCAAAACAAATTTTGATTTGTAATTATTTATTTTGTAATTTGGAAAACTTAGAGATAAATTAATAAAGAAAACGAATTACTTTAGAAAGGGGGGGATGTTATAACGACATCAATAATGTTGATTATGATGATGATTGTAACCACTTCCGGTCACACCAGGGAATACTGAGAGCAAAAGGGATGGCTGTTTAAACAAAGTTGATAAGTTTACCACGTCTCGTGTCGTGTTTGTGTTCCTTCGACTTTTCAGCGGCCAGTCACATATATATTTCCACCCAAAGCCCAGTGGAAAACGACGCATTCATAAAACAATCGTTTTATTTACAAAAATCGAAAAGGACTTTCTTGATTAACAAAGGAGTTTTTTTTATGATTTCTAAATCTGGATATTCAGATTTGTCATCCCTAGCGATCAAGAACCTCTAAATTGTCCAACATAAAAGACAACTTACCCTAGGAGACGCAAATGATAGGCAGAAAAACGGGTCCTCCTCCAAGGCAATAACTCTCCCTCTCGACCCGCTAGAGTTTAATCCCTGGTGCCTCAGCCGACCCAAAGGGGAAGTACTGAAGCGACACGAATATTTCATGGGCACATGTGGGTTCTACATTTAAACTCAACATTGCGTCACATGTTTTTACGAAGTGGGCGTACAGTTTCATCCAATTATATGAAAGAATAGACTAGAATAAGGAGCCGTCCGCTTGGTTCTCACTTGGAAGAGGGGATAGGGTCAATCCCTGGCGTTTGAGGCATCCCTAAGTGTGAAAGTGCAGAGCGAACGAGAGTAACATCTCTCCCTAGCCCATTTGAAAGTCGACCTTGTGTCATATTCCGTTCGAATGAGCGCACAGATAAATCCCATGATAGGTAAAATAAAAACGACAACTTAACGTAGTAAATGGCAAAGATTTTGACGACTCAATTTGCCGAAACTGTACATCACAACCTGCTTTGATACATATAGGAAATAGCAATCATTTATGAGCTCGAAGAATTGACATGTATGTTTAATAAATAGTATCTGTAATATGATAGGTTATATATATATATATATATATATATATATATATATATATATATATATATATATATATATATATAACGGATGGAAAAAAAGAAAAGGGAAAGAAGGAAACGAAAAGGCGAGAAGAAACATGTCACAGATATTTAGATGTATGTCGAAAATGTACAATATCCATAACGGTGCCGAAAAATTCTCGGACCAACTCACATTTAATAATGTAAGCAAATACTAGATTTTTGTGTGAGTGTGTGTGTGTGTGTGTGTGTGTGTGTGTGTGTGTGTGTGTGTGTGTGTGTGTGTGTGTATGTTACTCACTTCACCCCCGCTAATGGCAGTAAAGCTACTAAATCACAAGTTGTTACTGAATGTGAAAAAATTAGAAAGAAACGAATCATTTTTCAGGAGCGAGAACAATAGGAGAGGAAACTAAAAGACAGGAGATGTCGATTGACATTGCAATTAAACTTTTGTAAATCGAAGTCGGCTGGAAAACATGAAAACGGAATAGATTTACACACGCTAGAAGTGCGAGAAAAGAAACTGTTATTATAAATCTGACTGTTACAATTTCGCCGATTCAACTTTAAATTGATGAAACCTTGTTGGCAATCTTGTACGACATTTAAATTCAAAAAGTTTGTCTACCAAAGCGGAGAGTTCATTCGAATAATTACCATGAAAGCATTTAAAGAAAAAGTGAAAGGAAAATACATTACGTCGATGGGAAAAGGGCCAGATTAGGACCAATAATATGGCTGATTCCTCTAGCGCAACACCGTGACACAACCTTCTTAGTAAAAGACCGAGCAATGGATTTAATATACACTTTCCACTTCATGTCAGCCGAGAAGACGCAAAGATTCACATTCCTGGAGGTTAGCATCAGCCGACCTGATGGGTGACAGAAAGGAGTCTATCAAGTGATTAATAGAGTAATATATATATATATATATATATATATATATATATATGTGTGTGTGTGTGTGTGTGTGTGTGTGTGAAAACATACATGTACGTGAGTGATTGAACGTGTGTGCATGCATATTTGAAAAAATATAAACCAAGCAATTTATTTGCAAACAATATAAATATTTCTAATAAAGGAATGGTGTCATTTTTAATCTAATATTTTTATTACTGCAAATGTTATTTTAGTGGATACCCGTGTTTAAAATAGACAACACGTTTATTTTTAAAGTGGGTGTGTTCCGACTATCGAGAAAAAATATGATCCTTGGCAAGTTGTAAACCTATTTCTCCGAGAAACCGCCTGTTTTGATATATTTATTGTTTATACGTTATTTTTATAGATACAACTATTAAAGTAAATGCTCTGTTTACAGTAAAAAATATTAACATTTACCGGCTTGAATGTCCGAAATATTTCATAGAAAAATATGTGTTCTCCAACAGGGATCGAACCTATACCCTACACGCAGACATCATATAGGCTGACGTACTATGCCATGTAGCTAGAGAGAATACATATATCCTGCGTAATTTCTCGGACATTCAGGCCGATAAATGTGGTTAATACTGTTTATTATAAACAGAGCGTTTACTTAAATATTTGTATCTATAAAAATAACATATAAACAATAATTATATTAAAATCATTGGCGAATTTAGTCCATTTCATACTATAATATATATATATATATATATATATATATATATATATATATATATATATATATATATATATATATATATATATATATATATATATATATATATATATAAGTGAGCATAGAAGTCAACACTTAGAGGCGACAGTCTGTTTCATGCTAGATGCAATCGTCAGGCCACGAATGCACCACTGACCCGTATATATATAGCCGAGAAAAATAACAGCACTCGTGGCCTGACGATTGCATCTAGCATGAAACAGACTGCCGCCTCTAAGTGTTGACTTCTATGTTCACTTTTATATTTACACACGCTCTATCTCTGATATTAAGCACTTTATCCCATAAATATAGCACACTTTAAGACTATATTTCTTCATATATATATATATATATATATATATATATATATATATATATATATATATATATATATATATATATACCTATACTTGACAGGTATGAAAAAAAAGGATATTACAATCTGAAAATAAAAATATATTTAAACACACTAGTATCTGGATAAAAAATTCAGCAAAAAAGAATATATTAAAACTGATCGACAAAAGAGAGCTAAATATATTTATTATAGAGTAACAAACGTTTTAGTATTGACAAGCTCAAAGGAATTTCTCTGTCTAGGAGCGAAATGGCCATATAAAAGGGTTAAAATTGAGTTTCATCTTTATGCAATTCATATATATATATATATATATATATATATATATATATATATATATATATATATATATATATATATATATATATATACATATATATATATATATCATGTTTAGAATGAGTTTTGTTCTATGCCTGAGTAACTGTGTCGTGGTGGGTGTGGGTTTGATGTGAATACTTCTCTTTCCACCCTCTTTTAAGAAAGATTATTAATTTGACGTTTCTAAGACACTTATTACATTTTCTTTATTGCAGACAGTGCCCATTTTTTTCCACTCAAGCTGACTTAAATATGTCCTGTTTACTATCTCATGAGACGACAGGTTTTATTACTGTTGTCCTGTTACATGCTCTACTGCCATTGACTTACAGGCGAACTGTATCGAAAAGAAACCATATTGAGTTCGATCCGCACCTTGTGCCTTGCACTTTTGAGTATTGCGCTAGACAAATTGCTCTGTGTATCTTTCGGTACTTGGCTAATCGTAAAGAGCAAATCAATTTCGCCAAATCAGTCGCAAAGATAGTGAGTTCGATCCTTACCATCTGCCATGGCGATTAGGCCCTGTGTCAAATGAGTCTAAATTATATAAATTCTTTATTTCCGCATTAATCTGTACCTAGATTTTCCGGAATTCGATTATCGGGAATGACACATACAGAGAAATATTTAAAACATCCGAATATTTTTCAGTTATCCGAAATAAGTAATATTTCATTACACACAAGCGATTTGAGAATCCAGAAAACCATTTAATTCGACAAAAAAGCTGATAAAATCAATTCAATGAATTCTTAGTAATTTCCGTGTACAATCCTCCAATATGACAGGGAATACTGGAAAATTTCTTCACAGATGAAGAAGAGACTTGAAGCAACAGAAACATCCTACAGAAGGATGCTGAGAATACCATGAATCGAACATGAGAGCAACTACGAAGTTTTAGAGAAAATGGAAGCGATACTTAATATCAGGAAGGGACAGTTGAAATTTCTATGGCACATAATGAGGAATGAGGGCTTAGAAAATTTGACACTCACAGGACAGAATGAAGGAGAGTAGGACAAAGGAAAACAACGTATAACCTCTCTAGCGAACGAATTGCGGAACAAGGTTAAAGACAAAATTTATTAAGAGCTACGAAGAACAGGAAATTGTGGAGAGCCATGATCACACACGTCTTAATGTTAATCGGTGTTCAACGCTGGAAAATACTCAAGAACTGAGGCATCATCAGTGGAGTCACTGTGTTAGAAATCACCCTCATTCGTTTAACATGTGTTAAATAATTTAGCTGCCTGCTGGGCGAACAAAAAGACATTCTGTTAGCCATTCCTCACAGACAACAAAATTCTTCTTCCCTTCTGCTATGTACCATGTCTCTTAAACATCGTTCGAAAATGTTATTTGATGATATAAACGTTAAATGTCTTTCAAACCATTTTTCTCTCTCTTCATTCCTTTTCGAGAATTTGTGTATCAGTTTGGAATTATCCGAGCATGTTTCATAGGACGGTCTTTCGATACGCCGAAGCTGACAGATAATCCAAGTGGTTCTCTTTAATATAAAATATTAAAAAGATGGATCTGTAGTGAGCTCAATGTATAGAATACAGAACAATATTATATACATCAAGGAAAAGCTTAGCAAATCACGAAAATACGGTTATAACTCATGATTTATTTCGACCCGTAAATCTCTTTAGAACGAATATATATATATATATATATATATATATATATATATATATATATATATATATATATATATATATATATATAATAAAACAAGTAAAGACGGTATAAGAATAGTGTTCGATGTAAAATATTAACAGAACCAATATAATTCTATATTTCTTGATAGAATTAAATATCTAGTCCCTTGAACCACCTGAAGATTAAGAGACCGTTGTATAATAAACTAAGCGTCCACATACAACTTTAAAATCGTCAATAATTGAATATCGTTGATATATATATATATATATATATATATATATATATATATATGTATAAATAAAAAGAAAGAACAGTAAGATATAAAATCCGGTGTTCTTATAGATATTTTTATTTTTACACAATAGTGCTCAATGTAAATTAACAGAGCATTAATATTATAAATTAATTGATTTAAAATATGGGTTTTTCGCTACACAGTGATAACCATGTTTCGAAAATGGAAGCTAAAGCCTTTGAATTCAATTTTGTTACCAAATTAAAGACATTAGTTCCATTTCCTCGTCAAGCGAATTTTGGAGTAACTTATTTTTTTTATCTACGGTTTTAAGGCACGGCAAAGATTCATAATTGAGGGTTCCCATGGATACCGAGAAATCCATTCATCTAGAAAAGGGGTGGCAGGGTGTTCAATTGTTTAATTTTCATTGTATCAGTCAACAGTTACATTCGAAAGCGGGGTTATGTCTAGGGATGGGTAGGGATGTATTTTTCAACACATTCTGACATCTGCTAAATGTATGTCGTCTGGGGGTTTTTTGTAAATTTTTTTGAATTTTTTTTTTTTTATCGGCAAAGATTCTTACGGTATTTTTCCCACCTGTACACTCAAAGATCCTGTGGGGCCGTTCAGGTCAGAATATGTTTTAACCACATCTATAAAATTTAAATATTCAACTATTTTTCACATCTTCCATATTATAAAATTTGTTCGGATATTTAAGACCAGTCATTTTATCACATAGCATATTTAAGTGTTTCACAACGCCACAATAATAGCAGAGCCTTTGTAAGCATTAAATTCATTATAACAAGGAATCCTTAAAGAACATGTCCAGCCTGACATACACGCCACCATAGGCAGTGTGCACACGGCATATGCACGTGTAAACACATACACACACAGAGACATATATAAACATAAGCCAGTGTTTGTGTATGTGTGTGTCAGAGATAGAAGTGGGCGAACAGATCTAATATGTTTTTATAATCTTGAAGAAGAAAAAGATTACCAAACTGACGTTCATTTTTATTGCACAGAACAGATCGAGTGAGGCTAATTTATTCAATTGTCTTAACCAGACAAAGACTGAAAGATCAGACCAAAAATAGCCCGACGCCAAAATGCATTTGCTGAAAACTACTTCGACATTATCTCGGTTTCATCCGGGGTATCAATCGAATCAGCCAATGAGATTGATGGGAAGCACTTTCAGTCATGGACTATTTGACGTAGGCGCAGTAACGCAAAGGTTGTCGATAGGTCATCAGTGATGCGTAGGGATCTGTCTACTTTCGACATGAGTCGCTTCCTTCCTTAAGTCATGCCAAACTGTTAAAAGCTTCCGAAATTAGAGAGTAGGAAGTGTCTAGGCGGTTGAGGAGATGCCAAACCGACAGATTTTGGGGGTGGTGCATCTGGCGCCAATTTTTTTTTTTTATGGTATCCGTTCTTGGTGCAGTCTTTCATCTGCACACACACACACACACACACACACACACACACACACACATATATATATATATATATATATATATATATATATATATATATATATATGTGTGTGTGTGTGTGTGTGTGTGTGTGAGTGTGTATGTGTGTGTGCGTGTGTGTTATGTAAATATGTGTGTGAAAGTATAATTGAAGAGAGAAGAAGAAAGAATAATTTCAATACCTTTAGGCGCAGGACAAATATATGAGATTGGGAGTGTTTTACAAGTTTCTATACAGAGTTCAATCTTTTCTTAGCACAGCCTACCTTCCAAAATCAGTATTCACGTGTTTGATCATGAAAATAAGGATTTTGTATAATGGATCGAGCCGAGAATTTTTCAGCATCAGTGTCTTTACTGACTGCACCAAAATATAAGTTAATAGTAGTATTTTTAGCCTCAAAGACTATATTGAAACTTGTAAAACTGTTCTGTATCGGGAACAATAAATATATATATATGTGTGTGTGTGTGTGTGTGTGTGTGTGTGTGTGTGTGTGTGTGTGTGCGTGTGTGTGCAAATATTAAAAAATAGGAAAAACCGTTAGGTTAACAATCCAAAGTTCTTTAGTATTTTTGTTTTCATTTAAAAAAGAAAAGAAAAAACAGTGCTCAATACATAAGTAGAGGCTAGATTATAATTATTTTTAAAAAATATTATTCTCTCGCTACATAAGAGTTCTCATGTTTCAAAAACAAAAGCTAAAATAACAACTCTGTTTCATCCACAAGCGAATTTTTGCAATAACTAATCTTGAAATTTACGGAGCTTTATAAGCATATACATTTATATAAAAGCTCCGTAAATTTTAAATGTAGCGATGGAAACATATTTTTTTCAAAATAATTATAATATATATATATATATATATATATATATATATATATATATATATATATATATATATATTGTTGTGGGGCAGACCCCTTTTACACAAGATGGACTCGTCCAAAGTATACTTATACTGACAGAGAGAATACCTGCAGGTTGAGATACGTTGAGTCAGGGTGAAAGATGCGGAGACAGTACACAGGGTGTTCACAGAGAGTTATACGAGAGTCCAGCGAGAGAGATAACTACGGCTTCACTTACAGAGATTTGTACATATACTTTCTACTAAACCACATTTCCTGGACTACTAATCTTCACTTCAAGTCTGTATTCTTACGTTTAATACACTTATTTTTCTATCTCAATTACTGGCGTTATTTATTTATTTGTGCAGGATTCCATTCCCGGAATCCACAACATATATATATATATAGAGAGAGAGAGAGAGGGGGGGTAGAGAGCGAGAAGAGAGAGAGAGGGGGGGGGCTGGAAAAATACTTTAACAAGCTTTGGGAGCGACTTCCTCACACCAAAACAAGGCCAAAAGTCATAACATATGTCCAAAAAGTCATCGTTATATCTCATCAAAGCAACGAATAAGAAATGTTCAAAATGTTCTCCGCTTGGTGGTGTCTAGACTGTATTGTGCATTGGGGATTCCAATCCGCCCACAAATGTTGGTTATGTAAATTTTTTATTCCATTTCTTCCAAAATACAGGTTTCTTTACGAGCGCCAAACGCTACCTCTGCCTATTTCATGGGGCTGACTATTGAAATTCGTACACACACGGATAAAACATCGTAAAACCGTGTCACATACATCCTCATATATGCAGACGCGTTTTTGTGTTTATCCTCTGCTAACACAATTCATTTGCTTCTACTTTTAAAAAAAAAAAGATACTCAAAATAGTTTGTGTTAAGTTATTCGCAAAAAATCATAGTAATGCATTTCTTCAATTTGAAAGAAAAGTAATACTTAGATAATAAAAAATTAAAATTTTTGTAGGCCTGTGTTTGAAGATTCACTCCATTCTTCGTATAATACACTCATATAGCGATATATATATATATATATATATATATATATATATATATATATATGTGTGTGTGTGTGTGTGTGTGTGTGTGTGGTATGCAAAAGTAGATATACAGTAATGTAACACAAAACGTGTGCACAAAACTTATTGTATTGATTATACAAACATAACAATAAACAACATATTGATCCCTCAAATGTCCAAGATGCTCCCCCCCCCCGGCATCCAAATACTCCTTTCGTCGAGAGTAGACACTCATGCAAACTCTGGCACAAAAGATCGTTCACTATTCTCTGTCTTCCAGAACTGTTTTAAAATCTATTTGCGTTGCTCGTCTGCTAAATTAGAAGCCGCCGTTAAATAACCGCTTTATATGAAAAACATTTATTATTATTACTTTTTAAAAATAGAAACTTTAATAAATGTACTATAATAATAATAATAATAATAATAATAATAATAATAATAATAATAATAATAATTAAAATAAAAAACTTTAATGAATTCTAAAACCACTATTATAATAATGGTATAATACTTACTGTATACCTACATGATGGAATAATAATAAATATCCAAATGTTGGACATTTTTTGTCTTTGTTTTCTCCCGGGACTATAGCCACCATTACGAAGCTTAGAACGGCTTATGATCTAAAATAATATACATTCGTTCTCTGCTGTTATATTTAACAATATATGTTTGAATAATGATGTTCTGCCCTAATACACTAAATCCCTGTGTGTGTATATATATATATATATATATATATATATATATATATGCACATTTCATTGCTGCCTAAATACGCAAATATATATATATATATATATGAGAGTTTTGTATAGTGGGTAGAACCGAAAAGTTTTCAGCATCACCTCGGATATATATATATATATATAAATATATATATACATATATATATATAAAACTGAACATAGAAGTAATCACTTAAAGGCGACAGTGTGTTTCATGCGAGATGCGATCGTCAGGCCTGACGATTGCATCTAGCATGAAACAGACTGTCGCCTCTATGTATTGACTTCTATGTTCACTTTTATATTTACACACGCTCTATCTCTGATATTGAGCACTTCATCCCATAAATATAGCACACCTTAAGAGTATATTTCTTCATATATATATATATATATATATATATATATATATATATATATATATATATATATATATATATATATATATATATATATGTGTGTGTGTGTGTGTGTGTGTGTAAGAAACAACAGAATTTTATTTATTAATTCGACAGATTTTAATACTTAATCCTTATTTTAGTGTATACTCATGTTTGACTAAACATTCCATTTATTTATTATACAGTATATTTAATTATTTTCGTCAACCGGCCTAAATATTCAAAAAATCTTATTAATGAAAAATATGTTCATCTCGACAGGATTCGAACCTGCATCGTCGTTGTCGGAAGGAACCCTCATTAGAACCGTCTCGGCACCGAAGTGCGTCGATGATCAACTAACGTTAAATTGGATTTGTAAACGCAAATCTTTGTCAGACTCTCGAAACATCGGCAAAGTTTTTCATCCTAACGTAAACAAAGCAATTTTTAAAGAAGGCAATGGATTTTTATCTATTGAATATGATGTTATTTTTAGTAGGTACCCATATTTAAATAAATATACTGTTGTATAAAATAAACGAGGCGTCTACTCAAATATGGGCATCCACTAAAAATAACTTGTATATATATATATATGTGTGTGTGTGTGTGTGTGTGTGTGTGTGTGGCATTCATCCACCATACACATACACACAGATATTCACATACATAAATACATATACATACAGGTTTGCTAAATTCTTTGGGGACACGTCTTTTAATAGCTCTAAAATGTTGCTAACTTGCTCTGATTACCATTTCTTTTAAGATAAATGATGAAAAACATGAAACAAACTCGGCAAATGAGAAGCCGCGCTGTAATCGTTACTTTAAAGACAGGGAAAGTGATTTAGAGAGTATTCCTTCCTGAAAATTCCACGGCCGTTCCACGGGGATTCTATAGCATAAGCCAAATGTAAAATGTCTGCTTGGCATCCTAATATCATAAAAAGTCAAAAATCTGACTGAAAAATCAGCTGAAAGCCATTGCAAATTAGCTCCGAGTTTCAAGTCAGAATTCTTGTCCATAAGGAGCTTTGATACAAGTCATATATAATGTGTAGCGGCCACTTCATGCCTGCAAAGACAAGATAATCATCTGATCTGCGCAAGGAGAATTCAATGTTTTTTTTTGTTTTGTTTTTTTCTCTAATATGAAAAACTTTGATCATAACCAAAACGTCAATCGAAAGGATGATAGATGTTTCGAAAGTCCTTCCAAAGAATTTTCAAAATTTTCCGACGACTCTGATGTTCTGGGAGCTGTTTCATAAGGACAAGACGACCCAAGAATGGATGAAATACCATCTCCATGATTACATCACTTCATATTGCATTGAGTCAGATTCTTTTTTCATTTGTGCAGATTTGCTTGAAGATCAATGAAAATCTGTCGGTGACTTGTGCGTGTGAATCCTTTCAGCTTTTATCGGCATAGGCCATTAACAACAGACAAGGATATATCTATATGCATGCAATGTATTTTCTTTGGTAGTATTCGAATACAGTGTTTTCCCGCGTCCGTGAATATTGTTTTTAGGTTTCACGACTTTTGGTGTTTTCTTTTTTATTAGTCATGGAATATATTTATTGTATTGTCCCTAAGTAGAATGAAATTTTATTGATGTTAGTTTGTTTGTATTTTATGGTTAAGGCCTCTCGTATTTGTAGTCGTTTATTACATTTTATGAATTATCTTATTTTTACGTTATTGATATTTATTTTTCGGATTTCCTACGTTTTTATGTGTTACTATATAACAGCAAGAGGTTCATATTATAAGGGTATGTAGGATAGATAACATTTGTCCCTGGAATTGAAGAGGGTAAGATTATAGTGACTGAGGAAGCATCTTTTTGCGAGTTCTTTCTATAATTATGGAGAAGAAGGTTTCTGGGTAGAACTTCTTCCTTACCAATGGAATATAAAGGAAACTCAGTTTATGTGGCATGGTGGGTTCAAGCTGTGGTGGTCAAGACATTTAAAACCTAAAAATAAATTCCATCTGAATACCTGCTATGAAAATAGCGATATAATATTGAAAGTCTGGCAACGTTTCGCCGATGTAAAAAGGGGTTATAGGGTGGGAAATAATTTACCACCCACAATGACGGGTAAATGCTTTTGAACTCGGTCATGGTTGGGAAGTGAAGATAGTGTAGCAATAATCCAAGTTGGCCCAGATTTACGTCTTTAACGCCAAATCTGAAAGATAATGGATTATTGCTACCCAAAAATGTAAAGAGCCATCCATTTGCTGGAATGGCACTGGGATCGACGAATCGTATATACGCCGTCTACGTCAGGTCTAGCGTAAGCTTCAATAGCCATACAGGTTCCAGAGAAGGAACCCGATTGAGAGCAGAAACGTTCACCAGGGTCTTCTCAGTAATGGTGAAACGTTACTAGCTAGGTTGTGGGAGGTACTGAATGTTACAAGTCGGTCCTACCCTACTGAGATGTGTAAGCAACTTAGAAGGAGATGTCTGTTAGCAGTTTCTGACCATCGCGATTTTTTGGTAGTGCTCCCCTGAACCGTGATACCGCCTGCATACTTATTTGCTAATGATCTGAGAAGCAAATAATGGACCACATAGGTAGACAGCTCTGTGTTCCTTTCTATCTGTTTCTTTACTTATATAGAAAAGTCCGCAAAAGTAGGCATACTGTAAGTATTATACTAATATTACCAGTATTATAATAGTGGTTCTCGGGTTCATTTTGTTATATACCGTCCCTATGAACACTGATGTGTATGTCCCAATCCTCATAAATACGTTGGAAACTATTGTAAGTGGGGCAAATATGCTGCCTAAGCTGGCAGCGTGAGCTGACAGCATGGGAAGCTCTTACTGTGTCAAACTATCTGCATTTGTGCAGAGAGAAACACGGACGAGGCGATGCCGAAGAGCAGAGTCTCACCCGGTGATAGACAGATACCCGATCCTGCGTATGAGAGGCCTGGATTTTCCCACATAACTTTGGCCTTGTACCGCGTCCTATCTCGTGGCGTGGCAGGTAAATATCGCAATACTCTGTCAGCGTGGAAAGCTCTTGCTGTGTCGAACTCACTGCGTTTTGGCAGGGAAGAACCCGGACGAGGATATGCCGAAGAGCAGTCTCTCGCCCGGGGAGGTAGGCAGATACCCGATCCCACGTATGCGGGGTCTACGGGTAATCTTTGCCCGAGCCCACGGTCTCGAATATCCCCTCATAAAATTTGCACTTGTGTCGCATCCTACATCGTGGGTAGGCAGGTAAATATCGTAATATGGTGTCTAATTAGTCCACCACACTAGCAGTGGTTTACCTACTTCCCGGCACTGGCGAGTATTGTATTTTGTTGATGTTATAAAGTTTATCATTTCATTTCTACCCTTCGTTTTGGTTATTTCACATTCAGTAAATCTTTCTAGGTTACAACACATTAAATACTAGAATTCATTTCATTCATTAAAATCATTTTCCATATTTTTATTTTCATAATTTCTATTATAATACATAATATAATACATATTATATACATAATTATATTATAGTATAGCTGGCCACTCGTATTCGAGAATACACGTCTACTAGGTCAGCTAGCCAATCCCTATTGCAGACGCACGCTCAGACATATTTTTTGTTTGTTCAACACCCACAGAACCAATCTGTGGTTCATACTGCAACTATACTGAGCAGACCTTAGTTACAGTTTCTGGGAGAGAGTGTGTTATCTATCGTGATCAACAATTGGAACAAGATCAGCACGTTCAAGCCCTCAGCCACGATGACTTGTGACTTTGTGCTAGCACAAATATGGACGGCACCCAAGGGGTCTGTCTATCCAATTTCACTCATAAGGCTTGGACTTTTCGGGCACTTTCCAAGGGTGCCGCGTGTTGAGATCGACTCCGCCAGTCCAATACCATTAGGAAGTCTTCTTCCTGACAAATCGACCATGGTGAGATTCGAACTCGGGTCTCATAGTCAGAATGCGAAGGTTCTAACCAGTCGGCCATATAATAATATAATATAATTATATTATAATACAAAATAAAATAGATAATAATAATAATAAATGTTTTGCAGGTAAAGAGCAGTGTGTAAATGACGGGACCAAACCTTTGAGAGATTGATATGCTAATTATTTGATTTTTTTAAATTTTTTTTTTCAGCGTATCACCCCAAGCAAGGCTGGAGGCCACTATCACGCATGGGGTTACAGAAGGGTTGGAGGAAGAGCAGATAGGAGTGGTAAAGGAGAGGATGTGAAGAAAGAGAAAGACGGAGGGTCGATCAAGGCAAGGGGGTTACAGAAGATTTGGAGCGAGAGCAGATAGGAATGAAAGATGAAAGGATGTGGTGAAGGGAAGTGGATAGATCAAGGCAACTGGAGATGTCGATTGACGCTACACTTAAACCGTTGGAGATTGTATTTGACAGGGAAACAGTAATAGGGAAGGGAGTTCCATAGGCGTGATATGCTAATTATTTGATATGCTAATTATTTGATATGTTTATTATTGATATGTTCGTATCATCAATGCAATATGTCTTGAGTGCAACTTTTGTTTTCAATTACTGTCAAACGATTCTGTTCCCCCTTCTTCACCTGTCTTAGTGATCTTAAAGTAACTCCATCTTGAGTATGACGATAAACTAAATCCGCGTCCTGGGTAAGACAATAAACTACATCCAGCAGCAAGGCCTCTGACCAGGTTTTGAGGAGCCTGGAACCACCTCTTAATTGCAGGTGTTGCAGCTATGGGCAAATAGTAGACCCCCACAAACTGGGGTCAAAACTATGAAAGTGTAAAAATAGTATAGCAGCAATACATTTTTGCAAAAGATTATTACCAGCAATAAATTTTCGAAAAGAAAAATGATTACCAGCAATAGATTTTCGAAAAAAAATATTATCAGCAAGTACATTTTTTTGAAAAAAAATATTAGCAGCAATCCATTTTTGGAAAGGATATTACCAGCGGTGAGGATCTTGTCGGCATTAGATAACCTATTGGGGTTTATATGCCATCAAACAAACCAAACCAAACCAATTTAAGTAACTTTTTATTACTAATTTTATTGTGGAGCTCTGATATCTGGTAAGGACCGTCAAGGCGAGTTGGGTCCGTGATGTTCGAACGGGACGTGAGACTACGTGCCAAATGGATGAAACATTCGCCTTTTTATATCCTTTCACCCCAAACAAGATGATAAAGCCACTAAGATAAAAGTATTGACTGAATAGGAAAGAAACTGAGTACACTTTCCTAAAGAGAAAGGACAATAAAAGAACAGATTTCAAAAAGAAAGATAGCGCTTGGCGTTGCATTTCAATTTCTAAAGATCATAGTTGACAGAAAAGCAAGAAACCAGGGGGGAATTCCACAAGCGAGAAGTGCGGGAGAAGAAAGCATAAGCATAGAAGTTATGGTTATATATAGGCATTTCAACGGTAAATTGATGGGACTGAAGTGCCAATCGAGTGCTGCGCTTAAAGGCGTGAAATTTGATGTATCAAAGCAGAACATTTGCCATGAATATATTTCTAGAAAAGTTCCCGGGGTGGTACGTTACGACGGTGCTAAATTGACTGAAGCCGAAATGCCAGGTCAGAATTGATAACATTGTAGATTCTTCTTTCCATTGTGTCAAGAATAATTTCTGCAATAGTGGAGACATTTCTCTCTCGATCAATGGTCATGGATTTACTTCGAATGACTACGGATCATTAATGTTTGTGAGAAGAGCTGTTTGTTTTTTTTTTATAGAAATTTTAATACCTATCCAAAAGGTAAGTTCAGCAGTGTTCTTTAGTTTCCATTAAATGTGGGAGTCGAAGGCACGCTAGGTCATCACTTTTAACAATACCACACATAACCTCAGGTGGGTTCGTGACTGAATCCTTGAATAGTGGCAACGCCTGGTCCAATACGCCACGGTTCCAGGTGATCAGGTTGATTGTAGATTTTGGGAGTGGTGAAGCCCCGATGCGTTTCAGTTTTCACGAATGTATTGTTGGTTGGTTGATTTTTGCGGCATATCAACACCACTATGGGTTATTTAATGCGGAAATCTAAATATTTATACTTTCAGAGTAAAGGTACGTTTTTAGGTATATAGTTAGTAAAACATAAAATGTATTGTTGGCCATTTTTTAGTGTTCCATCGATCGCCATTTTGCTATAAAGATGTATTGTTGCTCATTTTGTTATAAAAATGTACTATAGATTTCTGTTTGGTGGGTCACTATTTACCCATAGCTGGGACCCTAACAGATGCTACCAACTCGATTCAGAGTGAACCTGGGAATAACACTAATTAAAGAGGTGATTCCTCAAAATTCTCCAATCTCCTTATCACAGCTCTTGCGGCCAGATGTAGTTTATCATCATGCACAGGCCGTCTTCTTTATAGAGATGAATCGATTGATCCTGGGTTCTTTGCCAAAGTAAATAGGCTTTTCTTACTAATCGTTCAATGTGCATTACAGTGACTTCACTCTCAAAAACTCGGATGCCCTCTCGGCCTCCAGGGCTATGATCACCGTAGCGATGTTACGAAAATCTGTTCGCCAAACAGAATATCTTGCTGGAATCAACGAACAGGTCTTTCGTCGGAGATGGTTTCATGAAAGTGGAATTAAGTACTGCCAATAAACAAGCGAGAGAAAGACACGGCGACGTCAGTTAGTCCAAGCAAACAGAATTCATGAAATAAATATCAGAAAAAGAATAAAGAAGAACAGGTAACACCGTAAATCTTGAGTTCCTTCTGCTTACCAAACCTTTTGCAGAAGCCGTTTCATTGTCCTTGAACCTGTTTACTGTCTGGAGATCTAGCTGGTTATCATCGAATTTTATATAAATAAATCTTCGTTTGCAAAGCGAAGTCATGATATATATATATATATATATATATATATATATATAAAGATAAAAATATAGTTTTAAGGTATGCTCTATTTAAGGGTAAACGTGCTCGATATCAGATATAAAGTGTATGTAAATGGAAAAGTTGACACTGATGTCAACACCGACAGTTCAGGCATAAAGTTAATGTCGCTGTGCGAACGGCAGCCACTTCATATATATATATATATATATATATATATATATATATATGTGGGGGGCAGGGGGGTACGCCTAAATTCCGATGTCCATTCCTTCCCAGTCTTTTCAACAGGAGTTGAGGGTTATCCCTTGTTCCTTGTCTAGGCTTGGGTTTCTGCTTTCTTCTAACCTGCTTGCGTTTTAGTAACATTGTCGCCTTGCTTGGGGTGATCAGTTTAATATATATTTTTATATATATATATATATATATATATATATATATATATATGAATTGCACATAAATTGCTGGTATAATTAAAACAGTGCTCGATGTTATGCAACAGAGCTATTAAGTATATGTACAGTGTAACCCGGATCTAAGAGAGTTGTCGGGACCGGAGAAGAAGTCTCTTATATCCGGGTTTCTCTTATATCCGGGTTTGGTCTGTTTTGTTTTATTAACACAGGCTCTAATTTGGGACCAGACAAATTCTCTCTTATATCCGGGTTTCTCTTATATCAGGGTCTCTTATATCCGGGTTACACTGTATATAATAAATATACATATTATCCCTCACTGTTCGCACAACTTGGAGTTTAATGGAAAACGCAAACTTCAGGTTTAAACTCAGCATCTGAAAATTGTGTTTTACATGAAATTCCGAGTCGTCGGAACAATGAGGAAGATATATATATATATATATATATATATATATATATATATATATATATATATATATATATATATATATATATATAATTATTTAATCGAAAATTATAACATAAATATGTTATAAAATCACTCAAATGTGTGTGTGTGTGCGTGCGTTCGCATCTTTGTATAGACGTTAGTTCTCAACATATATATATATATATATATATATATATATATATATATATATAACAGAGTGAGAGAGGAAAAGATATTGATAACTCGATATCAATAAACAGTCGAACAATCGTTTTTCACTGTAGATTATTTGTACATCTATCTATTTCATTATTCATATCTATGTATCTATCTCAGTCTGTTCATATCTATGTTAATCAACGCTGTGTGAAGCGGTTACACTGATTAAAAATGTCCAGAGGTCATTATTAATCATTCATGGTAAAATTTATTTAGTCGTGTTTTTATGGGTCAGCTTTATCAAATATTTTGCCATGAACAAACAAACAAATAAATAATCCTGATTTTCATAAAAGAAGCTCCATTTTACCCCCAAAGTGATTACAACTTCCTTTCCTCTTCTACGTGACAATGTCCTCCCGAGTTTTTCTCTTTTTTTACTTTCTTTCTTCTTTCCATCATTTTTGGCTTTTAAGTTTATAGTAAACTTTTTCCAAATATATTTGTTTCTTCCTCTGTTTCTTCTTCATTTTTTCATCTTCCTTTCTCTCATCATGGATTTTTTCCAGCCTCTTCTTCATTTTCTTCACGACGAGCTCTTAATATTTGGCCTTCCTTTTTTGTCTTCGTTCGGCCTTCTCTATCTCTTCTTTCTTCTCCATTTACCTCTCACCCTTCTCTCTTTCCATCTTTTTCTCATTCCCTATTCCTTCGGTAACCTCCTCCTCCTCTTGCTACATTTCTTTCATGCTACTCCTTCCACAATTGCTTCTTTGATCTCCACTACCCGCTCCTATCCTCCTCGTAAATATCCATCTCTCATCCTTTTCCTCTAACTTCCTTCGTCCTCCTGCTCCCTTGACCAGTCCTATTCTGTCACCCTATTAATCTTCCTTTTCTAATAATCTATTCTCTAGCCGATCTTCCTCTTCCTAAATTTCCCCCCTCTCTCTTCCTTCTACTCCAACTTCCACCGTCCTCCTGCTCCTCTAACCATTCCTATTCTATTGCTTCCATTTCCTCCTATATCTCCTGAATCTCTTACTTTTTACACAGATCGTCTTACACAAGTTTACGTCTTTTTGTTCTCTTTTTCATTATTTTAATTTCCTTTGCTCCTCTCGTCAAAGTCTTTTCATTCTTATCATATTACTTCTTCATATTCTATATTAAATGACACCTCGTCTTTTTATTACCCTGAAAACAACCTGCATTCATATTGTCTGCTCCTCTCATTCGTTTAGCCTTTTCCCTCTGGTCAGATTTAACATTCCTCTTTTATAGCTTTCTCCTCATTATTAAGGTTTAAACTGTATCTGATGGAAAGCCTTGTGTACACACACTGCTGTTTCGAGCGCGTCTGCGCATGTCTACCAAATAAGCTGTCCAGAGACTCCGAAACGCCGATACACATACAAGCGCTTATATATATATATATATATATATATATATATATATATATATATATATTATGACATTGTCACGTTTGTTGGGATTTAAGGGGTTTCAGGTCAAATGTCATCTTCACCTTTGAAAGAGTAAACAATGATTTTGCAGCTCTTGGTCTCAGATGATCACGAATGTATATGTGAAGATGTTTTGATCAGGGGAATAAGCGGAAAGATCAAACACGTACCCACTCGAAAGATCGGCGAATATTTGCAATGAAAACTCTTGAATGCCTCCAATATACATGCGCATTTTTATATGTAATATTTCTTAAACTGATTTAAATTCTACGCCAAACCAAATAAAAGGAAGAAATAAAAGATGGGAAGATCGTGATTCTCCAAAAGGCCGTCTATCAAGATAACCTGCATCTCAATTACAACATCTTAAGTGCAGTTTGACATCGACCACTGGCGCCATTCGAAATCAGCAACTCTCTTGAGCTATGAAGAAATTAATAAATATTTGTATATCTTATAGAATATTTTATTTATATTATTAGACACTTGGGAACTACGCCATTTTCCCAATTTTCGATTAAGATATTGTATATTCCGTTCAAAAATGTGGCTACACCATCCAAAGATCATTAATATTGCCTACGACACAGACAACACATGATCCTTGAAATTGACTGAGACGGTTAACAGGACTTGAACAAAATAAAAGAACAAACACAAACTTCGGATAATGTATTCACAATTTCTATGCCAATATACAACTTATCCAAAAACAATTTAAAATACAATAAAAAAAATTAAACAAAACCTCGTCGATTAAAATTAATCAAACTTGTTTATATATATATATATATATATATATATATATATATATATATATATATATATATATATATATATATATATATATATATATATATATGTGTGTGTGTGTGTGTGTGCTTGAAAGTTTTTCCCGGCAGAATCTATCTTACATATTACATTACTCTCGTCTTTACTTTGAATGTTGCTGTGACATCAGTTCTGTTTCTCTCCACTGTTTACAATTTTTGATTGCACAACCATAGCAGGAGATGTGCCAAAATACTGGATGGGAATGTTGTAATGGGTCAGCGAAGCACGGGCTGCTGACCACAGTTGTCCGTGTTATCTGCAAGTTTCTGACTTATCTATTTTGACGGCCAGTTCTGCCTGGCCATTGCTTTGTGGGTAGTAAGCTGACAAAGTATTTTCTATATTCCTCAATTCTTAAGGAACAAGTTGTATTCTTGGGAATCGAAAGGTGATTCCCCATCCAACAGAAAGTTCTTCATGTGTATATAACATAATTTCTACTGTCTAAGTTGAAAAAGTCAATCACGGTTCATTGGCATATGAATTCAAGTTCAACCTTTTCAATATAATATCACAGCAGGAGACATGCCAAGATTGTGAATGGAATGTTGCATTGGGTCGGCAAAGAACAGGCTGCATAAACATGACACAGCTGAGCACAGCTAACCGTGTTGTCTGCTAGTACAAGCTTAGTCATTTTGATGGCCAGTTCTGCCCAGCCATTGCTTTGTGGGTAGTATGTTGACAAAGTACATTTCCATATTCCCCAATTCTTAAGGAACAAATTGTATTCTTAGAAATCAAAAGGTGGTTCCCCATCCAAAAGAAAGTTCTTCAGGTGCACCACATGTGCAGAACCAAGTTGACAGGGTGTTGCATAAACCCTGGCCTTCCCAGATTACATTAGGGTCACTTCCACCCAACCAATGTACTGATCTGTGTATATAACATAATTTCTACTGTTTAAGTTGAAAAGTCAATCACGGTTGGAACGGAAATTCAGGGTTAGCATCGGGCGCTGGTCTGTCAGACGCTGGCATTCAAACCAGGTCAAAAACACCAATTTCATATCGAGAAAACCCTATTCCATTGAAACCATATTCGTTATGAACAGCCTGTAACCACGTCTTATTCTTCATCATCAGATTCCGACAAATCTTTTAAAAAAATGTCTTTTCTCATTTCTCTTTTGCTCATGTCCGCAGATCCTTAAAGGCGGAAAACTTTCCGCGTCATTATTTGTCTTCTCTGCATGAATACTAAATAGGAACAAATTATTGACACGATTGCAATAAACTGGCTCACTCCTACAAAATAGCGAAAATGTTTCGGAAATAATATTTGTCTATCAGCATTCTTTAGACCATTTTCAAGATGCGGCATTTGTCAGAGTTTTAAAATATTGATTTGTCATCGATTTAGAATGAGGGTGCTTTTCATAATATTGATACAGTGTCAAATCGGTCCCTGACTTTTACAGTTAACAGATATTTATGCGTTTGCTGATAAATGCCGTGCCTTGAACATGAGCTGACTTCATCGATATCTGCATATTTTTATACTTTGTTAATTTATGCAAATTTATTCACATTTAATTAAAAATCAAATACACATTTTTAAAAAATGTATAGGTATATTTGTTGTTTAATTACAAAAGTATTTTTTTAAAGAAAAAGTTGAATTTCGCCAAACAATTACCTATTCAAATATGTTCTTAAAACAAGATACATAAAAAAACATCCGTTTCTTCTTTATTTAAAAGAAATATTTAATACGGTTAGATAGGATGTTTTATCAAATGGTTCATTGTCCCACTCGAACTATTGAACAAGAACAGAGGTTTATCACTTGTTTCCTTTTAGGATTGGATTTCCAGTTCTTTGTAAAGTCTACTTAAACTTTATACTTCTAGCGTCTCTGTTTAAAGTCTGAAATTGTATTTGCTATTTATTTATTTCCTTCAGTAGGAATAGATAGGCCCGTCAATCGTCCGCTTCACACTACCCTACGGTCTTTTAAACAGGAGCAGGTGTTTACTCCTTGTTTCCTGTTCAGGATTGAATTTCCCGTTACTTCTAAAGATTTCTCACTTTCACGCCATGTAACAACCTATGTCTTAGTGGCATTATCGCCCTTCTCCGAGTGAATTGATTACAAAAATTGTAAAATAAAAAAGTCTTTTCGTGCGCAGTTATCAATGTTGTATACCTAGTTTCAAACTTTACATTTGTAAACTAATTTCCGATAATTCTGTAAAAGTTAGGAATTGATATGAGACTGTATCGTTATTATAAACCGGGCCCCCTTCTAAAATATTAACAAATCAATATTTATTTTTAATTCTGACAATTCTTAATAACGAACTAAATAATCCTAATCTATAAAAATTATTTCCTAAATGTTTTCTCTATTTTTTGACGATTGGATCTCATTATATTTAACTAGAGTCAAATGAACTTTGTAAATCTTGGAGATGATCACACATTTCGAAACTTGTAGACTGGCGCTACATATTCACAAAAAAAACTGTGTCAAATAATAGAAACCCCATAACTTAAGTACTTTCAACAAGAGCAACAACTAAAATGGAAAACATATGTAAATCAAAGAAATGGTAATAAGATAATCAAAATGTCTTTCCACACTACTTCAAATAAAAGGTGGGAAAGGAAACCCCAATTACTGGTAAGAGAGGCCAAACTTGAGAATCCCATGTTCCTGAAAAATTGTTTTAATAGAAAGATTATAAATTTCAGCCAATGGCTGCTCGGTCAATGAATGCCAAATGTTTCCTTATAAGGAAACAGGTAATATTACTAGTATCATTACTATCTCCGTAGTATAACCCTACTGACATATTTGTCTGTTGGGACGTTGTTCTTTGGTTGGAAAGATTCTCCATTTCTCGTTAAACTGGAGCAACATCTAACTCAGGTTTTATTTCATCTGATCAAAGTACCGATGACCTATTCCGAGCATACTTATCAAGACGACGCTGAGGGAAATCTGGACGATCTTTGATGTTCTTGGATTGGAGAAGTGGAATCTTATTTGGTCATTTTCCAGGGAGGCCCGTATTACGCAACGTTCGCCAGAATTTCAGCCAAGATGTTTTGATACCAGACTCAGTCAAACCAGTTAAAATATCTTTGTAGACGATCTTTGGATTATTCATTGCCAGTGAACATTGCAAATGTTACACTCTATTTAATTACAGTCCTGAATTGTACGATACCGTACTATTAAACTCTCTAATATTTATTCATGTTGATATTATATTATATATAAATATATTATTTTATATAGATATTATATATGGTATGTAGGCAAAAAGGATAGCAGAAAAGAGATTGTCATCAACGGTCCTAGCTTTTAACGGAGCTAATTGCAATCATTGATCCAATCATTTGATAATATTCTATAAATACGTTCATGGTAATTGTTCTGGTTAATTTTTCCTTAGAGTACTTAGACTTTATGAATTTAAGCGCAGTACTACATTGGCGGAAAAGCCTCATTGTTTTGCAGTTGAAATGGCTTAATGTAGCCGGAAGTTCTATGCTAACAGTTTCTTCTCGCGTGCCTCACGTGTGTGAGATTTGCTTTCCAGTCAACTTTGATGTACAAAAATTTAAATACAACGTCAATCATTATTTTCTGTCTGCTTCTTTTATTTTTTTTCGCCCCTTATCATTTTCTTATATTCGTTCACACTCAGTAACCTAAATCTATAAGAAGTTTTATTGCCTTGCTTGGGGTCAAATTATTAAATATACATACATATCAACACACACACACACACACACACACACACACACACACACACACACACACACACATATATATATATATATATATATATATATATATATATATATATATATCCACAAGCAATGAGAACGAACCAAATAGAAATTCAAGCGTTCATAACATTAATTTAAAAATAGAGCTCAATACGCAAGTTGAGCCATAATTGTTTATTATAGGAAATTACTTTCGATCGCATATAGTAGAGCTACATCAATGCATTAACGTTTCGATGCACAATCGCCATTTTATGTCTTCTTGATTCCTGTTCTTTTATTGTTCTCTTTCCTTAATAACGTTTTTTCCTTTTCTTATATACTTTGTGAACCCCTTTTTCTTATATTCTCTATAAACCTCTGCATCTTAGTGGTTTTGTTGCCTTGCTTGGCTGAAATAATTTAAACAAAAAACAGGAAACAGTTCCGTAGTTTTACTCGTTTTAAGCAAAATCTTACTTTTTCTTTATACTTTGCTTACCTTTCGGAAGGCATCTTCTGATATTCCAATGAGCCTTCGGATTTCCGTGTCGCATTTTCTATCCTCCGTTAACACATTTCCTTGATACTAAATTCTTGCATTTGATCGATGTTGGGGGTCCCTAATTTGTAACTCGCACTTCGGGTTGTTCCTTTTGATCTTAAACACACATTTAGTTTTCTTACAATTGACCTTTAGTCCTTTCTTCATGCTTTCCTTTAGTATGGCGAGGGTAGATAATAATTGGTTCACTCATTCAAGCAAACAGTCACACAATAACACATTCTCTAATGTACGGAAGAAACTTAAATCTCTTTCCGATAATTTTCCTTTTCGTTATGTATTAATAATTTCAGACATGTCTCTGTGATCAAAATGCAAATTAATAAACCTTTAGAACTTAATACAATATCAGAACAATACAGGATATATACAATAAAAGAAGGGGAGATAATTAGCAGGAAGTAGTAGTAATGGGAAATATTGGTTAATGCAGCTAAGTATGAGATACAGCATCAGCAGTCTAATCAACAGGAAGATTATGTTTAAGGTTGCTAATTATGTACTCAGGATTGTCCCACGAGAGGATCAGGAATTTAGTCACATAGTAGTAAGAGGTGATTTTTCTTTTTTTCATTTCACTCCAATCAGTTCGATATGGCCACTAAGACACAAATGAGGTGTATTGAAAGCGAAGAAAGCCGAGAAAGCATCACTTAAGATGAAGGACAATAAAAAGAACAACATTCAAAAATACAAATGATTGACGTTGTCTTTAACTTTTTGAAAGTCGTGGTTCACTGGAAATCAAGAAACAGAAGAGAGTTTTATAGGTGATAATTGCTAGAGTAAAAAAATCTAATAGAACTTACGGGTACACGTAGCAATTTCAACAATAAAATGATGGGTCCTAACTGCCAATCTAGTTCTTCTCCTTCATGTTCCGTGTCTCCTCAGGGCGTAGGCGACCAAAATTTTTTAAGTCGAGGTACCGATGAGGAAAGCTCGATATAATAATTCCAATTTCTATCAGAAAGCATATCAGCGAATAATGCCAAAACCCAGAAAACGTCTACCTCTAGTGCACTTAATGAAGGAAAAAATATCCCAGGAAAGAAATTACAGGCGTGATACTCCGGGTGTATATGTCTCGTTTACCCAGAAGTCAAGGCAAATTTCTTATCTTGAGGACCAAACAAATGAATGAATTATTGAATTTCGAATTATGATGGTACTCAGACAAACACCTCATGCAATTCTACCGACAAATGCTAATATCATGAACGGAAAATGTAAGCAACGGGGTATTATTAAGGAAAATAGAAAAAAAAAAAAAAATGTATACTTACAATCAGAAAGAGACCGCTGGAATTTTGGGGATACTTGATGAAGAAAAAGGATATCCTGAAGGCAAGAAAAGCATCGCAAAACAGTGAGTAAGCTGTTACCCAACGAGCTTGTGTGAATGAATGACAGAACAAGGAAAAACGTAAAAAAATTTACCTAGATCAACAAAATGGACAAAATTTTTAGAGATCGCTTTATGCTGCAGTGAAACCAATAAATAAAAAAAAATAGTAGCGTTAAACAATAAAGATCCAACTCACTAAATATGGGGGAGAGAAGACAGAATTTATCTCAGAATATCGTAACAATTCAAGTGCTATTATTTCCATGGCTGGCAGCGGGGCTACAGTCGATGTTTAAGCTTCTAGTCCGTATCCAGCTGTTGGGCATATTAGGATATGATAGGAAACGAAAACAGGTCAATTCCATTGCGAAAAAGTGATAAAAGTTAATAAACACGGGCTTCAGTTTATTATGTTCATTATTTATTGAACGTCATTCTTTAATATGGTTCGAAATAGATTAACTCGGCACATAGATAGTTACACCTATAAAGTCGGGTATAGATAGATAGATAGATAGATAGATAGATAGATAGATAGATAGATAGATAGATAGATAGATAGATAGATAGATAGATAATGAACAGACATAGATAGATAGATAGATAGATAGATAGATAGATAGATAGATAGATAGATAGATAGATAGATAGATAGATAATGAACAGACATAGATAGATAGATAGATAGATAGATAGATAGATAGATAGATAGATAGATAATGAACAGACATAGATAGATAGATAGATAGATAGATAGATAGATAGATAGATAGATAGATAGATAGATAATGAACAGACATAGATAGATAGATAGATAGATAGATAGATAGATAGATAGATAGATAGATAGATAGATAATGAACAGACATAGATAGATAGATAGATAGATAGATAGATAGATAGATAGATAGATAATGAACAGACATAGATAGATAGATAGATAGATAGATAGATAGATAGATAGATAGATAATGAACAGACATAGATAGATAGATAGATAGATAGATAGATAGATAGATAGATAATGAACAGAGATAGATAGATAGATAGATAGATAGATAGATAGATAGATAGATAGATAGATAGATAGTTAGATAGATAATGAACAGAGATAGATAGATAGATAGATAATGAACAGAGATAGATAGATAGATAGATAGATAGATAGATAGATAGATAGATAGATAGTTAGATAGATAATGAACAGAGATAGAGAGATAGATAGATAGATAATGAACAGAGATAGATAGATAGATAGATAGATAGATAGATAGATAGATAGATAGATAATGAACAGAGATAGATAGATAGATAGATAGATAGATAATGAACAGACATAGATAGATAGATAGATAGATAGATAGATAGATAGATAGATAATGAACAGAGATAGATAGATACATAGATAATGAACAGAGATAGATAGATAGATAGATAGATAATGAACAGAGATAGATAGATAGATAGATAGATAGATAGATAGATAGATAGATAGATAGATAATGAACAGAGATAGATAGATAGATAGATAGATAGATAGATAGATAGATAATGAACAGAGATAGATAGATAGATAGATAGATAATGAACAGAGATAGATAGATAGATAGATAGATAGATAATGAACAGAGATAGATAGATAGATAGATAGATAGATAGATAATGAACAGAGATAGATAGATAGATAGATAGATAGATAGATAGATAGATAATGAACAGAGATAGATAGATAGATAGATAGATAATGAACAGAGATAGATAGATAGATAGATAGATAGATAGATAGATAATGAACAGACATAGATAGATAGATAGATAGATAGATAGATAGATAGATAGATAGATAATGAACAGAGATAGATAGATAGATAGATAATGAACAGAGATAGATAAATAGATAGATAGATAGATAGATAGATAGATAATGAACAGAGATAGATAGATAGATAGATAGATAGATAGATAGATAGATAATGAACAGAGATAGATAGATAGATAGATAGATAGATAGATAGATAGATAGATAGATAGATAGATAGATAGATAGATAGTTAGATAGATAATGAACAGAGATAGATAGATAGATAGATAGATAGATAGATAGATAGATAGATAGATAGATAGATAGATAGATAGATAATGAACAGAGATAGATAGATAGATAGATAGATAGATAGATAGATAGATAGATAGATAGATAGATAGATAGATAGATAGATTTTCATTTCCATAACTTCTCTTGGCAAGTACATACTGTGAGCCAATCATAAACTTAGTCCCTATGCTCTTACACCGATCCTACCTCAAGTTCTGCACAGCCTAAACCATAAGAAAGTCAAACTTAATTGTTCGGTCACCTTGCTAGGCTCATGTACAAATTGGAAAACCTGTAAATCTTTGGTTACAACAAATAGATAATTTACCTATGCATGTCCTCTCTATACCTTATTAAAACGAATGGAAGTAGGGACACATACGCCTCCCACCCCGAGCAAGCTTCGTGACCCACTTCTCTTAATTACCATTCTCTTAATTTACTCCTCACGTATATTTGCGAACTTGTCTTGGTACCTCAGGTCTCTGGCCGGTGCGATGTTTCTGACCTAAGGAGGAGTTCTGTTGCACTGACGTCTGTACCCTCAGAATATCACCCGGTATCTTCTTTCCTGGTTTATTTGTCCCTTTAGAAAGGGTGATGGAGGTAGACGTTTTCTGGGTTTTGGCGTTATCCGCCTGATAGACAGGGATCCGAACATTTGAGTAACTTGGAGGTGTATAATATTGGGACTATTGCGCTGGCATTTTGTGAATGGCTTCTGGACTGTGTAGAAGTCCCCGGACAATTCAGTCCCGGTTATTTATGCAGGCATCGTCTGTGGGTGTTTTTGCCTGCCTACTAGTGTTCCATCAACCAAAGCACAACATCCACATGAAACCGATTAAAATGAAGAAAATTTGAAAGAACAATCCCCAAAAAAGTAAACGTCTGGTCAACTATCTTCTACACCGATGTAAGCGGTCTAGGTTTTAACTTTACAAAAGTGCAACTCCGTCTTTATGAGGCCAAAGCCGACCTGCTATTTCAGTTTGAAACATGCATCAATGCCTCAATACCAATACAGAAGCTCGTAATCCCGGTCTATTCGTTCATAATAGCCAAACATGACCACCTAAATGGCCACGGCCACAGATTCGGGTTTCCCTTTGGCAGGCACGCAAAAAAGATCCCATTTATGTGCTTCCGCGTGGCATTTATCCATATTAACACATTCGTCTTCGTTCTCTATCGCCCTCAGGACAACGAGACAATAATTTCCGATCGAATATATGAGACGATTGATAATATGTTCACTGAATTTCCCTCGACTAGCGTGCATAGCTGCAATGACTTCAATATTCACCACAAAGCGGGGTTAGTCCACTCGAATAAAACCGATAAAGAAGGAAGATATCGGAGACTTCGAATGCAAAGCAGTACAGTATACCGTTTCCAGATTCCTGGCGTAGTGAATTGCGTCCTGGTGCTCTTTTTCTCAAGACGGTGCCCAACACGACCCTATTATACTATGCCGTAGACAAAATCAAAAGCAAACAACGCGCATGCGCAAAATTAAAGATACAAAATGGCGAAAATTTACCCATCGCATCCTGTATTATGAAAAAACTCACGATAAAGACCTAAAGAAATTAGAATTCTTGATTTTCCGAGCAGAAAAGAAACAAGATTTTCCCACGTATTGTCATTCGCATTTGAGTGAAGACGGAGTTAGTATCTGACGTGACATCTGCAAGAGGAAATGTGGAATAGAAAATCCTGAAGGAAAAGAATCTACCAAATATCCAAGAAATATGTGGTCACACATTAAATTGCAGCTCTGTTTTGAAAGAAACAACGATATCTTAATGATCACATAATTCTAACCATTCTGCTATTGCGTCATGTCTTTACGTTGGCAATGACTAATTTAAATAGTTTCTAAAATGTAACGCTGATGAGATTGGTGCTGAATGAAGAAAAGTCTGTGTAGGAGTGACTGTAAATTTCAGAAGAATAAAGAAAAAGCTTCTTAGCTAATCGGGCAAAAATCAACAAGGCCTGCACTGTGATGAATAGAATCTTTGGCGGAAGAACGCCTTCGGTGAATGCTGTCTTTTTGTCTAGTTTTTTTTTTTTTTAATAAGATTGGATTGAAGAAGATTGCGTCATAAAGCTGCGACGAGAATAACTGGAGATCTTTGAAATACATTCTTGCAGATTTGACATAGAGAAATTCATCGAACTAAGAATATTTCTTCTCTAATGCTTGTCAAAGATTTTACCAGAGAAAAGAATTACTATAGTCTCCTCTTACTCCGTGTGTGTGTGTGTGTGTGTGTGTGTGTGTGTGTGTGTGTGTGTGTGTGTGTGTGTGTGTGTGTGTGTGTGGAGAGAGACAGATATATTTAGTTCCTGGGAAGGATATATGCATACCAAACCAGTTCTTAAATTATACCAAAGATTTTCTTGATATTGGTAATATATACTGTTTATATTTGGTTATAATCCCAAATAAACAATTTCAGTTCTGCATTATCTTTATCCCATAAATATAGCACATCTTAAGACTATATTTCTTAATATATATATATATATATATATATATATATATATATATATATATATATATATATATATGGTTAAGACAGCGACTGCAAAAAAGGCTTGGTACATTGGGGTCAAGAGCAGTTGAGTGAAACGGAATAAACTGCAGAACGATTTTTGGTAAGTGGATGGTCGAAGAGGGAATGAGTATTGGCATACGATGACAGACATTGATCAGTCGAAGAATCCCTAGAAACTCGTGGAAAACCATGAGGGACAAGGTACACAAACGAAGTACCCAACTTTATGCGTTGTTTATAGATTCATGTTGTCAATATACTCATTTCAATTTTCCAAATATTTAATAAATTTATCGATATATTATATTTTGTGAGTCAGTTATGTGCCATGCGTGATACACGCTTAGGCGATCATGTATCTTTCGATATATGACTGACGAGGCAGATTTTTCCCGCAGTAGTTTGCCATTTCTTTCTGCGGTAGACGTTTGCCATCCAAGGCTATAGAACCCGGTCTCTCCTGCTATTTACCCATAGCTGGGTGGGGGGAGAAGAAGAGGATTCATACCTTTCCCAAGGATATTAGCACGTAAAGGAATATAATGGATTCGACTGGAATTCGAACCAAGGAGACGCGGTGGAGTAGTGGATAGCGGCTCGGACTGAGGAATCTCGGACTGAGCCGGGTTCGAGCCTAGTTCCGCGTTCGAATTTGTACTTCGACTCAGTAGAATCAGGTGGAGTAATAAACTGAGCAGCAGTAAAAAATAAAGACTATACTAGATATCCCTAAACATTGACAGTGATACAAGAACCGTTTACCTCTGTAGATTAAATAAAATTTTCAGCTCAGAATTCCGTGTAAGTTGCCCAGATCGATATACACCTGATGAAGGCCGGAAAGAACAGTGATCGAAACGCTGTGACAAAAACAACAAAGATGAGCAGAATAGTCCGAACGTAAATAGTTTAAATAATGATAAATTAAATCGGAAATTATATTTTCACTATTTTTCCTTTGGCATTGAAACCATTTTTCACAACCTCAAGGCATCCTGATCAGTGGTCACAATCTTAATAACATAAGATACGGAGATGATACCGTACTGATGGCAGATACAGAAAGAAAACTTCAAGGACTAGACAAGGTTGTATAGGAAAGCAAGAAGAATGGACTAACTGTCAGTTGTAAGAAAACAATATACGTAGTTGCTAGCCAGTGGAATATCCCGAAATACTAGCTAAGAATCAAAACCGAGTAAGTGCAAAAATTTAATTTAGTCGCCAGTTTCCATTCTTCTTTGTTTATGTCCAGTGTCCCTTCACGGATAGAGTTCGTGGCTCTCCACGACTTCCTATCGCTTGTAGCTCTTAGTTATATTTGTCTTTTTACTATCCCACCACTCTCTGTTCTGCCATCCACTTACGCAAGATCGTTAGGTATATTACTGTTTCCATCTGCCTTTCTTGCCTTCAACATTCCCTGTGAGTGACAATTTCTCCAAGCCTTCTTTCCACATTTTGAGTTTTAGAAATGTCAACCCTCTCTTTCTCGTTCTAAGTATGAAATATCCTTTTTGTTTCAGTTTTCCTTGAAACGTTCACGTTGCTTACTCGCCCCGTCCATGGAATGCTCAGCATCTTTCTGTAGGACCACATCTCTTTATCTGTGAGGAAATTGTCCAGCAATCACTACCGGATTGATTTTACAGTATATAGCAGTTTATCAATTGTTTCTTTGTTTCTAAGGAAATTTTCCTGTATCTTAATATTTTGCTAATGTTTCTGAAGGCATCTTTCTCTCTTCCAGGGCACCTTCAGATTTCTATATTTGATTGATTCATTTTCTACGGCTTATCAAGCCTATACAGGTTATTTAGAGTCAGAAATATTTTTACATTGTAAGAATTTTTTAGCTAATGATGATTTAGTGATAGATGTCTTACTAATTAACCTATAGGGATGGGGAGAAGAAGCGTATTAATAACATTCCCAAGGACATTTGCGTGTAAATGAATATAACGAGCCCCAATGAAATTGTATTCCCTCAGATTTCTATGACTGGGCTGGAGCTACTCAGTCCTTGCTTTCCAGACATGTTCAAGTTCAAAATCCTTTACGCGATCATGTGGGTGAGAGGGAGACTTATTTCTCAATCTGCTGTCCTGTTTCTCACAGACGGTAACGTCGTTCGCTCATCGCTACCCTATCTCTATTCCATTGGCAAATGTCCAGGTGAGCCCCATTCTTTAGTTTGGACCTTTACAACTAGGACACATCATGCCACTTCTACGGAATCGAACCACCTACATTTCTCCAGTATTCCAAATGTACGAAAAAATTTTCACTCAGCAAGATTTTTCCTCCACAACTGCAACGTTTTTTCGCCCAATGCGGAGTTTGAGAGCCATCCAAGGTAGAGGATATCTGAATGAGGTGTGTAATATGGTTGTAAGCGGAAACAGTATGAAATTAAAATACTGAAGATAAGAAGGATGGATAAATATTTTCCCTTGTCTTGATAGTTTCAGGGAAGCATACACGCGAGAATCTGGTTCGAAAGGTAGATGTCCTTGGAGAAAAAGATGTCTGAGTGGAATTTCGGCCTTATACAGTGCTGTTCGATAAAAGTGACTCACCTGATTATTTTTACTAAATGTCCTCTTCTCCGATGCAACGAAAGTTGAGCTAAATTCAAAGGATAAGCGATCTAAAATCCGAAGAAGAAGCTTTGAAAGCTCTTTGAATTTAGCAGTAAGTACTGTCAAGCATCAGTTCAGTATAATGTTCTGGGGATGCTTTTCTTTTCATGGAAGTGGTTTCTTAAAACCTATTGAAAAGACCCTCAGGAGCGAGCAGTACAAGAGAATTTTAGAGTCTTGTCTGCTCCCTTCTGCTGAAAGGGTGCAAATCGACCCCACCAAGCTCATTTTTATGCTCCGTCACAAATAAAAATTGATGAAGGAATACTTTGATGAGAAGCAAGTGAGTGTTATGACATGGCCGCCCCAATCTCCTGACCTCAAACCCATAGAAAACTTATGGAGCATTATAAAGTACAGGCTCTCGAGAAAGCAGTTGAGCAACAAAGAGGATTTGATTGTGAATTTCATATCCGAATGGAATTCAATGCTTGGAGATGAGATTTGCCAGAACCTAATCAAGTCAATGCCAAAAAGGGTTGAAAAGGTTAGTCAAAATAAAGGAGGACCCATAGATTATTAAATATTTCGAACTATATTACCTATTATAAATAAATTATACCTCTATTATTCTTTATTTAAAGCTGTTCGGTTATGTTTCTATTGATTACTAGTTGCAGGAAATAAGTGAGTCATTTTTTTGCACAGAGTTTTCCCTAAATCTCATTTATATCCAAAATTATAATTATCAATAGAATACCTTAGGGTGAGTAAACTTTTTTACTAGGTGGTCGGGAAGGGGTCTTTATATTAGTAAGATTAAAAATTAGTTTGACCCCAAAAACAATAGGCGAAAAATTTTTAAGTAAAAAAAAATCAGGTGAGTCACTTTTATCTAACAGCATTGTAATGAGTATAAGGTGAAAATATAAGAAATTCGTGGTCCATCTATTTTACGATTTGATGGTTACCAGACCTAAACGTTTTTATTTTATATTATTTTGCACCTAATACAAAAGACCTAAGATCTACTGAACATAGAGGTTTAAAGAATGAGGTCTTTGTTGGCGGTGGGGGGAGTACGAACTGCACATTAATAGGATATATTGGATAGATATCTCTTAAATCTTGGCTTGAAGAGGGTTTTCCTTGTACAAAGCCCGGGGACCACCCAAGGTAGAGTGTTACGTGAAGGAGTAGTTTTAACTGATAGGAGGCAAGATAATAGATAACAACTCTAACGTTGAACAGGTTAAGATTGAGGTGATCGGAAAACCTACTCTTAGGAGTCAGTTCCACAGAGCAGTGATTCCCGGAAAGAAGCTGTTTAAGTGGAATTTGCTTCTCACCGGCGGAATACGGAGGGAAGATGGACGTTTGCTAAAATGCAGTTCGTGCGAGCACTTTCAAGTGCCGACAGAGCAGTGAGAGACAGAGAGGTTTCAGGGTGAAAAATAATTCTTCTCCAACAAGGATACGCAGACGCATTTTAACTCTATCAAGACTGAAAATGAGATCTGAGCAGCTCCCGCTCAAATATTTTTAAGCATTTCACCCCCAAACAAGATGGGAGTGCCACTAGCACGCAAGGAGTTACAGAGAGTGATAGTAAGAGTAAAAAAAGATGTTTTAGGAAAGGATTTAAGTGAAAGACTGGGATCACTATCAAGGCATCAGATGTCGATTATTACATTTGAATATTTGAAGATTATAGTTATCAATGAAGCAAGTAAGAGGAAGGGAGTTCCACTGTTGGGAAGTGCGAGAGAAGAAGCTGTTGGAGTAGAAGAGGCGGTTACATTTAGTCATTTCGATAGTGAAAGGGTGGGACCGAGATGCCAACCTAGTAGCACGCTTAAATTCATGCAGTTGGGCTACCGGTGAAAGTTGCTTGTCAGAGCAGTTGCCATGAAAATATTTGTAGAAAAGACAGAACCACCTCTTAATTGCTGGTGTTTTCCCAGGACCCCCCTGACCCGGGGTGGTAGCACCTGTTAGGGTCCCAGCTATGGGCAAATAGTTAACACCCAAACTTGTGTAAAAATAGGTTTTTATACCAGAAATACTTTGTAATAAAAAAATTATTACCAGCAATAATTTTTGAAGGGAAAATTATTATCAGCAATACTTTAAAAAAAATACCAGCAATACAAACAGTTATACATTCTTTGAAAAAAATATGACCAGCTATAGATTTCTGCAAGGAAAAATATTCCCAGAAACAGATTTTTGAAGGAAAACATATTACCAGCAATAAAAATGTTGTCGGCATTAAATAACCCATTGAGGTGTTGATATGCCGTAAAACAAAATAAACCAAACCAAACCAAACTTGTCGGGTTGAAAATAATTTATCGCCCACATTCTATGTTAAAAAAAGAAATTCACTAACATTTTCTTCAATATTTTCTCCGTCAATGTCAACCAATGTGCAATCATTAGAATTAATAACATTTTCATTTATTTCACACACCTCATTCTTAATAATCATTTTAACAATGACTCAACATTGAGTGGCTTTCAAGCATTCTGTGAAATTAATTATAAAAAGGCTAAGTTTAATAATTAGTGCCTCATCAAGAACATTGATTAACAAGATATTCTATTGTAGTTAATATTTTACTAAATGTCTGCCCCATATTTCTATCCTTGAGCCAGATCAATTTTATTCATGGAGGGCCTGGAAAATCTGATACTCCCCGGAAATTGAGGGAAAGAGGAACAGAGGAAAGCAGCGGGTAACATATTTGATGAGCTCGAGTAAATGGATGGCGGAAGAGGGTTTGGGAGAAATAACAAAAAGACAAAACTTATTAAGAGCAACAAGGGCCAGGAAGATGTGGGAGGCCATGATCGCCGACGTCCTGAAGGGACACGACTCATTATAAAAGAAGAACCTTTCAGCTTTTCTAAAATATGTTTTTGTAAACTTTTTTTCTCATTCTTTTCTTGCCAATGTTTTACATTTCTTTATCGACTATTCTTTGCTAGCTGTTCAACATAGAAGTCTCAATCACTTAATGATTTTAAAAGATTTTGTTTGTCTTTTGAGGTTATAACTTTCTTACGACTCATGGGAATCCTTTATCCCTGAAATGAAAATAATATAAGTAACTATAGTACATATCTTAAAATCATTTCACTCGCAGCAAGGCAACAGAGCCACTAACACACAGCGGGTTACTACTAGAGCGAATCTCTATGGAATAATGCTTAACCAAATAAGCCTTGAATAAGGTACTGGGGTGTGCTCAACTAACACGGTAGGTTCTTACAGATGTCTTGTATTTTGGCTGGGAGATATGTGGCAATGTGTCGGTGTGACTATTATCTTGCAATAAACTATTTTCCTTAACCCAAACTGTCACAACGTTATAGTAACATTACGTAGTGCTGTAGCTTAAAAATTCGATACTGATCAAATAATATCAGAATACTTTTTATTCACTTAACCATCTGCATACGAGTAAATAACATTTCTTTCCGTACTTTTAAAATTATAGTAGGCATCCGTTTATCTCGCGGAATAAAGTTAACGCCCTGTTTAGTCAAAATTCAGTCCTTTGCAGATGAAACTTGAGTGAGCTCTCCAAGGTGCAGGCCTGGGCGATGGTATATGCAGGCCAGGCACTGCTCAGACTACATGTCGCCACTCTCGGCCTACTGACAAGATCTAAATGAATACAGGGCGTCACATTCGGGGACGACTTTGCTGCAGGAGTTGCCGAAAAGTTGTCCGCGTTGACAGCCAACCGCCTTTGGGGCTCCATTCGGGTTTCCTGACTAGATTTTCTTCCATAGCCTTTTCTTTGTTTGTATATAAGCGCAAGGTAGCCGTGTTTTAAAATCGGGGTTTTCCTTCCGCTAAAAGGGCTGTCTTCCTGCGCTGTCGATCTTAATCTACCCAAGCAGCTGGTTATGAGGCACCAGGATTCCACCTTCGCACATTCTACGGTTTCCACCTGAACTTAGTTGTCAGAGCATTTCATGGATAGTTGGAGCAGATTCCCACTATCACCCCCGGTTATCACAATCATAATCACAAAATATATATAATATTCGTATATGGATATTATATACATTACGTGTTTTAGCAGGTTCCCCCAAAATTAACATTTTGCTTTTTGTTTTTTTTTATATGCTGGATGTTCCCAAAGTCTGGAAACATAGGCAAAAATGCATATTTGTAAGAAATTATGTTTTCAACAAGGCACGGTGGAGTTATGGATATCGACTCAAATTACGGAATCGGCGTGCCGAGTTCGAATTCCAGTCGAATCCATTACGTTTACTTACGTGCTAAAACCTTTGGGAAACGTATGAATCCTCTTTTTCTCCCCCCAGCTATGGGTAAATAGCAGGAGAGACCGGGTTCTATAGCCTTGGATGGCTATTACTGCAGAAAGAAATGGCAACCTACTGCGGAGAAAAATCTGCCTCGTCAGTCATGTATCGAAAGATACATGATCGCCTAAGCGAGTATTACGCATGGCACATAACTGACTGATTTTCAACAAAATTTTATTGAATTGGAATATTAGCAAATAACATCTTCAATAGGATTCCTATCATTTGTGATGCAAAGGTTGATCAGCTTTGCAAGATTCAAGTGAACTCGATGCAATAACTCCATATTGTCGTCAATTTTAGCACATCCACTCTTGATACGTTCAATCAAGTGTGTTTCATCTGTGATTTTCAGTGAGTATGCCTTCTCCTTTAGCATAGGCCAGAAAAATAGAAGTTAATGAAATGTGTCCAGAATTTAGGGACTCCTTCTATAAATGTTAGATAAACGGAAACGCTAGAAAGTAAAACAAATTACTAATGATTATTACTTAATTTAATAATTATTATTTAAGTTAATAATTATTAATTAATAATTATTAATTAATAATTATTAATTAATGATTATTAATTAAAACACGACTAAGCAAACAAAAACATTTTAAAAAAGGAAACAGAAGCAAAACTTCATAATCATATTTTAGGCTTAAATCCCGATTTATATTTTTTAAAATGAAGAATCACCAATTCCGAAGAGGAATGCACTTCCTAATATCTTCCTGTAATTTATTATCCATCGTCTGTTCACGTAACATTATGAGTTTGATTAATTGATTGACTGGTTCGTTTCCTACTGCTTATCAACCCTCGGCAAGTTATTTAAAGCCAGAAAATATTTTTAGATCGCAAGATTTTTTGGTGGGAGAGGATAGATAATAATGATTTAATGGTACAAGTCTTACTAATTAACTCATAACTGCGGTGGGACGATGTAGAGTCGTACCTTTCCCAAAGGGTATTTGCGCGTAAGTTAATATAACGAACCCAACCTGAATTGGTACTCGGCTCTCCTATTAACAATTCCGAGCCATTATCCATTGTGTAATGGATAATCTCAGCATATCCACGCTTACAGCATCTGGGATTCCGAAGAGGTCACCCAACTAGGTACTGATGTTGCTTAACTTCTGGAGCCGGAGTTTCGACGTGATGTGGCTGTGAGCCTACCGTTACAAGACAACCTATTTTCAATATTACAAGGTAACGTCGTTGGTACGTTGTGAGTAGCCTACGAAAAGACGTTTTTGTAATTTTAATGGAATGTTGTTCTGCGATCTTCACGGAGCTCCCCCAACTTGTGATCTTGTGCCATACTTAGCTAGCTGAGGAAAGCACCTCATTTCAGTAAGAGTAAACTAATAGTAGCGATGAATTAATGTAATTTGGCTTTGATAGTGTATGAATATTTACGATATGACTACCTACCCGCCTTTTTCAAAAGAAATCGACAAGTTTAAATTGTATCTGCGGAAAATCAGTGAATACATGTCTCATGATAGCGGATTCTTTCAATTTGACTTCATCGAATTTAAAATTTGCTCACTTGTCAAAGATGTTGATGTCGACTTGGGTAATTGTGCATGAAGGAGTTCTTTTCACGCATTTCTTTTTTCAATGATTGCGACTCGATTCTTTCATATTGAAATTTCATCTTTTAAATCAGGAGTCATTTATTTTAGGCGTGTGGGTGTGTAACGGGGGAAGAGAACGTGATAGTACATGTCTTTGAAATGGTTTTGTGTTTACTGAGCAAATAACTCACTTTCTGTATCACAATACACACATACGTAAATATATATATATATATATATATATATATATTTACGTATGTGTATATATATACATACATACATACATATATATATATATATGTATGTATGTATATATATATATATATATATATATATATATATATATGTATGTATGTATGTATATGTATATCTATATATATATATATATATCATCGTAAAATATATGAAAATATGAAGAAGCATATTAATATATATGCATGTCTGTGTGCAGCAAGATTGATACGCATCTATATATGTATTCACACGTGCACCGCCCAACACACATTTTATATATTTTCTGTTTATGCGTCATTTTAATAGATACAATTTATTTAAGTAAATTGTCTGTTTTTAATTAAACAGTATTAATTACATTTACCAACCTGAATTTTCGAGAAATTTTGTAGAAAATATACATTCTCCAACAGGACTCGAACAAAAGAATATATATATATATATATATATATATATATATATATATATATATATATATATATATATATATATATATATATATATATATATATATTCTTATGTTCGTATCCTGTTGGAGAATGTATATATATATATATATATATATATATATATATATATATATATATATATATATATTCTTATTACAGTAAATGTTAATTTTAGTTACTACTCGTATTTGTGTTCTATCCATGCAATGCTTATTTTCTTAAACAGTAAAATTAATCACAACCGGACGAAATTGAGATTACTAGTAATACGTCCTCCTGTATGACAGCTAATTCGGGATAATCTCCTCAAAGATGTAGAAGAGACTTGAAACAACATATATGTGGATCTATAGAGAGATGCTGAGGACACCTTGGATCAAACATGTGAGTAACGAAGAGGTTTTTGAAAAAATGGAAACAAAAAGGAAACGTATACTTAGCATCAGGAAGAGGCAGTTAAAATTACTGGGGCACGTAATGAGGAAGGGGGGCTTGAAAAACCTTACCCACAGGACAGATTGAGAGAAAGAGGGATAGAGGAAAGCAGCGCGCAACATATTTGATGAGGTTGAGAATATAGATTGTAGAACAGGGTTTGGGAGAAATAACAAAAAGACAAAACTTCATGGACCTTGAAACAAACAGAAGGGGCTCCAGATCATCTATGGAGTATTGCTGCCATATATGGCCTGGAGACCCTTCTGTTTGTCTCAAGGTCCTTGATAAAATCCAGAGACAGATATGCAATGTAATTGGCCCTGATCTGGCATCTCGTCTGCAATCGCTCTCTCACAGATGAGCCGTCACCTCGCTCTGTCTTTTCTACAAATACTTTCACGGTAACTGTCACCGGTGAGTTGCTTTTGCTGGTTCCCAGACTTCATGTATTTAAGCGTTCAACTAGGCTGACATCTCGCTTTCACCGTTTCACTGTCGAAACTGTTAAATGTAGCTGTCACTTCTACTCCAATAGCTTCATGTCTCGCACTTCTCGCCTATGGAACTCCCTCCCCTCTTCCTGTTTCTCTGATAGCTATAATCTCCAACTATTCAAATGTAATGTCAATCGACGTCTCCAGATGCCTTGATCTATCCCTATCCTTCTCTTCATGCTTTCCTCTATCACTCCTATTTGCTCTCGCTCCAACTCTCTGTAACCCCTTGCGTGCTAGTGGCTTCCCACCTTGCTTGGGGTGAAACGCTTTAAAAAAAAAATTGGCTTGAAATTTCCTCTAGCTATCGCTCTTATTTTCTGATAATCTCTGCATGGACACCCGTATTTACAAAAATCGTCACGTTTATACGCATATAAAATTTTAAAATTCTTTTAAAAAAAATTGTGGTCGCTAAATTGTAACAAAATTTTCTATTTATGACTAGTAAATAAACTTTTTGCTTAATAACAATATCGCCTAACCGGGATAAATTAATTTTAAATCATTTAAAAATTTATAAATCATTAAAATTAAAATTTTACAAAAAGGTAAACAATTCTTGTAAAAATCCATTATTCTTGAATGTTTTTTCTTAAGACATTAGTGTCCTTAATATATATTATTTATAAAAGCAAATAAAATCTTTTCTAATTAAATAATGTCTCAATTTTGTTGCATTTTTTTATTTTAGGATTCGAAGCAGATTTTCAGTAAATGGGGCATCTGTTTTACAAAAGGAAATTGATGATTTAAATTCTCCAGGGCCTTCTTTTAACTGATATAAACATTAATCGAATCAAAATTGAATTTCATGATATTCCATGAAATTAAACAAGTGCTGGGGAACAAAGGTAAAAAAAATATTTTTACCTCGATTTTCATTTTTTTTTTTTAAGCGTATCACCCCAAGCAAGGCTGGTGGCCACTATCACGCATGGGGTTACAGAAGGGTTGGAGGAAGAGCAGATAGGAGTGGTAAAGGAAGGGATGTGGAGAAAGAGAAGGACGGAGGGTCGATCAAGGCAAGGGGGTTACAGACGATTTAGAGCGAGAGCAGATAGGAATGAAAGATGAAAGGAAGTGGAGAAGGGAAGTGGATAGATCAAGGCAACTGGAGATGACGATTGACGCTACACTTAAACCGTTGCAGATTGTATTTTTCAGGGAAACAGTAATAGGGAAGGGAGTTCCATAGGCGAGATGTGCGAGACATGAAGCTATTGGAGTAGAAGAGACGTCTACATCTAACAGTTTCAACGGTGAAGGGGTGGGAACGAGATGCCAGCCTCGTAGGACGTTTAAATTCATGAGGCCTAGGGACAAGGGAAAGCAACTCCTCGGGGCAATTACCGTGGAAGTACTTGTAGAAAAGGCAGAGCGATGCAACATCGCGTCTGTGAGAGAGCATTTGTGAATAAATCCTAATAGTGTCATTAAAATCCGACCATTATTTGATTTTTGCAAGAATTTCAAACCAATGTGTTTTTCATCGCAAAATGGGCGCTAAAATTGCCCATATGAATTTATGATCCCCCGCTGACGCAAGAAAAACAAAATTTTGGACAAAAATTTCGAAAGTTCCCAAAACGATCAAAAATAGAATTTAATAATGAAAAATCCTTTGGTCTTTCCTCTTAATAATAACAAATATTTTGACGATAAAACTTTGTTTCTATTAAGTTTGGGACATTTTTTTCATCATTGTATACTAATTTTTAACGAAACAGTGGAGGTGCCTATATATATATATATATATATATATATATATATATATATATATATATATATATATATATATATATATATATAGTTTTACGGTATATATATTTACGGGATAAAGCGCTCAATACCAGAGATAGAGCGTATGTAAATATAAATATAAAAGTGAATATTGAAGTCAACACTCAGAAGCGACAGGCTGTTTCCTCCCAACATTTCGTCTACCGGTCTACTATCTATAGTAATTTGTAAAAAGGATTAGAAAGAAGTAAATCTATATTTTTTAAGGTTTTATTGAAATTTGATTTAAGTTTCCACATGTCCTCCATCATTAGCAATAAAAAGTGTAATACGATTTTCCAGTTCACGGAAAACATTTGCCAACTGATTTACAGTAACGCTTGAAATCACATTAGTTATTTTAGCTATACTTAAATCTAGATACATTAAACTTTATAACATTTTTTACAGATTATTTCCTTCGCAAATACAAATAAAGTTATAAATTTATTAAAGTGCACACGAACTTTATGGACACCCTATATATATATATATATATATATATATATAGTTTTCTCCAATGTATAGACCGGTAGACGAAATGTTGGGAGGAGGTGAAGTGCTGAAAATTTATCCGTCCATTAAAGAAGCCCTTCCCAGCAAATATATGATATTTTGTCATTTGGTTAGATTTGGCGAACATTGTCGGCTGAGACGGGGCGCGTAAGCTCCGAAGAAGTCTCGAGGATAATCGAAACAATAAAAAACATTTACACTCAGAATCAGAAAGGGGCCAGCAGAAATTTTCTGGGTAGCTAATAAGGGCTTGGGGAATGTGACACTCACAAGACATATCGACGGCTAAAGACGCAGGGGAGGTCAGCGGGCAATCGACGAGACGAGTTTATATGAATGGATTGCGGTATGGGTTTGCGGGTTGTGGAGGGAATCCATGCATAACAGGCAGTTGTAGTTTACGTTTCGTTCTATTTAGCAGACAAATAGAAAAGTTTGGAACATTAAACTATAAAAATGAAACAATCCAGCATCCAATTATTCTCCATACGTTTTAGTTGTCATTCAGACATTAAAAAAATATCTTCAAACTTCTGTGAAAGCTCTTCACTATCAATGACTCTTTGCAAATTAATTTTAATTATGAAATCATTTTCTCTCAGTCGTTTTATAAGGGTCCAACTTTCTTAAATATTTAGTGTTTTTTATGTTTTTTCTCGTCTTTTCATCCTAAATATTGTATTTCTCTTCGTAAATTCTTCGATGTCTCTTCTCTTTCTTTCTTCGATCTTTTTTTCTTTTCTTTAATCATTTTTATTCATTTTTCTTTCCTCTTTTTCGTTTAAACATTTTCATTCTTATATCTTGCTTCATTTCTTTCTTTTTCTTCAGTCTTTTTTTCATTTATCTTTCCTCTTTCTTTCTTTCTTTTTATTTATTTTCATTCTTTTTCTTGATTCCTTTCTCTCATTTTTCTTTAGTCTGTTTTATTCATTTTTTCCTTAACTTTCTTTCTTTTTTCATCCTATCATTTTTCTTCCATCTTTCTTTCTTTCTTTCTTTCATTCTTTCTTTCTTTCTATCTTTCTTTTCTTTAATCATTTCTATTTATTATCTTTCCTCTTTTTCTTCCTTTCTTTCTTTTCCTTTAATCATTTTCATTCTTTTTTCGTATTTCTTCCTTTTCTTTTCCGTTAGTGTTTTTTATTCATTTTTCTTCCTCTTCTTTTCTTTCTTCCTATCTTATTCTATAATCATTTTTCTTTCCTCACTCTTTCTTTCTTTCTTTAATCAGTTTTTTTCATTTTTCTTTCCTCTTTTTGTTTTAATATTTTCCTTCTTTTTCGTGTTTCCTCCGTTTCTTATTTCTTTAGTCTTTTTAATTCATTTTTCGTTCCTATATTTTCTTTAAACCTTTTTATTTCTTACTTCTTTCCTCATTTCCTTTAATTACGTTTTAGTCATTTTCTTTCCTTATTTTTCTTAAATCCTTTCTTTCTTTGTCTTCAATATTTTTCTTCCTTTTTTACTTCCTTTATTGTTTTTCCTTCCTTTCTTTCGTTCTCGCTTTCTTTGTTTCTTGTGTTTATTCTCTACTTCCTTTTTTTCTGAATTCATTCGCATGTGATTTATAAATTACTTTTGCTCAGATTATTTTTATTTCCATTTTCTGTATCTTCTTCGAATCATTTAATCTTTTTTTTATTTACTTTTCCATTTTGCCATTCTTTTTGTTTTCGTTTTTATTCTCGTCCATGCATTTCGTCTTCCTCTTTTCATCTTTGATTTCCCATTTATTTATTTCATATTTTTTTCATTCTTTTCCTTCAGTTCCCTCTTTCCTTTATCCATGATTATTATTTTATTATTTAATGCGCTTACTAGCATCTTTTGTCAATCCTTTTTACAACCCTATTTTTTATTATTATCATTATTCAACATGGCGTTCCGCTTGAATGACTAAGCAATTTTCAGTTGATCGTCTTTTCCCGCTTGTCGCTTTCATGGTTTTCAATGAGTAATGACACTCTCCAGTTCCAGTATACACGTTTCTTTTCATCCAGCAGTCATTTTATCAATTGCATTCATCACCAGCCTCACTTTCACGTAGCTTCCATGTAGCTTCCCATACAATTCGCGTTAACAACCGCTAAGTGTCAAATATACTGACAAATTGAAGAGGACATTTCGCTGGGACAATTGCCGAAAAGACCTCATCTTCAGGTGGTGCGAAGAGTTTTGAAGTAATAATATCGAAGATAAAATAAACGTGTTGATGCACGTTTATAAGAAAAATTAAATTATCAAAAAGAACCTTTAACGTCCAAGTTTTGCTGGATATAAATGCTAAACCGCTTTTTTAAAAGCGCTTATAAAATTCAAAATTAACAAAGGAATGGACAGAAAATTCCCTACACAGATAAAGCCCGCGATAAAATCAAAAAAGCATTAGCTTAACAGAATCTTTTTTTTTTACCATTTTCTTGTATTTAACATGTGAATTTTTGATGTTATTTAAAGCCTGAACCTGAACAGGTTTTACTCTCGTTCCTATATTTATTTGTTTCTTTCTTTCTTTCTTATAGACTTTCCTTTTAACTTTATCATTTTTTACTGTTTTCTTTCTTTCTCTCTTTTGTTCTGTCTTTCTCTCTCTCTCTCTCTCTTTCTTTCTTTCCTTCTTTCTTTCTTTTATACAATAAATAACTTATTTTCTACGGTTTTCGTTCTTTCTTTCTTTTTAATAGACTTTCGTTATAAATTTATCATTTTCTACGGTTTTCTTTCTTTCTTTCTTTCTTATAGACCTCCGTTATAAATTTATCATTTTCTACAGTTTTCTTTCTTTCTCTGTTTCTTTCTTTCTTACTTTCTTTCTTTCTTATAAACCTTCGTTATAACTTTATCATTTTCTACGGTTTTCTTTCTTTTTTTTTTACTTTTAGACCTTCGTTATAATTTTCAACGGTTCTCTTTCTTTCTTTCTTATAGACCTTCGTTATAACTTTATCATTTTATACTATTTTCTGTCTTTCTTTCTTTTAGACCTTCGTTATAACTTTATCATTTTTTACAGATTTCTTTCTTTCTCTCTTTCGTTCTTCCTTTCTTTCTCCCTTTCTTTCTTTCCTTCTTTCTTTCTTTCTTTTATATAATAAATAACTTTATCATTTTCTACGGTTTCCGTTCTTTCTTTCTTTTTAATAGACTTTTGTCATAAATTTATCATTTTCTACGGTTTTCTTTCTTTCTTTCTTCCTTATAGACCTTCGTTATAACTTTATCGTTTTTTACAGTTTTCTTTCTTTCTTCTGCTATCATGGATAAAAAAATCATTCATGTTTTTGTGCTATTTAACATTAACAAACGAATGAACAGAAAATTAGCTACACAGATCAAACTGGCACTTCTAGCTTGTGGAAACTTCTTCCTGCTGACAGTTCATTCTCTCGCACTTATCAATCGTGGAACTCTATCTAGGTCTCTTGCTTTCCGGTTAAGTTTGACCTTCAAAAATTTAAATGCAATGTCAATCGTTATCTTTTGTCTGCTTAATCCCTGTTATTTATTGTTTTCTCCCCTTAATAGCGTTTTTTGTCTCATATTCTCTCAAATTCAGTAAACCCTTGCATCTTAGTGGCTTTATTGTCTTACATGGAGTGAAATGATTCAAAAAAAGAAAAAAATAGTAACCCTGAACATTTTTCTCTCAATATGAATAACAAATCAATTTAATTTTTAAAAATCTATTAAAAAATAATTGTTTATTTATAAAGACCCATAATGTTCTTTATTTAAAGGCATAGACCTCCAGAACTGGAAGTCTATTTCGTCGTTCCACTTGGAGACGAAAGCATTAACTTAACAGAACCATTTTTTATACATTTTCCTTATTTTTAACATGTGGAATTATTGATGATATTTAAAGCCTGAACCTAAACAAGTTTTACTCTCGTCCGTATCATCGCCATAGATTAATATCAACACAAACCGTTACCTCAACTCTAACAAAAACAGACTCAAACATTTTACATATTCATTATGAAATACAAATGTCAGTCATAAGGTAAAGTCTGTTCTTCTTTAGTTACATTTTATGATAGAAGCACAAAGCGAATTTCAAACCAAGAATTAACTTCTCCGGATTTCAAATCTATACTTCTTAACTTTTCAATTGTGATACAAGAGCAAACTGAATGTCATGCCTGTATTTTCTGTAAAATCCTATACTATTCTCTCAGCCAATACAAGACCTAAGAGTCATTCAAGGCAGAAGAATTAAGCAGTTGTAGATGAATAAAAAGTGCATATTATTGGATATATAGGATAAAAAAGGTTGGCCATAGAGTTGATGAGGTTAAATTTGTATTGTTCCAGGAAGCATGCTATCGGGAGTCTGTTCCATAAAGTAACAGGTTTTGAGGGGGGAGAAGGTTGTCTGGGTGGAGCTTCCTCCTTACCAATGGAATACGAAGGTAATGAGGATATCAGATCTGAGTAGCAATTGTAATGGTCTGAACTAATGAAAGTAGCGAATATAGCTCATCTAAACTTGTTATTGAAATAATGAGAGGTTAGTGAGAATCAAACCGTGCTCCGTCTCTGGGAAAAGGCGTTATAGCCTCTGGACAATAATTAATCACACTCTGGCCAGTATAAACGCCTGGAAAGAGATGATTGCGGAGCTTCCTTTCAGATATAGCATCAATACCTCATTTTTTTTTTATCTCAGCCAACTCTTGTAAAAGTGTATGGTAGGAGGAATAAGGTAGCTTCTGGTGAAGTACAAGGAGACGACTATTTTCTCAGCCTCTTCAGCCATTGATCGAATACATATGAGTTCTGCTTGACGTCAGGGGTGAGCTTCAGTTCCCATGGATATTCGAGGTGCCTCATTGAACGTACGACCATTCTTCATGACAAAAGTAAACACAGGGTTTGCTCTGTAAGGATGAAACTTTACAAGATTGGTTTTGTAGCTGTTGAATGTTTTTATCGCTTTAATATTTCTTTTTATTGGATACTCATTCTTGAATAGACTCGGCTTTTATTTATCATTCGAATTCTACAGGAGAGCACGTATTTTCTTTAATAAGATTTTTCAAATATTCAGGCCGGTAAACGAAAATAAATAAACATACTGTTTAATAAATAAACGGAACGTCTACTTAAATACAAGTTTCCACTAAAAATACCGTAGGGTAAAAAAAAATCTGTCGGGTTAATAAAAAATCCATTCCTTCTTTAGAAATTGTTTTGTTTATGTCAGGACATCAGACTGAGTTGATATCTCTGTTCTAGAGAAAAAAAAACTTTATTTAAAAAACAATATTCAATTTTGCTTGAACATCGAAGTAGTCTATGGCCGATCTAATGACGTTTTCTCCTAGGTGATTGCAGTTTCGAACCAAGCAGGTAAGCGCATTTTTTCTCTATTAAGATTTTTCGAATATTCAGACCGGTAAATGAAAATAAATAAATATATTGTTTAATGAATAAACGGGGCGTCTACTCAAATACGAGTATCCACTAAAAATAACGTTTAAAATGATAAAAAAAATTAGGAATAATAAATAAAAAATATCCACTACTTCTTCAGAAATTGCTTTGTTTATGTTTGAATGAGAAAGTGAGCAAATATGAAAATTTCGAGAGTCTATGACGAGAAGAATTTCGCTGAACGGCAATATTCAGTCTTGCCTGATTGGCTAAGTTCTTCCTAGCTCAGTCGGTTTAGAGCATATAGGATCTAACGCCATAATGATGCTATACTAAAATACCAAATCTTTGGTTAGATCCCCAGACAGAGACACTAACATCTTCGATATCAAAGGAGGAGTCCTCCAGGGTGACACTTTTGCACCTTTTCTCTTTTTTATCTCCCTTGGCTACGTATTAAGAACTTCCCTCGACAAACAAGATTATCTAGGTTTTACATTATCTCAAGTCGATATCCTGAAAAAGGTTTACAGATATTGACTATGCAAATGACCTAGCGATCATTGCAGACAGCATTACCAATGCCACATCTAGAAAATGCTGCCAATGTCGCATTCTATGTCAATGCCTCTAAAACAGAATTCAAAATAGTATTAGGGTTCAAAATTCAGTTTTCAACAGAGCTTCTTCGCTTTCTAATCGTGATATAAGTGTCGGTCAAAAAGTAATGCCTGTGCTCCTTTAATTACAATTATTTATTTTTATACATAAAAAAGGAACCTTCATAATTCATCTTTTATTCACTGTCTTCGTATAGGTATAAATGATATTTGACACTTTACTATCTCTCGCTCTGCCATCCGTTCACCCAAAACAAATAATATGTTACTTGCTGTTTGTTACGGCTATATCACATTGAGACACCGGTTCCCGTACGATTACCGAAGTTAAGAAATGTGGAATCTGGTCAATATCTAAATGGGTGACCGTGTGGGAATACCAGGTGCTGTAAACTTTGATGTGTGGGTGGCGAAATGCATCATGGCTCGGAATTGTTAATCGGAGACCCTAGTTCCAATTCCAGTTGGGCCCATGATGCATTTCGCCACCCACACATCAAAGTTTACAGCACCTGGTATTCCCACACGGTCACACATTTAGATATTCACTTACGTACAAATTCACCTCTTCCCCACACCTGGCTATGGGTTAATTCGTAAAACTTGTATAAGTAAATCACTATTATTTCTCCCGACCAAAAAAAAAAATCTTACAATGTCAAAATATTTTCTGCAAAAATATAATCTGCAAAAAGTTGATAAGCCGTACAAAACGAATTAATCATAAAAACTCTGTTTCTCTACTCATGAATATGTTCTGTGCGTGTTAAATTTTCCTAGCCTTCTTTCTTTCATGTTTCAACTGATTGATACATTTAACATTAAATTAGAACGAGGATTACTTTTTGACTTCTTTTTATGGGCCGCTTCAGGACATAGGCGATCATGGCTCCCCACGTTCCTCTATCCATTGCAGCTCTTAACAAGTTCCTTCCCTCTGCCATCTCCTCCAGACAACGTTCTGTCTTCCTCTTGCTTAAGCCCGCTAGGTATGTCATGCGTTGTTTTCCTTTGTCTCTCTTTCTCTCTATTCGACCGGTGAGTATAAGATTATCCAAGCCCTCCTTCCTCATTATGTGCCCCAGAGACGTCAGCTGTCTCTTTCTGATGTTAAGTATAAGCCACCTCCTTGTTTGCATCCTCTCTAAGACTTCATCGTTGCTCACACGCTCGGTTCATGATATCCTTAGCATCCTTCTGTAAACCCACATCTCCGACGCCTCGAGTCTCTTCTTCATCTTTGAGGAAAGCGTCCAATATTCGCTTCCGTAAAGAAGGACAGATGTCACGTAGCAGCTCAGTATTCTTTTCTTTGTTACCAAATACATTTTCCTGTCTTGCAATACTCTTCCCAGCTTTTGGAATCTATCCTTGGCCATCTCAATATCTCTACGCATTTCAGTGTCGCATTTAACGTTCATGTCAAAACGCTTCCCAGATATTTAAACTTCCGTGGCTGCTTAATTCTAGTGTTCCCGACCTGCAAATCGCATTTCGGGCTCATCCTTTTACTGGAATTGAAGTATTTAAAATAATAATATTATTAATAAAAAAATTTAATGCAGTTTGAATATATGTAATAGCTTTGTTTTGAAAATACGTTGAATTCATGCCCTTTGAAAATTGTTTTATTTTCCGTGCATTTTCTCTTTTCAAGTAACGCATGTTGTAATGAAGCATTTGGCGTGCAACTCATAAACAATTTACAATTTTCGTCTTCATTGATTTTGAATGAACACGGCCCTGCTATAGAGTTGGCTTAGTCCATCAAATGTCTGCACCCACTAAGAAAACGAAAAGAAGAAATATGATACATTTTCCTTTCTTTGTTTTTCTTTTCTTTCCTTCTTTCAGAATCTTTCTATATCAGAGAGTAATATCGAGTAATAAATTCAATGTTAAAACAATACGTCGTTGTTCTCTCTTCGTTAACGTGGAGTGACGACGCATGCGTAGAACAAGCGAATCCTGTGTTACAACAGACAGTAAATTCTCTGTGAGTCAAATCGGATGAGGCCATTTTTTTGTTTTTGTTTTTTTTATTTTATTTATTTATTTTATGGCACCGTTATGCCTTGAGAGGCGTCAGACATGGAGACATTTTTCCTTCTTTCTTCTTTAGAAGGTTGCTAGAGAAAAAAACAGATATAAACGGGAAGGGAAAAAATAACAGTTGGCAAATTACGTTGAAAAAAAAACGAAAAATTCTTTATCTGACATAAAAAAAAAAGTAAGTATATAAAAATATAACAGAATTATACTTGACATAAAAAAACAAAAAAAAACGAAGTATAGACAATAAATATCAAAAGAAAAAGATGACTCTATGTACCGTTTCCATTCAGGATATGGTTGGTCTAGCTCTCCACAGCTTCCTTTCCTTTGTAGCTTAACGTTTGTTTTATTACCATATCTTCTACTCTTGCCATACATTCGAATGATCTTTTTTCCTCTCACCATTGCTCAGTTGCGAAGATTGTGGGTCTAACATAAATCAGTTTTAATTAGGTCTCCTTTAGGCACTCCGATCTTATGCCTTTTGTCACTCTGAGTGAATGTTCATAAATTGCAACACAAATGAAGACTGATTCAAACTAAACATTTACAGAAGACAGCGCCGAATGAAAACAAAATGGGGGTCATCAGAATTAAGTACAGAAATTTAACTGGAAGTATCATAAAAGACGACAGAAAGTTTGACACAAAAATCCGAAGACACATTTGAATAGTGAAAGATGCCTTCCGAAAAGAACTAAAGAAAGTATTTAAAAAAAAAACAGGAAACGTTCATTAGAAATTGTTCTTGAATTACTATGTAATATCAATCCTCCTACATGCGACTGGATGCAGGAAAATTTCTCCAGACAATGACGAAGGGACTTGAAGCGACAGAGATGTGGTTCTATAGAAGGAGGCCGAGGATGCCCTTGAACGCGCATGCAAACAATGTGGAAAAAGAGGAAGAAAAGGAACGCATATGCTTCGAATCAGGAACAGCTGAAACTCCTGGCGCCATATAGTGAGGAAATAGGGGTTGAAGAATTTAAGACTCAAAGCACATATTGCAGGCAATAGTAGTAGAAGAAACATCGAGTAACCTAACGAGCTTGTGTAAGTGGTTGACAGAAAAGGGACTGAGAGAGTTAGTAAGTCGATAAACATTTCTAGGAGTTACAAGAGGATAGGCAGTTTTGGAAACCCGTTATGGCCAACGTGCTGAAGCTATACATAATAAAAGATCTTAATCTTGGCTTTTGCCTTATTGATTTATAGACTGATTCTTTTTTTAAGGTTTATCAACCCTTTTCAGGTTATGTAAAGACAAAAAATATCTTTAGATTGTAAGAAGTCTTACTAATTAACCGATAGCTGGGGGAAGAAATATATTCATACATTTCGCAGTGTGAATATAACGAAGTCAAACGGGAATTGCATCTCGACTCTCCGATTAACAATTCCGAGCCATTACCTATTATACCATCTGCACATCCAAACTTACAGCACCTGGTATGCCCAAGTGGTCACCCATCAAGGTACTGACCAGGCTCGACGTTACTTAATTTCGGTGAGCTTCTACCCGATCTTTTGGCTACTAGCCCCGTTGAAAAGTTAGGAACTATACAATAACCTGCCAGTGTGCTGAGTCGTTTGTTTTGCATTCGGCATGAAAGACCAAGTTTCCCCAAACCATGATTCTTTTGTTGTGTGTCTCCAATAAGGGTGGTATTATGCCACCTCACATCTTTGAACAGGGTCTCAAGCTCAATTCGGATTGTTATGTAGAGCACAGAGGTCAAACCTTGTTCTGAGAGGCTGACTGCTGAAAGACCGTATGTGTGGTGGCAGCAAGATTCAGCTCCCTGCCACACCTCCAAGAAGAATCAGTAGTAGTTGTCAGATAATTTTTAGGACTTCATCGTCTGCCCCACTAACTTCCATGGATTATTATATGTGTGGGGCACGGATGAGAAAGAGACGCCAACTGCACACTGCCTGTGACACGAAAGTCCAGTTGATCAACAGGATTAAGGAGGCGTTTGAGGCTCTCCCTAGCGAAACCGTGATGGCCGCATGTGCCAGATTCAAGAGTTGGATTGAGGCCGTATTAGATGCTGAGAGTGGCTTCTTTGAATGAATTGTCTTTTGAATAGTATAACCTTTTTTGATTATTAGGCCACTTTTCTACTTTCCAATAAATTGTTTTTTGGCTTAGATATTCATTTTGTTTTCCTTGAAAAACAAACTGTCAATTTTAGCCCTAACACCCTATATATATATATATATATATATATATATATATATATATATATATATATATATATATGTGTGTGTGTGTGTGTGTGTGTGTGTGTGTGTGTGTGTGTGTAAAGAGCGAGAGAGGGAGAAAGACGTGACAAGAGGAAAACCTTTTAAGTGGACGCGTTTCGTTCTATGAGGAACTTCTTCCAAGACAAATTTACAAAATTATTATAAAATAAACTTGGATTTAAATACACAGAATAATATCACTGAAAAAAAGCTGTACGCATTGAACTTTAAATTAGACAGCGTTCTAATATATTCGAAAATTTCTCAACATTAAGGAAAGGAAAATCAAACTATGGCGGACGCTAAGTGATACAAATTTTGACTTGTTGCTAAAACGAAAGTGAACTAATGTTGTTGTTGTCGCTACTATTATTATCATTAAAGGAAATGAGTTAACCATTTTCCTTTAATTTTTTAATTTTTTATAATCGTACTTATGTTCGACCGTAAAAATATATTGGCTTGGTGCCATAAAAATATATATATACGACCATAAACATTAAAAAAAATAAACTAAAATGCTTAACTCTGTCCTGTTCTGCCTTCGCATAATTCCCTTCATTTATCTCCCTCAGTGACCCCTCGTTTTTAAGGAAAGCTTTTAGACCCATCTCCATCCGACCACTTCCGGCTCGGACCCGCTTCTAGCGAAAGGGCTATAACTGATCCAGCACGCAATAACTCTAAATATCTCCCATATTCCGATAATCGTCGGTAAGAACTGCGACCCTTTTTCCTCTCCTTATATATATCTATATACTCATTGAGTATTATACGTTGACTTTCCACAGTATTTGACCAAGCGTTCATTAATTACTGTTATCACCCTTATTTCTTTTACTACGTAGGAGCCTCAATTTCGTCTCGCTCGTTTTCGCCGTTACTATTTGCTTGTAATTTCTATTCATGTGGATTCCTAGCATTTCTACTTCCCTATAACCATTTATGAAAAGAACGATGACAAGAAGCTTCAACTAAGACTTCGGCTCTAGAAGTTATATTAAAACCCAGACACGGTTCCCTGCCTTTTATATTTTATTTTAATCCCTTTTCAGGTTTACCCTTTTTTTTTGGTGGTTAATAAACCTGTAGATAAACCCTAAAGTTGCTTCAGAGTTTTAATTGCCGAAAAGCGTTTAGCTGACTGTTAGAAATATGCACACGTTTCCTAAAAACGGACGCATGTCCGGAGACGGTACAAACTCGTTCATTTTAAATGATAAAGACCAGACTCAACCTATTGAAGTGAAGTTGTGGCCATTTCCCGTTACTGGAGAAAATATTTTTGTCGATTTTATTTACTGTCTGAAATAGACTCACAAAGAGTCGTCTTTTCATTGGTTTTGAATTGAAATCTATTTCTTTATCTTTCAAATTTCTGTTCGGTGAACCTCTTATAGGCGCCATGAAGTAATCTATTTTTAGACTTGACGAAAACTGATGAAATTTAAATACGTTGCATTCATCTTATGTTTATTTTCTTTACCTATAGTCTTAATAGAATTAAGTTACCAGAATTTCAAAAAAGAAGCATTGTCAATTATTATTAATTTTTGAATTGAATTACTTTCATCATATTCAGCTTGCTTTTCGCCAAATAGCAACATTCATAAGTTGCCTGAATTTCCACGATAAATGATCGTCAGTTATTTTTAAATTGTTACTTGTATTTTTCATAATATTTCTCTAATGGTAATAGTCGTAATTTGTGTAAATGTATTATATGAATCACTGTTAATTATTATTATTTTTTAGTTATATTCCTTACTTCTTATTCCTTCAGCATTTACAACTCGTAGCAAAAGTCTTAAGTTAGCTTAGTTTACGAAATAAATCATTGTCGATTGCTAATATATTTTCTTCATCTTATTTTTATTGTTTTTTTTTGTAACAAAAGTCTAAAATAAATGAAGTAATGCTAGTTGAACATTAATTATAATTGACGATGTTTCCTTTCAAAAATTTGAATAATATGACAATATTTTGTCGGAGTTACCTTCTCCTTAGTTCCCTAATTATCACTAGGGGTCTCTCTCCCCATACTATAAATACTGGCCGACTTCTTGCCACGATCTCTCTTTTCTTGAGACCTCGTGCTGCATCCCACCTCGCGTGGAGGTGAGGTAAATCCTTTTTTTCATTTCTTCATTTCAGCGACTACAATCTAAAACCTTAGAAATTCGCGTCTTTCCATTTCCATATATATATATATATGAAGATAAGTCCAACTGAAGATAAACAAGACCGATATATATATATATATATATATATATATATATATATATATATATATATATATATATATATATATATATATATCGGTATATATATATATATATATATATATATATATATATATATATATATATATATATATATATATATATATAGCGGTCTTGTTTATCTTCAGTTGGACTTAATTCAAGACCGCCATTTTCTCTGTAGCTGGACCTTCTTCTAGTAGCAGGAAATATAAACGCACTTGTTTTCTTTTCATCTTCACTCCCCGGTCCTCTACAATTTCAATTGCATGTAAAAATGCAAACAAACAGAGATGGCAGTGTATTATGTGTTTGAGGATAACCGGAAATAAAACCAGATTTAAAGCACAAAATCAACAGATTTGAATTATTGGTTGATTTATTGATTCGTTTTCTACGACTTATCAACCGTTTGTAAGCTATTTAAAGTCAAGAATTACTTTTAGATCATAAGAATTGTTATTTTTTCAGATAATAATGTTTAGAGATACAAGTCTTACTAATTAACCCATAGCTGGGAGAGAGAAGAGGTGGGTTCATACATTTCCCAAGGGTATTTGCGCGTAAGTGAATATATAACGAAGCCAACGGAAAATCGATACTCGACTCGCAGATTAAGAATTCTGAGATTATTACACAATCCGCACATTCAAGTTCACAGCCCGTGGTATTCCCCTGGCGGTCACCCATCTAGGTACTAATCAGACTCGACCTTAACTTCAGTGGTCGTACGGGAATCGGTGTGATGTTGCTGTATGTCTATATTGAGCGATGGGTTGGGGTTTTTTTTAGGTCTAAACAGTAAGGCGCCTAACGATGCTAACAACCTTTATTTCACAAAAACATTTATTTTCCAACATAACCTCCTTCATTGCCATTATACTTAATTCAATAATGAATCTCATGCACATATATACACAAGTGCACACAGAAACACACACACACACACACACACACACACACACACACACACACACACACACATATATATATATATATATATATATATGAAGAAATATAGTCATAAGGTGTGCTATATCTATGGGATACAGTGCTCAATATCAAAGATAGAGCGTGTGTAAATATAAAAGTGAACATTGAAGTCAACACTTAGAGTCGACAGTCTGTTTCATACTGGACGCAATCGTAGATGGCCTGACGATTGCGTCCAGCATGAAACAGACTGTCGCCTCTAAGTGTTGACTTCAATGTTCACTTTTATATATATATATATATATATATATATATATATATATATATATATATAAGTCAACATTAAAGTCAACACTCAGAGGCGGCCAACTGTTTCATGCTAAACGTAATCGTCGTCTGTGAGTGTTGACTTTAATGTTCAGTTTTATATTTACATACGCTCTATCTCTTGAGCACTTTATCCCATAAATATAGCATACCTTAAAACTATATTTCTTCATATATATATATATATATATATATATATATATTTATATATATATATATATATATATCCCCACACGTTAACAAAAATTCTAACCACCATACTAACGTATTCAAACAAATGCCCATATCTATAAGTAAAAGAATTTCAACAAAATCTAGTAGCCTAAAAATATTCAATGACAATAAATTTAAAAAAACATACAAACAAAAACATCAGCACTAAGAAACAGCGGATATTCAAAGAAACTAGCTTACAAAAATGAAAACAATTCTGGCAATAACAATAGAAAAGGAAATATAATTTCGGTTACCCCCCACCAGCACCACAGATACACACTTATACAATAAAAACAAAAATAGGGAAAATATTCTTCAAAATAATTGACAAACACTTACTTAACAATAGCAAAATATCAAACATTATCAAAAAAATACAATCAAAATTATTTACAGCTGAATGGATAACAGGGAGAAAATAATAACTAGGCACAATAAAAATGCTCAACAAAACCAATAACAATTAGAACAACAACAATAATTTACATCAAAATAACACCATTAAATGTCACTACAGAAAAAAAGAAAATTGCCCACTTAATAATAAATGTTCAACCAATAACATAATATACAAAGTTATCCACAGCAAAATCAAACGGGAAATTATAAAAAGAGCAACCCCATTCAGTATTAACAGTAAAAATGTTAAATTATGCTTAGAGGAAAAATTAGCAATAATTAGTTTTAAAAAACAAATAAACTATTAAACGAGAAAACTGAAATAATGGGTAAATGTAGGCATATAAATAGATACTTACTTTGCCATCTAAGCACTAAAGAAAATAAATATAATGTAAACTCTAAATAAATAAATGAATTAAATGAATATAATATCAACTGTAAATAAATGAAATAAATATAATATGAACTTAATTTGTTAATAAAGAAATAAATGAACAATTATTAACATACACGCGTGTGTGTGCATGTACATATAGACACACACACAGAAACACCGAAAAACGAACAAACCTAACCCCCATAATTAACATCTCAATATATAACACCAACGCAAAAACAAGTAAAATATTAACCATTAAAGAAAACTGAAACATTAAATAAACGATAACATAATATAAGTAAACAATTACTTTAATACATATACACTATTTATCAATTACATATATGCGCGGGTGTGCAGGATGCGCGCGGTGCGTACGTGCGTGTGTAGAAGTGTTTACTATGCAAACAAAAACCAACTATAATTAAAACCATAAAAAGAGAAAATATAACTTCACCATTTGAGCACAAGTTTATTAATAACAAAGGGAAGACATAAGTGTACACGTACTTACGTACGCTCATTTATATGTGTGTTTGTGTGTGTGTATGTGTGTTCGTATATATGCCTATACCCGCGCGTGCATGGATGTGCATATGCACATAAATTCAAACAATAATAAATAAAAATTTTATTATAAATCTAACCTCCTACAATTAATACTTATGATATCAGCAAACAAAATAAAAAACGAATAGCCTTGTGTAGATATATAATTACGTGTGTATATGTGCATGTATGTATATGTGTATATATATTTGTGTATATGTATATGTGTTCATATTTATATATATATTTATATATATATATATATATATATATATATATGTGTGTATGTGTGTGTGTCCGTGTGTATGTATAAGTATTTACCATTTAATCATTAATATCATTATTAACATAAAAAAAACAAAATAAAAAAATCGAAAGCCCCCAAATTATAACCGGTGACATGTCTAGAAAACTGGAACAACTTGCAGCAAACCACAAATATCGAAAGAAAAGAATAAAAAAGAAACAAAGTGAAAAAGCTAAAAAGAAAGTAGGAAGAAAAAGACAAAGAAAAGGCCAAATAGTCACGCGGAGACGAGCGCACATGCGCGAATACACATCCACACAGACGGGCGCATGGCTACACGCACACAATCGCACACCCGAACACAAAAATATTAAAAAAAAACTTACACCAAGGATAAGTGTATAAAAAGAAAAAGAACTTGAAAATATAAGCAGTAAATTGCTAATATCCCCTGAAGAGTGAACGGACAGGTCCGCCTACGAAACTTGGGATGCTGAAGGTAACATCAATCAGCTAAATGACAAAATTTTATTGACCTTAATCCGGTATGTATATGTATGTGTATGTGTGTGTGTGTGTGTGTGTGTATTCATACAAGAAATATTTATTTTCTAACATAACCACCTTCCTTGCAATTGCACTTAATTCAGTAACAAATTTCATGCACACAGACATATATATATATATATATATATATATATATATATATACAAATGAGCAAAAGAACAGATAGTGTAAAATTCCACTGTTCGTAGCATTTACTTTTTCAAAAAGTGGTTCATACAAAGTAGGGCAATATATTATTATTATTTTTTTTATTATAAAGGATTATAATAAAAACGTTGAAATCACTACAAAGTATTGTACAATCAAAGTATTGAAACATGAAAGCTTTTGTGTTGTGTAGCGAGTTCAACATGTTTTTATTATAATCTTTTATAATAAAAGTAATAATATACAAATATATATATATATGTATATATGTATATATATATATATATATATAGATAGATAGATATATAGATATATAGATATATATAGAAAATATAGATATATATATATATATATGAAGATGGCCTGCGTCTAGCATGAAACAGACTGTCGCCTCTAAGCCTCTTATATTTATATATATATATATATATATATATATATATATATATATATGTGTGTGTGTGTGTGTGTGTGTGTGTGTGTGTGTGTGTGTAAAGAGTTAATCGATTTTATTTTTAATCTGAAATATTTCCTCATTAGTTGAATGTTATATATGGTTGGCTTCCATTTATCTATCGAGACAATGTAAGCGTCCTGTTTGGTCAAAAACTCTGTCTTCAAAACGACTGTCTCCTTTAGCTTGGGGGGACAACCAAAAATCGCAGAAAGTAAGGAGGCTTAAACGTTTTGTTGCCCATCTCTGTCCGCACAAAACTTTATTGCATAGCGAGCTTCCAAATTGTCTTCATATCCCAGCTGCCTTCTGAAATCTAGTCCCTCTGGAAACACATCATTCGATATATGACAATGATATTACAATAATCTAGGTGATCTAGGACCGTTATCATCTCGAAGAAAAGTCTCAAAACTTCTGGAATTCACCACGTAATAATAAACACGATGATGATGATGATGATGATGATGACGATGATGATGATGATGATGATGATGATGATGATGATGATGATGATGATGATGCAATTCATGCATACATGATTGTAACATGAAACTCTCAAAATATTCGTCGAAGCTATCCGCATAATAGCGATAATGACTCCTTTCAGAATTTCACTCCGTATTTACCGGTTTCATATTACTCAACTCCACCCTTTCCCGGAGGACCTTGCTTGAAATACTGAAAATCTAGCCCATGAGAATAACCAGCTAACAAACAATCAACAACCAACGATACAGATTTGCAATGATATTAAACAGTTGATTATCAGGGGATGGTCGCTGAAGAGGATCAAGTGACAGCAAACATTTTCATCACGCTAGTGATCTGCACATGACCTTCAAGCTAAATAAACACGACCCTTCGTCTACGAGGTGCATTCCAGAAGCTTTCAGAAGAGGTAGTTCGTTAAAAACAAAGAAAACAGTACTGAACTGTTAGGTGATATCTGTCCTCCTATATGGCGGGGAAAGCGGGACAATCTCCTCATAAGTGAAGAAGAGACTTGAAGCAACAGAAATGTAGTTCTACAGAAAGATGCTGAGGATGCCATTGGTAATCTATTAACAACGACGAAATTTTAGAGAAAATCGAAATAAAGAGGAAACATACTTAATATCAGGAAGAGACAGTTGGAATTTCTAGGGTATATAATGAGGAAAGGGGGCTTGGAAAATTTGATACTCACAGGGCAGATAGAAGGTAAAAGGAAACAGAGGAAAACAATGCATAACCTACCTAGTGAGTTTGAATAAATGGAGGTCGAACAAGGTTAGGAGGAATAACAAAAAGAAAACAAGAGCTACAAAGGACAGGAAATTGTGGAGAGCCGTCATCACCAAAGTCCTGAAGGTACACGGCGCATAAAGAAGTTAAAACTGTCATAGCTTACTATAATATTAGTAAATTAGTACTATATATTTAATAAGTTGACCTGCTAAATCTTGTGATTCCAGATTGAAGGGAACGGCTGTAATATCACTTTGCACACGTGAAGACATTTTGGAAGCTCGCGATGCAATAAAGTTTTGTGTAGATAGAAATGTCCCTCGCTCTTTCTACAGTCCAGATTTTGCTTCCTTTGACTTTTGGTCGTTCCCCAAGCTGAAGAAGAACCTCAGGGATAGTCGTTTTGAAGTCTGAGTTTTCACCAAGCAAGGCACTAACTTTGTCACGTGAGATAAATGGATGCCTCCCATATATAACATTCAAGTAATAAGGAATTATTCGGATTAACAATAAAATCCATTAACTCTTTAGAAATATATGCTCTCGTTTGCCGATTGAGCACTATGGAGGAACAGGGAATTTTTAACGGCTGCTGCTGCTTTAAATGCATCGCACTTCGTTAGAACTGAGCACTATGCCGGCCGTATGGCATTTATATGCCACGTATATAATGCGTTAAAAATTCCTTTGACTGCTTTGAGCCGATAGCTTAGGGGTAAGCGTCTCTGACTGATGTCAAATCTGACGAGTTTCGATTCTGGCTTGAAGCAATCGGATTTCGTTCACTCTGATCAGCTGTGATACAGCGAAACAGTGTATATGCGGATGATATATATATATATATATATATATATATATATATATATATATATATATATAAATTATTAGCTCTGATTTACATTGAGCTCTCTGGATTCTATCCTCATTGGGTCTTCCCATACGGATTACCTAGTTTTTCGTAAACTATCTATATATATATATATATATATATATATATATATATATATATATATATATATATATCATAACAAATAATGTTAAACGTTCACTTATCTGTCCCTAATCTGAGTTTAGTCGAGATTACACCCACTATTAATACTCTATCTCTTGATATTGATTATTATAATTACAAAGACTGCGACCCTTAAAGGCGTAATTCAAAAGTTCTCCATTTCACTGAAGCAAACATTAAACTCATGAGCGGCTTCTTGCTTTCCCGATCTTTCCTATCTTTTTTTTTTCTTTCTCTTTTTGTTCTCCTTTCTCACTAAAATCAAGCAGCATCTCTGCTATATCTTTTTTTCTGTCTTTTCTTGCAATAAAAACGGAATGGTTCATTATTTATCTGAGGTAATGACGGAGCGTAACGCACGTGCTAAGTTACTGATGAATGAGCATGCAAAATAATAATCATCGTCATCCATATTATCATTATTATTATTATTATTATTATTAAAAACAAAAAAGAAGAAAATTATGAAAAGTACAACGAAACTCGGTTGATACAGACACATTATAGATACATCTGTCCATAAAGAAGAAGTTCCAAATAGTTATAAAAAGAAACATTTCCTGAAAAACAAGTAGGAAAATCTGGAGAAATATCGACTAAATATGGAATTAACTAATAAATACAAAATAAAAACTAAATAAATAGCAATTCTTTCTCGGAGCTCAAAAATAAAAATAAAACTTAAAAGATATTTTTTTTAACTTTTACATTTAAGAGGAAGAAACAAAAATAAATAAATAAAAAAACACCTGCAGTAATCTTTAAACAACAAATCGCAAAAGCCTCTGGAAAGGCGATACTATAAAAATAAAATGCCTTAAGACAAACACTGAAAAGTACAAATTAATATCAGAACGTGGGAATAAAGTCATTGAAGTTCATAGAATAAGAAACCTGAGAAAGAATAAAAGAGATTTATATGAACCAGGAGTGGGGGGAGGGGATCAAAATGGGAACGAATCTGAAAGAAAAAAATTAAAAAATAAATGTCCGAAAAAAAAATTGATGACAAAATTAATTAACACCACTCATCTGACGTTAAGTTGAGCTATTTTTTTAAATTTTTTATTTTTGTGTGTGTGTCTAAAATTTTCATATTTTAATCTCTCGAACAGATTACTTTATTAATTATCGCTCTGCAGACCAGGCAAGATAACTTCAAGTCCTCCCACGCATACGAGATTTGTCACAAGGCTTTGTAATAGGCTGAGGAATTGAAAATTTGACTTTGTAAAAATGTTGCATTCGTCCACAAAAGAAAAAGGAAAAAAATGTCAAATAAAGTTCAAATCCAGAGATTTTATATTCCAGAAATTTTCTTCTTTTATAGTCCATTTTTCGTATGAAAACAGTTTTTTTGTACAACATGGAATAGACTAGACAGAGGAAGAGTATTTAATGCCGTCCTGGGTAAGACTATAAACTACATCCGCGTCCAGGGTAAGACGATAAACTACGTCCAAAAGCAAGGCCTCTGATCAGGAGGTTTTAAGGAGCGTGGAACCACCTCTTAATTGAAGGTGTTCCCAGGTCCATCCTCATCGGGGTGGTAGCACCTGTTAGGGCCCTAGCTATGGGCAAATAGGTAACCCCCCAAACTGAAGTCAAAATACTCTGAAAGTGTAAAAATATGTTCTAATACCAGAAAGACTTTATAAAATAAATTATTGCCAGCAATAAATTTTTGAAGGAAAAAATTATTATCAGCAATACTTTAAAAATAAATATTACCAGCAATACAAACAACTATCCATTTTTTGAAAAAAATATTACCAGCAATAGATTTTTGAAGAAAAAAATATTACCAGCAATACATTTTTTGAAAAAAACATATTTCAGCATTACATTTTTGGGGAAAACAAATATTACCAGCAATAAAAATTCCCGGCATTAAACCCATTGAGATTGATTTGATGTGAAAGAAACTAAACCAAACCAAACCAAGAATTTTATGACTTAAACTCGGACTGTTACATCAGGCTGCTACTCAGACTATCACACGAATTCTCGCTGACTGTCAGACTACTTGATACGTTGTCCTTTTATTTATACCACACGCAAGTGTATCATCGTAGACACAAAATTCAAACGAAAAATGTTCGGCTCCATTAACTGCCCGATGGCCGTTTGGCACAGGTGTGTTGGGAAAGGCGTTCCCCTCCACCGGTCGAATTGGGAAACTCTTCCGATTACCCACACACAGTTTAACCGACAAGTCGATGTTGTTGACCCGAGTGTTGCCGACGCAATGTCCATGCTACTCCTTGGAACTATGCGTAAGACCTGAATGTAAACCGTGAACCAGTACAGTTCCTCATCCCACGTAAAATAAAGAAATAAATGTATATATGCTGTTGTTTTTCATTAAAGAGAAATGATAAATGCTTTACCATGTTTGCGCAAGTCGACCCGAAAAAATATCCAAAAATGTTTTTAAAAATTATACATGAAAATAATATCAGTCGTTCGTAAATATTGAAAACCGTTTGCAGTTTCAAACTTGACTTTTGAGAATAATAACAAAAAACACATTACTCTGTTAAAAGTTAAGGATTGATTTGTGTTATGGTCCAATATCCTCGCACCACGGTTATGATCCAAGGTTAGAACGAAGGAAGAACAACACGAACACAAGAGTAGAAAATAACAAAGATATATTACAACAGAAATGTAATACAAGAAGTTGAAGGTGTTAGTATTAACTGTCAGTCTGGTTTAGAGTGAACTAATATTGTCTTGACTCGTTACACTTCTGTTCCCTCTCAGTGAGGCGCAGTATTTATAGAGTCAGGACGAGTCCATTATCGTTATAACTAAGTTCCCATAACAATGTGTCACTTTAAGTAGCACCAAAAAAGGATGTTTTCTTATCCATGATAGCAGAAGAAAGAAAAGAAAAGTTATAACGAATGTCTAAAAGAAAGAAAGAAAGAAAGAAAGAAAGAAAGAAAGAAACCGTAAAAATGATGAAGTTATAACGAAGGTCTATAAGAAAGAAAGAAGCAAACAAACAAAGAAAAAAGAACGAAAATTGTAAAAAATGGTAAAGTTATAATGAAGGATTATAAGAAAGAAAGAAAGAAAGAAAGAAAGAAAGGGAGAGAGTGAGAGATAGACAGAAAAACAGAAAGAAAGAAAACAGTAAAAGTATGATAAAGTTTAACGTGAGCTAAAAGAAAGAAAGAAAAAAAGAAAGAAAGAAAGAAAGTGGATACAGAACGAAAAGAAAGTAAAGCAATCGAAAAGAAAAAAGAAAAAGAGGGAAACGTAGATCAAAGAAAGAAAGAAAAAAAGAAAACGAAAAACCAGGGAAGATTAAAGAAAAGAAAGAAAAACTAGGTAAAGAATTCTCGTTTATGCACCAAAATTCCCTTTGTAATCAAAGCAAGTCTGCTGCAATGACAGTTGCGAAGTTAGTGCCGTTTTCAGGAAAATCTTATTCGCTGTGTTCTTCCCCGTGTTTCAGATAAGCAACGAGTCAGGCTCGCCATGTTGGAGCCAAATTGAAATTCAACGCTCTTCCCTGCCTCTATTCCGCACACTGATTTCTTTTTTTTAAAAGTCTTATCACCCCACCACTTGGTGTAAATCAATGATTATATTTTAACTCTATCCCAAATAGTAGTTTGCACTTAAAGACATTTCTTTTTGTATTGTGGTTAAAGTTCAGGGAAAACATGTATGAAAAATCAAATATGCACACAAGCCTTCTTTCACACTTACCAATAAAACATGACCATTATAACGAATAGCCTCCAACGAAACAACTACAGGGTGATTGAAAAGTAACTCCCTATTTCATGTATGATGGACTGTCCCATCTAACTATGTTTACAAGACGGGAGAGTCCATCATATATAAAATAGGTAGTTACTTTTTAATCACCCTGTAGTATATGAACATAACATCAGGAACAGTTACCAAAAGAGGCATGGCCCGTTAAAAAAAAACAACTATAAACTATCCACGTGCAGTTAATCTACATCAGGGGCGTGGCCGAGGGGTACGCGGAATCGGCAGTCTTTACATAATTGTTCTTCTACAGGCCGTGTCCTTTCAGAAGGTGGTTGATCGGTGCTCACTTGTACCCCTTAGCAGCATTTGCCCCCTTTTCCAAACCTACCGACCACATCACGTTCCGACATCTATTCACACAAGTTCGTGAGATAAATAGCCCCACATGCCTTCCCCTGTCCATTTTTCCCTCGATATAACCCTGTGAGTGTCAAATTCTCTAAGTTCTCTTTCCTCGTCATGTGTCCAAGAATTTTCAGCTCTCACTCTCTCTTACCGATTCTATCCTTTTTCTCTCCAGTTTACTTAAAACTTCTTCCTTGCTTACGCGTTACTGGCCATGGAATTCTCAGCATCCTTCTATAGAACCACGTTTCCTTTGCCTCTATTTCTGTCTTCATTTTCAGCAAATTGTCCAGTATTTATTGCCAAACAAGAGGATTGATTTTACATAACAGCTCAGCACTCTTGTCATTCTAACGATATTTTCCTGTTTAGTTAATTAGAACAATGCTTAAATACAGCTTAAATCTATTCCTATATTACCAAAGTAAAAATGCCATTATATATATATACAAAATATACCAACCTCTAAATATAAGACAAAAGGAACCCCAGAAGAGTGTAATCTGTAGTGAAACTCTAAAATCAGGAATAGCGGATCATATTAGAAGGAAGATGAGTATACAAGTATGGCGAAGTTTCACAAGGCCGAAAGTGTAGATCACCCACCGAGAATCGAACTCACTACTCAGTCGTAATTGTTCTAGCGAGACATTGTGCTCAGATAAGTATACAAATATGCATGGAATGTTAATCAGTATATTAGTTGTATGTAAATGATTCCAGTGAAATACTAGTTTTCGCGTGACTATTCAATCAATAATTTTTGAAAAGGTTTTCTGGGAGCTTTTTCCTATATTTTTTAAAAAGCTATATTGGAAGCGTATTAACAGAGAACGGAAACGTGCGACACTGAGATTCGAAGGCGCATTGGGATAGCGAAAGGTGCTTTCGAAAAGTTAAGCAAAGTATTAAGAAACAGAAATAATATCGATAGAAACAAAAACACAAGTACTGAACTTTTACGTGATATCAGTCCTAATATATGGAAGACAATCTCCTCAAGTAGGAAGAAGAGACTTGAAGCAACAGAAATGTTGTTCTACAGAAGGATGCCATCGACGGAATATGTGAGCAACGACGAAGTTTTAGAGAAAATGGAAACAAAAAGGAAATGTATTGTTGTGGCCTTGTTAGGGCCAGAAATAAAGACACAAAGAGAGGAATTGAGTTAAACAAATATATTAACAGAAACGGTAATGCAAACATATACAAATGAGAGTGTTACAGCAAGAGTGTTCGGTCCTACTGTCAGAGCTAACTACTGGAAACTTCCCTCCTCAAAAGGCAGTACCTGTTCCTATTTATAGCTGGTAAATTGCCATAACATGTATACTTAACATCAGGAAGGGACAGTTGAAATTTCTTGGACACATAGTGAAGAAAGAAAGCTTGGAAAATCTGATACTCACAGGACAGATTGAGGGCAAGAGAGACAGAGTAAAACAACTCGAAACATACTTGAGTAAATGGGTTGGCGGAACAAGGTTTAGGAAAAATGACAAAAAGACAAAATTTATTAAGAACTACGAAGACAGGAAATTGTGGAGAGCCATGATCGCCTACGTTTTTGAAGGGACAGAGCACATAAATAAGTAGGTATATTTGGTTTGTCATTACATCTGTGAGGTCTGATGGAATTCACTTTGGTTATTTGAAGGTCAGGAGTTTAATGCATAGGTCAGGAGAGGTCAAATGAAAGCGTTCGCAAACAGAGACACTGGATATGATGCGTATGGGAAAAAAAGCCCCAACGGAACAAGTTTCAGCATCACAAAAATGAAACAGGCGCCTAAGGAAAGTCGGCAAGGAACAGCGAACGAAATGTTGCAATGGAGTCGGTAAAACCAAAAATTCGCTAAAAAAGGAGACATGATGAAAAAAATGGAGGAAACATAATAAAAACAGAATTTTATCATCAGAATGTTTGTTACTATTGAAATGAAAGATCAAAGGATTTTTTCATGTAAAGAAAGTTGGAAATTTTGTTTAAAAATCTTGTTTATCTGGCGTCAACGAGGGAGCGTACATTATTTATATGTACGGGAAACCTGAGTGTGTTTTTGCAGTGAAAAACATTGATTTGAAAATTCTTACAAAAAACAAATAATTGTCGGATTTTAATTAAACTTTCAGGACTTATTCGGAAATTAATGAAATTATTTTTTAAATGTTCTTAGAAAATCTTCACGAAATATATCTGTCAATATTAATATAAAACTCACTCCAAATTAAAAATAATGCTTTTCTACGATATTTTAAATTAAAAGTATTTAATATTTGCGTCAATTCAGGTTAATTAAACGCTAAATCAGCTAATTTTTCTCAAATAACGCTTCAGAATAGTATATATTTTTTAAAGATTTTTAATAGAGACAATTGTGTTAACAGATTTGTCAATATGGGCGATTTTATAGATTTTGCTGATAATGATTCTAATCAACTTAAGTTCGGTTTGAGATACAGCAAAGTATTTTGCATATTGAAAAGCAAATTTAATTATTAGCATTAGACGGCGACGAAATTTAATTTAACAATCAATTTGGTTGGAATTTAAATAAAAGAAAAAGCTTCGGGCTTCAATTTTAAAATGCATTTTAAACCCAAGTTACAGCTTTATTGGAAGTGCCTTTGATAAAGATACCAAGAGAAGATAAGGAGATTAGTGAAGATGAGGAAAGACGCAGACAATGGGAGAAACAATTAGATATTTTATTTTCCATCATATGAATAGTTATCATGATTGATAAAGTTTTGTTTGGCTCTGATTTTCCAATAGACGCGGTGGGATGATCGTTCGTTTTTATTTTTGGAATAAAACACATCTGAAATATTCTTAGTCCAGTGTCCCTTTCTATTCAGGAATATTCATCTCCTCTCTGCTTAATCTAGTCTTCAAGTATTCTCAGACAAAGCATTCCATTACTAAAAATTATTAAAAAAATATTCCGATCACACCTTTTATTTCTGCCACCCAATTAATTCAAACTCAAATGTATGTAGTTATATTAAGGTAGAGTTGCTTACTCAAGTCCTCACTCGAGTACTTCGCTATAAAATCAATCAGGAGAGCTGTCCATAGAACAAAGCCCAGGGTAAAGAAGGTTCATGCCTTTCACAAGAGTCTTAGTGCAAAGGGAGCATGAGCAGCTTTTTCAG
>OZ038491.1:112345639-112365639 GCA_964036315.1 Acanthosepion esculentum
CAATAACACATTGCTATAGAACATATTTCGATTCGCATTTAATCTTTCGTCTCCGCTACTACCTGGATTTACTAAAAACAAAATAATTTCCATGCCTGAGGATGACTGTATGTACAGCTGAAAGTACTAGCAGATTAAAAAAAAGACCTTATACAACAAGGTTCATGACATTCGTCGAGTGATTCGTGGGTTAATGCTACTTTCACCGTTTTATATCGTTAACTTTACTAATCTACTTTTTGTATGAATGATTCATGTAATATAAATTGAACTGCACCACATATTTGATTTATATATATATATATATAGAGAGAGAGAGATAGAGAGAGAGAGAGAAAGAAAGACAGAGAGGGGGAAAACTTATCACTTAACTGAGTGAAGTTATTTCCCTCATGTCGACTTCGAAATTTCGTGAGCGCATTGCAATGATGCCTTCACTTTTCAGGGCTGTTGGCTTCTATCTATATAATTATTGTGAGTAAAATATGTCACTTAGCTGATTGATGTTACCTTCAGCAACCCGACTCCAGTGTTTCGTAGACGAACCTCTCCGACCACTCTTCAGGGGGTATCAGCAATTTACTGCTTATATATATATATATATATAAATATATATATATATATATATATATATATATATATGTGTGTGTGTGTGTGTGTGTGTGTGTGTGTGTGTGTGTGTAGTGGGGATGGTCTACGTGCCGAATTTATGCAACAATGGCACGGGTGAATGTGGCGTGGTAAAATGGTGCCGGTAAAATTGGCATAAGTGAAAAACAGGCAAAAAAATAAAAATACACATACAATTATTATCTGTGTCATTATTACCGTTCACCGTACTGGACATTGTTATCGACGATTCGAAATTTGAAGTTTCAAATTATTTCACCAAAACAAATCTTTACTGTTTGTCTTCTTTTTTCAATGTTTCGTAATTCTAAATACACCATTTTTTGAAGCAAACCGTGTATCAGTAACTGTACTGAAATATAACTAAATCTTAAGCCACTCCACTACTGAGGCTATTCTGACTTAAGCAACTCTGAAAAACAAAAGAGAAAACAATAAACGAAAAGTGTTAGTAAATACATTATTTTATACTGTATTCATAAATTATGCTAATTCAACTACTTCCGTTATATTGAAATGTCAGTCTCTTCTATTTATGAGACCGAAACATAAAATATGTAAACAGTTTGTTTTACTCATGCTTACATTAAAAAAACATTACTCTCAAAATCTTATGTTAATTATTATGAAAAAAAATTACGTAGCGTCCAATGAAATTATTAAACGTTTAATTCAACACATTTATCCAAGCAGTTCCTTAAGGATTTAGCTGATGAATATTAAAAGGAAATCACATTGAAAATAAAAGTATGTTTGGAATTCTTTTCTCTGGTAAAATCTTTGACAAGCATTAGAGAAGAAATATTCTTAGTTCGATGAATTTCTCTATGTCAAATCTGCAAGAATGTATTTCAAAGATCTCCAGTTATTCTCGTCGCAGCTTTATGACGCAATCTTCTTCAATCCAATCTTATTAAAAAAAAAAAAAACTAGACAAAAAAACAGCATTCACCGAAGGCGTTCTTCCGCCAAAGATTCTATTCATCACAGTCCAGGCCTTGTTGATTTTTGCCCGATTAGCTAAGAAGCTTTTTCTTTATTCTTCTGAAATTTACAGTCACTCCTACACAGACTTTTCTTCATTCAGCACCAATCTCATCAGCGTTACCTTTTAGAAACTATTTAAATTAGTCATTGCCAACCTCGTAAAAACAGAGCTGCAGTTAATGTGACCACATATTTCTTGGATATTTGGTAGATTCTTTTCCTTCGGGATTTTCTATTCCACATTTCCTCTTGCAGATGTCACGTCAGATACTAACTCCGTCTTCACTCAAATCTGAATGACAATACGTGGGAAAATATAATTTTTTTTTCTCTTAGAATATGAAGAATTCTAATTTCTCTATGTCTTTATCAGCAGGTTTTATCTATAACATTAAATTATTATATCACACACACACACACACACACACACACACACACACACACACACGCACGCACACACACAAACACACACATAGGGTCTCAACATTTTCCTGTTGAAATGGATACAAGTAACCGGAAGTTTTATGCTAACAGTTTCTTCGGAGTTATCGAACTCTCTTCCGGATTCTTGCTTCTCAGTCAACTTTGACCGTAAAAAATTGTAATGCAATATCAGTCGTTAACTTCTGTCTTCTTTATATATACGAGGGTCATTCAATAAATAAGGTGAATTTTTCGGTATAAGGACTTCTAATACGGATAGAAGCTTACTCTTTTTTATTTTTATTTTTTTTGTTTTACTTCTCTTTCACATGGATTTAATTTCTTTTGCAGATTAAAAAAGGGAGTTTTGGCGATTAACAAAGATGACCGACCAAGAAGCATGCTCCAGGATTGAACAGCGGTCAGTTATCAAGTTTTTGGTTGCTGAAGGGTGCAAACCAGTTGAAATTCATAGGATAATGTCAACTGTGTATGGTGCCACATGTTTCAGCCAAAAGAAAATGTCTACAAGTGGGCTAAATTGTTTAAAGAAGGACGGAGCAGTATTGAGGATGAAGACAGCCTGGGAGGCCTACAGAAGTGAGGTCTCCTGAGGTGATCGAATCAGTCAATGACCTCATTCAGTCTGACAAAAGGGTGACAGTGGATGACATTGCAATGACTTTGAGCTTATCTGTTGGGATAAACGCAGGGGTCATCAGTCAGAAGGAGTCATCTTGCATCATGACAACGCAAGGCCTTACACAGCAGCCCAAACGGTGCAGACCATCAACGAGCTGGGCTGGGAACTGCTCCCTCATCCCACTTCCAGCCCAGACCTTGCCCCTTCAGACTTTCACCTGTATGGTCTCTTGAAAGCGTTCACGAGAGGCACGAAGTTTAAAAGTGACGATGAAGTCAAAAGTGTTGTGAGCGACTGGCTGAGACATCAGTCCAAAGATTTTTACGCGATGGGAATACGGAAGCTTGTGCAGAGATGGGGAAAATGTGTGACAGTGCTGGGAGACTAAGTTGGAAAAAAAAGTAAGCTTCTATTTGTATTAGAAGTCCTTATACCGAAAAATTCACCTTATTTATTGAATGACCCTCGTGTGTGTGTATATATATATATATATATATATATATATATATATATATATCGAGAGAGAGAGAGAGTTCCTTTTCATATAACTTAAAACGGGTTAATGTCAGGTTGTGTCACACGCGAGAATGTTTTTTGGATACGAAATTAATAAAGAAAAGTATGCGCTCTCCGGCAGGATTCGGCTTTTCTCAGGCTCTTGAAATACATACATTTCTGCTCAGTTTAGTATCTTAACGTAAACAAAGCAATTTGTAAAGAAAGGAATGGATTTTTTATTTTTAATCCGACAGATTTTTTTTTTTACTTAAACTAGGTGAACGGAAGTTCGAATCTTACCGGACAGCGCATATTTTTCTATTAAGATTTTTCGAATATTCAGGCCGGTAAACGAAAATAAATATATAAACTGTTTAAGGAATAAACGGAGTGTCTACTGAAATACGAGTATGCGATAAAAATAACGTTTAAGTAATAAAAATCTATAGAATTAAGAAATAAAAAATAAATCCACTTTCTTTACACACACACACATATATATATATGTATACATACATATATATATATATATATATATAAATATATATTGGCACCTGAAAAATTAATTTCAGTTGAGCTCTCTGGTTTGAGTTGTGAATTTGTAAACATTGACTATTTAAGCTAATATTGCACGACTCTTCGGCAGAATTGAGTCACTGTCAGTCACTGTGTGTTTATCTAAATCTAAAAATAAACACGCTAAAATTCACCTTCATTCCTGCCATGCGCCGACGGCTTAGTGGGAGAAGTTCCGACTGACACAAATTCAGTCGGGTTTCGATCCTAGCTAGAGGCAACCGGACGTCTAGCCACAAGCGAAACAGTCTGTCTGTGAATGACAAAAATATATATATATAGAGAGAGAGAGAGAGGGGGGAGTGAGTGAAAGAGAGAGAGTATTTTTCGTGGAAACGGAAAAAATGAACTGAAAATGGAGTACTTGAAGCGGAAATCGCCATTTTGAAATGGAGATTTTTTCTAACAGATTTTCTGTTATGGTCCAGATTAGAACCAAGGAAGAACAACACGAACACAAAAGTAGAAATAACGAAGATATATTACACGGAATAATAATACAAGATGTGGAAGATGTTAGTATGACTGTCAGTTTGGTTTGGAGTGAACTACTATCGACTCGACTCGATTCGTCTCTCTATCTTGAGAGGCGTAGTATACATAGTTTTAGGAAGAGTTCATTCTGTAGTTATAGGTAAGGACCCATAACATTTTCCAACTGCTATTTGTATTTGTTACTATGTTTGCCTTTCCTACCACGCTCATCCGATAGACATTAAAGGATACAATCGATAATGTTTTAACTTATTATGGATCAATATATATATATATATATATATATATATATATATATATATATATATATATATATATGCAAGGGTTGGCTGGAAAATTCATTAGCTGGCTAATATATAAATGTAAGCAGATACACAAGTTAGTAGAGCCAACGACAAATGCCAAGTGTACCAGAATACAATAGCTGGTCGGCCAGCTGTTGTATTCTAGTAGGTAATGCAGGGATATTTTTATTACTGACAAAGTCATCCTCAAAAGCACTTATAAAATACTAAAGACGACAAAAGATATTTTCCCAAAATACATCCACCACTACCTCCTTATAGGCGCAGGACTGAAACACTGTGAAACTATCACTAATGCCAAAGGTGCGTCGTGAGCATAAGACAAACGATTTCAAACATAACCAACATATATATATATATATATATATATATATATATATATATATATATATACATATATATATATATATATATATATATATATATATGTATGTATGTGTGTGTATGTATGTATGTGTATATATATATATATATATATATATATATGTATGTGTGTGTGTATGTGTGTGTGTAAATATATATATATATATATATATATATATATATGTATATATATATATTTAAATAACGAAAATCTTGGTAATACGTATGGATAATCCCAAGAAGGATGAAATCCTGAGAGCTCAAGTCAGAACGAATAATTTAATTTTAAAAAAAACAGACCAGACCATATATAAAATATATATATATATATATATATATATAACTATTTGTTTCATATTTTACACACTTGGGATTATCCATACGGATTACCAAGATTTTCGTTACTTATATATATATATATATATATATATATATATATATATATATATATATATATATATATATATACACATACACACACACATATATATATAAGACCATATGTAAAATGGATATATATATATATATATATATATATATATATATATATATATATATATATATATATATATATATATATCCGGTCGATCACTCTTGAGAGAAAGCTCGAATTTGCAAACCCTTCTAATGCTAATACTGCAAAGTTCATCTATGAATTGTGCCCTCTCGGTCATTGGCATTTTTATTCGAAGAACAAGTACGTAAAAATCTGCCTTCGGCCGCTGATAGCTCAGGGGTAAAATCTCAGATTAATGCTTACCACTTTGAATTTACGTATATTTTAATCATTAATTTACATATTTTAGACGTATTCCAAATCTTCCTCCATATTACTAATTTATTCATAGAATAATTTTTCCAACGTTAATCCCTGAAGAAGTGTTGGCCGAAAGGTGATTTGGTTCCCCCAACAAAAAAAACTAAAGTTTAACATTCTTTGTTTAAGACCATCTATGCACTCTGTGGTATTAAATTATCATATATATATATATATATATATATATATATATATATATATATATATATATATATATATATATCGCTCAGAGGCGAAAGATAGAAAAAAGAAAGAAAGGGAATAGTGAAAGAGTATAAGGAGACAAGAAGATTACGAAAAGACGAAATAACAACGACGCCCTGCACATACATACAGGTGTACACGCACACATACATATTCACGAGTACACACACGTACGCACACCCATTAAGAAGAAAAAGCAACGTAACGTCAATAAAGAAATGAATAAATTATACTTTTTAATTGTATACGCTATTTACATTGTTCGGACTATTGCCCTCGTGTTTCTTGCCATATTCACGATGTTTCGACCGTTTTACGCTGTGGCCTTCTTCAGGTGATTGGAATTTAGAACTGAACCCTTTATTTCATCCAACGGAGTAGAGCGTTCTAGTTGTGCCATGCCTCGTCCAGATGTTTCAGTTGTCTCCCTTCAATTCAAATAAAGGAGATCTTTGTATCCTAGCAGGGATCAGCACATATGTTAAGCCACAGAAATCTCCTAAGCCAGCCAAGCATAGAAATGAATGCAATATGGGAATCGGTTATACGGAGTGGTTGAGAAAAGCAATTATAATAACACAAATTTCAATATGAGCTCTTGTAAAAAAATGTTAAACGAGGCATTAAGTTTATAAGTCCCAACAATTTATCCAATGGTGTCTTCAGGGGCACATGGCCCAGTGAATAAAAGCTTTGGTTGAATCCAGTGACACGCCCCAAAGAGTTGTGATTTCGATACCTGGCTACTGCAGTGGTGAAGAAAAAACTTGTTGAGTTAAAGGACCCGGATAAACGTGGAACTGAAACAAATACTTCTTCAATTTCTAACTTTTGAAAAATGAAATGAAAGGTTCAGTTAGAAATTGAAGAAGGCCGGAACGTTCAACAGCCGAAACATCGTGAATATGGTATGAAAGATGGGAACATCAATTCGAACGGTTTAAATAATTACACTCCATCAGACATACTTTTTAATTTAATATAAAAAATCGCAAATGAAATAATCGGCAGAAATTGTTGATACTCATTTATCTGTACCTAGATTTTCCGGAATTCGATTATCGGGAATGACACATAAAGAGAAAAATTTAAAATATTTTTCAGTTATCCGAAATAAGTAATATTTCATTACACACAAGCGATTTGAGAATAAAAAAAAACATTTATAATTCGACAAAAATTCAGATAAAATCAATTCAATGGATTCTTAGTAATTTCCGTGTATAATCCTCCTATATGGCAGAGAATCCGGGATAATCTCTTCACAGATGAAGAAGAGACTTGAAGCAAGAGAAAAGATGTTGAGAATAGCTTGGGCCGAACGACAAAGTCTTAGAGATAATGGAAAGGACACTTAATATCAGGAAGAGACAGTTGAAATTTCTATAATGAGGAATGAGGGCTTCGAAAATTTGAGACTCACAGGATAGATTGAAGGCAAGTGGGATGAAGGAAAACTACATATAACCTCTCTAGCGAACGTGCATTGCTAACGCTGTCTGACAAGTGGACCGAAAGATTACACAAAGGTTCGTCTATGAAACGTATATATATATATATATATATATATATATATATATATATATATATATATAGAGAGAGAGAGAGAGAGAGAGAGAGAGAGAGCGTATATAAACCAACACTCCATGGTGCCTATTGGTTTTATACTTTGATGCGATCTTTTATATCATGTCCTTTCAGGGCGTGGGCAACGCCCGTCTGAGCTGTTCATATTCCCACCCACTCTTAATTCTGCTATTCATTTACATAATATCTGTTTCCCCCTGTCCCTCTTGCCTTCCAGTCCTTTGAGTTTCAAATTCTCCAAGCTCCTTTTCCTATTTAAAATGACCCTTACTAATTCTAAGTATAACGAACCTTTACTTTGTTTCTAACAATTTTTCCTGTTTCTTAATACGTTTCTTACATTCTAGAAGGCATATTTTGCTGTTAAAATGCACCTTTCGATTTAGGATTATAATCTATATATAAAATTCTGTGATTCCGTTAGTCTGTTCGTTTGTCCATCACACCCTCTAAAATAGCCATATATTGACCGATCGAAAGGAATTTTTGTGCAAAAAGTGCAAACAGGTAAAGGGGTATAAATTACCTTTGGTTTTACTTGGTTGCGTATTATAAATCATCAGCATCCTTCTGCAGGCCCACATTTCTGGTGATTCTAGAAAGCTCTTCATCCTTGAATAGATTGTTTAGCCTTCATGGCCATAAAATTGTACTCATTCAGTTATGTGCCATGCGTGTTACACACTTAGGCGATAATGTATCTTTTGATACATGACTGACGAGGCAGATTTTTTCCCGCAGTAGGTAGCTATTTCTTTCTGCAGTAGATAAATTGTCATCCAAGGCTATAGAACCCGATCTGTCTTGTTATTAAACCATAGCTGGGGAGAAGAAAAGGATTCATACCTTTCCTAAGGGTATTAGCAACGTAAGTGAATGTAATGGATTCGACTGGAATTCGAACTCAGCTCTCCGATTCCTCACTCCAAGCCGCTACCCACAGTAGGGTGCGTATAATAAATTTTCATTCATTTTTAGAAAAACTAAAAGTTTTATTATTAAACATACAAAATACTCCTTCTATTTTAAAAGCAATTTAATGATTAAAATAAATAATACTTATTTAATCAAAATGCAATATTGTCTTTTTGCATATTTTTTCTTTTAAGTTTATATATATATATATATATATATATATATATATATATATATATATATATATATATACAAGAATCCAGTTTCCAGTTCGCTTTGCGTTTGCAAGAACTAAAAACAAATAACGAGTCAAACACTTCAAAAAGCTGGAATTTGGCTCGAGAAAGAAATATTTACGTATGGCCAGTTGTATGTTGCAAGCTTAAGAGTAAGAAATCCTAAGTATTTATTTAACGCTGTTAAAAAAGAAAAATCTTAAAAATATATTATTTACCATGAAATCATTAAGATTAAATTAAATTAAAGAAATTAATAAATCGTGAAGTAGGATTCTTGTTTAAAAATTCTATTAATATAAAAACGAGATTTTTAAACAATCGGGAATTCAATTACATTCATGTTTTTTTCTTTGTTTTTTTGCAGGAATTAATCTAAACATTAAGCGAAATTTAGCTATGAACGTTCATTATTTTAAAAATACTCAAGTTTTGTACAACAAGTTCTTTTTCAGTTCAAAAGTACGTAACAGTTACAAGCGTATAGGTAAAAAATATATTTCATTTTATAAATTATTAGTCTTCATCAATGGTACAAATTTATATCATATTTTTTTCAGTTTTTGAAAAAGATAAGGAAACAGTGAATTGCGTTCTCTGTATTTGACTAACATTAAGGCCTAAGTCAGCCCTACCATAATGGACACCACTACATTCATTATTATTAATGGCACTATTTTCTAGGGGCGGGGGCTGAATTCCGAATGAAGAAAGAAAAAAAAAAACAGACAAACAAATAAATTAGCAAGATTTCCGCTCGTTTTGTTTTTTTGTTCATTGATGCTCAACAATTTTTGTAATTGGAAATGCCTTGGCGACGTTCAGACTCATAAGCTGGAAGCAACAGGAATAATAATCCTCACGTAATACCGATTAAAAGATTGTCCCCCTTTCGAATCGCTTAGCTATGAACAAATTACTTACAGTCAACATGAACCGCCTAATTTGACTATGAAAAAAACTGAAAATTAACTAGGATGAGTTCAGTTTAGTGCTGTTTTAGGAATTTGGGTCGATTGAAAAGTAGACAGAACTGCAACGATGCTGGACTAAGAATAGAGAATTAGCATTTAGAAATTATCAGCCATTTCATTGTCGAAAAGTTCTAGCAACAATCAAGTTGGGCCTCGGTATTTCTAATAAGAATGTTTACAAAATCAGTGGTATGTCAATGATGAATACATCCACCAAAATTTGGGAGTAAAAAGCTTGAGAAAATAACGTGAAAGTGAGGCAAAGAGATGATTTAATGAAACCAGCAACACACACACACACACACACACACACACACACACATATATATATATATATATATATATATATATATATATATATATATATATATATATATATATATCCGGTCGAGCACTCTTGAGAGAAAGCGCGAATTTGCAAACCCTTCTAATGCTAATACTGCAAAGTTCTTCCATGAATTGCGCCCTCTCGGTCATTGGCATTTTTATTCGAAGAATAAGTACGTAAAAATATGCCTTCGGTCGCTGATAGCTCAGGGGTAAAATCTCAGATTAATGCTAAATCAGTCGGGTTTTGGTCTCGGCTTGAGGCAATCGGATGTCTAACCGCACTGATGAGCTGTGTACAGCGAAACAATCTGTCTGTTAATGACAATCTGTCTGTGAATGACATTATATATCAGACTACACTTCCAAAAGGTGAAAAGAAACATATTTTTCTTTTCACCTTTTGAAAGTGTAGTCTGATGATCCAGCGTATTTTAAAAGGGCTATGGTGAAATAAATTATTACAAGGAGCCTTAAAGTGGTCTGTTTTTCTTTAAATTATTAACTCTGAATTTACATTGAGCTCTCAGGATTTCATCCTCCTTGGGACTACCTATACGGATTACCAAATCTTTCGTAACTTAATTTGTATATAATGCAAGTGAATCCTATTAATAAAAATATCAAAACTGATTCACATAGAGAGCTCAATGTTTTATTCAGACAGAGCATATAAATTGCATACAATAGGAATTGAGATTACTTCAAGGTAATGACTATTGCACCCACAAATTAAAAATAATTTGCGGAATTTCCAAAGCCATCAGGTGAATAAGAAAAAATAAATAGAAATGGGTTCTGAATTGTTATGTGGTATCAGTCCCCCATATACGGGAGTGAATGCGGAACAATCCCATCACAGACGAAGAAAAGATTTGAAGCAACAGAAATAGGGTCCTACAGAAGGATGCTGAGAATACTATGGACTGAAGATGGGAGCAACGACGAAATTTTAGAGAAAATGGAACTTATGCATATTTAACATGAGAAAGAGACAGAAAGAGGCAGTTGAAATTTGTTGGGTACACAATGAGGAGAAAGGGCTTGGAAAATTTGACACTCACAGGACATATTGTAAAAAAGGGACAGAAGGGAACAAAGCATAACTCATCTAAAGAGCTTCCGCAATATGGATGACAGAACAGAGTTTAGGAGAGATACCAAAAAGGCCAATTTTACTTCGGGCTACAAAGGATAGGAAAATGTGGAGAGCCATAGAAAAAGAAGTGTGCATGTCAAGAAATATCTAGGGACCAGCGAGCTGAGGACTATGTTAACAGGTTTTATATAGACCGAGATATGCATACCGGATGTACTCCAACGCGTATATAAAATGTCTTCTGAAGCGAACGTATTATTACTGTCATATTTGTTATCCAACCCGATCATTCTGATTCGATGAAACGTTAGTTGGCAAAGTTTAACATATGTACCCGGAAGAAAATGATGTGTCAAAAGGAAGATTTTTCTCTTCATACCACTATTACTCTTTTCTCCCTCAGCAATTTTTATTGCTTAGAAAAGCTATTTTTTAGAATTTTAATTGTTATGGTGGACCTTGCTTGACTCGTCTTTTGTTAGTAAAATACAACATATATTCATCACACCACAAAGTGAGATATTTATAGTAAGTAACTAGAAGGATTTATAATCCTTAAGATTTTGTTGATCAATTTCGATGGATGTACGAAAGTTCTTGTAATCGGGTTGCAAATAGAATATTTCTGGTTAGTGGTTATGTTGGTGAATGAATAAATTATTTGGAAGTTATAAGTCTATCAGTAAAAGGCAATTTTAAACATGAGAAAGTGATATTTGTTTAGTTGACTTGTCTATAGTCTTCATATCTAGATCTTATCAATTCCACATGCCCTTCTTGTAAGAGGTCGACTGAAAAGGGGAAGTCTCTAAATTTCCCCCCAGTAGGATGGTTTCCTTTTTTCTATGGAATCATGGGAATTAGATTATAATAAAACTCAACCCTGTGAAACTGAATTCATTCAATCTCTTTTTTCCGAGAATTGACAACAAAATTATTTAACGCTATTCTAAAATGTATGCATCCAGATTCTCGCAAACTATTTTAGCGAATTCATGTGAAAAAAGAATGAAAGAAATGCCTGGAAAATGTTTTTTATTTTCTTCCTTTTTCTAACTTTATAATTACAGTTATTTCGAGTTAAGTGTTCTTTGAGTATTTTTGTTCCCTTTTTCTCAGATATCTTTTTATAGATTTATGAATAAAGCATTTGTTTCTCCTTTTAATATGGTAAATAAATAATAGTGCATCTTAGATGGTCCACTTATTTTTATAAACTATTAAATATAACATTATCTTTGTAAATAAACAATCTAATGAAATAGTGTCTAATAAAAGCATTTCGGAAAATTTCATATTATATCTATTTTTAATCATTTCATCTCCAACAAGGCAATAAAGCCACTAAGACGCAAAGAGTTACAGAGTGTGAAATATGAGGAAAGGTGAAACATTATCAAAGAGTGAGAACAATAAGAGAACAGAAATTAAGCAGACGGAAGAAAACGATTGTACATTTTTGAAGATCAAACTTGATTGGAAAGCAAAAATCCGGAAGAGAGTTTCACGAGCGATTAAGTGCAGGAATAGAAGCTGTTAGCATAGGACTTACGGCTACATCGAGCTAGTTTAACTGTAAAATGTTGAGACCTTGCCGCCAATCTATTACTACGTGCCATAGAGGAAAAGTCATCAGAACAATTACCATGAAAGTATTTATGGAAAAGACACAATGAAGCAACATTATGGCGGTGGGAAAATGACTGAAACCGAGATGCCAGGTCAGGACCAATATCATTGCAGATTCTTCTTTGGATTTTATGAAGGATCTCTAAATCTATAGCAGGAGCACCAGACCATGTTTGGCAGATATAACATTTTATTTAGTTGCCCATTCATAAGTTAGTTTCGCCCCCAAACAAGCAGTAAAGCCATTAGGATGCAAGGGGGTTAATGAGTGAAAGACGCAGAAAGAACAATAAAATAACAGGATTCAAGGAGAGAGGTGATGACGATGATGATTTACGTCGTATTTAAAATTTTGAAAATCATAAGCAAGAAGCCAGAAGAGAATTCCACAAGCGAGAAGTGAGACAGGGGGAACGGTTAGCATAGAACTTACGGTTTCAACTAGTAATTTCAACTGTTAAATTATGAAACCTAGCTGCCAATCTAGTACTGTGCATAAATTCCGGAAGTGGAGTTACCAACGTGTAAAACCTATCAGAATATTACTGTGAAAATATATAAAGTGTGTTTCATTAGGACGGATTATACATAAGAGTGTTTCATTAAGAAGGATCAAAGTCAGCAGTAAATAACTCAGTGTCACTGGTGACAATTTATTTATTTCTCTATTGGAGCATGTTATTTAAGTCATGGCAATTATGTTTGAAAAATAATATCGGCCAAATGCCCGCCAAATCTGAAAGGAAAAGAAAAAAAATCATTAGACGTTTAAATTTAATTCACATTTGGAACACTTTTTAAAGGGGACGGGGAAGCTAAGTTACGGCGGTAGGAAAGTGGCTTAAATCGAGATGTCAGGTTAGGACTAATAACATACCAGATAATTCTTTGGATTTTAGTCAAAATCTCCAGGCACATATTATAGAAGCGCCAGACCATATACAGCAGCGATATCCAATGCACGAACGAATGGTGGACTTATAGGTTTATGCGCAAGATAAATTTTGGTGAGAAGAATTGCCAAGTACGAAGTTGAAATATTATTTTCTAAGGAATCAATGATTTTTTGTTTATAATCCGACATTATTCCTTATCACGCTAAACATTATATTTAGTGGATACCCGTGTTTCAGTAGACATCTCTATTTTTAACAGAATAATTGATGTCTACCGGCCTGAGTTTTTGAGAGTCATTAATAAAATGTATGCCGAAAGGCACGTATACTTTATTAAAGCCTCTCGAAAAAAAAGAAAGAAGAGGGCCAACGTCAATTAATTTTCATAAAGAAAAAAACTAGAGTTGTCTGCTCAATCATGTGTATCTCCTAAATATAATTAATACAGTAATAAGAAACACACGAACAAACACACACACACACACACACACGCATATATATATATATATATATATATATATATATATATATATATATATAGAGAGAGAGAGAGAGAGAGAGAGAGAGAGAGAGAGAGAGAGGCTACTGCTTTTAAGATTTTTATTTAATTTTTCTTGTGTTCTTATAATTTTCTTCTTTTCTGTGTATAAAGTGGGTAAAACTCTCCGCATATTCTGTATCTCCGAGCGCTTTTGGCTATTCTGTTAGCCATTATCAAGGATATTTTTTTTATTCTAAATGAATGTATATTTATGTACGTATCTAGAGCTAGGAGAATGTTTTTTTTAAATTTTACCAACACGGTCAGCACATTGTGTCCGTGTTCATAGCTGATGTCATTAAGTGTTGACTTTTTCTGATTTTCAATGCTTGCATTATTTTTATAAATAAAAAAAACATCATTGATAATTGCTAAAAGAACCGACGGATGCTATATATATATATATATATATATATATATAATATATATATATGTATATATATATGTGTGTGTGTGTGTGTGTGTGTGTGTGTGTGTGTGTGTGTGTGTGTGTGTGTGTGCAATGAGAACGAAAGTAATATATAAATTCTAACGTTCACAGCATTAATCCAAAAGAGGGCTCGTTGCCAATATTAGAAAGATAATTATTTATTATAATTTTATCATATGGACAAAAACAGTTTACTCACTACAAAGATGCAACTTCGTTTCCGTGCATTTCAACTGCACCTCGATGGGTGAGAACCGAAAAAATCCAAAGTTTTTCGGTTCTCACCCGTCGAGGTGGGCTTAAAATGTACCGAAACGAAGTTGCATCTTTGTAGTGTGTAAACTGTTTTTGTCTATATGATAAAATTAATTAACATATATATATATATATATATATATATATATATATTTGGCATCCCTCGGTTCCTACATATATATATATATATATATATATATATATATATATATATATATATATAAACACACACAAACACACACACACACATATATATACATATATATATACATATATATATATATATATATATATATATATATATATATATATCAGGTCATCCCATAAGTCCTGTCCGAATTTTGAATAAAGAAAACAAGTGACCAAATGTTACATTTAATTACAGATTCAATCAACAATGTATTTTCCCTGATTATCTATGACTTCCTTCCATCTATTAACAAGCTTACTAATTCCATTACTGTAAAATTCTTTTGGCTTTGATTCGAAGAACTCACAAATGTCAGTTTTAACCTCTTCCTGTGTTACAAAAGCTGTTTCTTCCAAATGATTCTGTAAGCTACGAAACAAATGGTAGTCTGAAGGAGCAAGGTCGGGAGAATAAGGTGGATGAGGAATTTTCTCCCAACCAAATTCTTCGTTCTTTTGTGACGTGATTCTTGCTGTGTGTGGTCGCGCATTGTCCAGATGAAACATCACCCGTTTTCGATTCACTAGAGCAGGTCTTTTTTTCCTCAAATCTTGGTTCAAACGCTCTAATTGCTGGCAGTATATTTGAGCATTAATTGTTGCATTAGGTGGTAAGAATTCAAAGTGGATTATTCCTTGGCAATCCCACCAGATTGAAAGAAGAACCTTTTGCACATGAAGTTCCCTTCTCGGCTGTGGCTGGGATCCTTCCCCTTTACCAAGCCACTGTCTACGACGCTTAACATTTCGATAAAAGATCCATTTTTCGTCGCCAGTCACAAGTCTATCCAAAAAAGGTGAAACAAGTTGGCGAGAATGGAGAGAAGAGCAGATGTCAACTCGGGATTTGAGGTTGTTTTCAGACAATTCATGAAGCACCCAATTTCCAAGTTTAGGAACTTTTCGAAGTTGTTGAAGATGACGATGAACAGTTGTATGGTTTGAACTGAGAACCACTGACAATTCCTCAACTGATAAAGCAGAATTTTCTTCAAGGGCTGCTTCAAGAAGGTTTTCATCAAACTCAACTGGACGTCCGCTTCGATCTTCATCTTCAACGGTGAAATCTCCACCTCTGAATTTTGAAAACCATCTTCTGCAAGTTCTTTCATTCACACATTCCTCTCCATAAACTGAATGAATGTTTCTAGCCGCTTCGGCTGCTGAGTTTCCTTTCTTGAACTCAAAAAGCATTATGTGCCTCAAATGATACTTGGGTACTTCCATGTTAGCAGAGTTTTAATCAAACAAAATTTAATTTTATTGTTCTCTGAAATAAAATTTGATCAGTTTAAATGCATCTAAACATAATAATGTTCAGCTTCATTAGACATTTATAAAATACTCTTTAAATTTCGTTCATTTTAACAAAAAATTAAAATTCGGACAGAACTTATGGGATGACCTAATAGATATATATATATATATATATATATATATATATTTATATAAATTTAATTAAGAACGACTGACACTGTACTGCGATTTTATTTTTTTTTTATTTAACTTTTCTTGTATTCTTATAATTTACAAGAAAACTTAAATAAAAATTAACCGCGGTACTTTGTCAATCGTTTTTAATTAAACTTGTATAGAAGAGGGATTGCTGTCCAAATTCACATCTCTCTCTTTCTCTCTCTCTCTCTCTCTCTCTCTCTATATATATATATATATATATATATATATATATATGTGTGTGTGTGTGTGTGTGTGTGTGTGTGCAAAACTTATGTGCTTATCATGACATAGGCTAAATTTAGCAAAACTACTATATATTTTATCCTTTCCAATTTGAGTCTAAAAATTGTTTCCAATAAAATGTGTTTATTTTCAGGCAAGAATTTGATATTGTCTTCATAGAAGGAATACGTCACATTGAAATGATCTGTGTATTTTCAACCGACATGAAGGAAACAACTGTGAAGTGTCCAATAGTAACCCTCCCTTACCCTTCACTTCCCAGGCTTTAACCTTATGGATATTATCAGAGAGACAAGTTGGGTAACATTTGATGCAACCGTTCCTTGCCTGGTCCAACCTGGGCCACTTTGTCTGCGATTTGTAAACCCCCATTAACATGTGTGATTTTAAAACCAACGTCCGGTATCTCTGCGTCTATCTCCGAAGTCTTGCTTATAAGCGGATTGTTAGCTGCCATTTTGTGACATTTCCCGATACTGAAATAATTGACAGTCTAAAAATACGAGCCGGAATAAAACCCGCTAAATACATCCGAATGTATTCATCGCGCTTACAGCAGTGGGCATTAGGCTTTCACAAGTCACCTCTTCTTTCTTCCAGACCGCTTGTTATTTAAGTATTTTTAGGCGGGACTTAGTTTTCATTCATCTACTTGAACCCCGTGTTGGCCTTCCCCCAAGAAACTGTTACGTTCTCGTCACGTCTTCTTCCTCTATTTATTTATTTTTCATTACTTTTTTTTCTGTAGTGGTTTCTGCCTACGATGGCTGCTGTCCCTCGACGTTTAATTTGCATTGTTTATTTGCTTTTTCGTTTACACTTCTTCTTATATTTTTCCCCAGCTTTTAAATGAGGCCATAAATGGATTTCTGTAATAATAGAATGAGATGATAATTTCGGTACGGTCAGCGTAAAGAGAGAAGTGTTCATTAGTAGATTTATGCAATTAGTATGTACGCATGCGCCATCGTTGCTCGTGAATCTAGCTGCAGATTTATCTGCTATACACAGCCACGGACTGAGATTAAAGTTTAGTAGCTGTTCTCATCTACAATGGTAATGGTAATATTAACCCTTTCCTTGTAATGAAATATTCTGTATTCATTGACCAAGCAGCCAGTGTTACCGTCAATTGAAATTTATAAAATCTTTTTATTAAAACAATCTCTCACCTCGAGAACTAGCACAACAGAATCACAAACAAATACATTTACTAAAAAACAGAAACCACACCACTGCTTGCATAGAGTATTGCTGCCATATATGGTCTGGAGCCCCTTCTGTTTGCCTCGGGGTTCTTGATATAAGATCCAGAGACGGATATGCAATGTAATTGGCCCTGATCTGGCATCTCGTATGCAGTCGCTCTCTTACAGACGTGCCGTCGCCTCTCTCTGTCTTTTTTACAAATACTTTCATGGTAATTGCTCCGATGAGCTGCTTTCGCTTGTTCCCAGACTTCATGAATTCAAGCGTCCTACGAGGCTGGCATCCCGCTCTCACCCTTTCACTGTTGAATCTGTTAAATGTAGCCGTCTCTTCTATTCCAATAGCTTCGCACCTCTCGCCTGTGAAACTCCCTTCCCTATTCCTGTTTCCCTGATAGCTATAATCTCCAACTATTCAAATGTAATGTCAATCGACATCTCCAGTTGCCTTGGTCTATCCACTGTCCTTCTCCTCATCCTTTCCTCTATCACTCCTATCCACTCTCGCTACAAATTCTCTGCAACCCCTTGCATGCTAGTGGCTTCCCGCCTTGCTTGGGGTGAAATGCTTAAAATAAAAAAAAACTAAAGTTGATGGCACATGTAACTTGAAAAGAAAATCATGGCATAATGAATATATCGTTCTCCCACATGACTTCGAACAAAAGGTTAGGAAGGAAATAGCCATCGGTACTAGAAAGATCAACAAAAGTTAGTGGAACTTAAAAAAAACTGTTTACCTGAGAAAATATTTTAAGATAAAGATTTTATGAATTTAAACTGACGGTAGCACTGGCTGCTCATTCAATGGATGTCGACTTATTTCCTTATAAGGAAGCGTCTAAAATTACCATTACCCAAAATTGAGAACTGTTCTAACAGAGGACATAGAAGGCTAAATAGCTAAATCCAAAGATGCATTCGAAAAGAAATAAAATACGAATTGCATAAACTCAGGAAAGTCTTCACATACAGTGAAAGTTTTCTTAGAAACCAAGAAAAGATAGCTGAACTGCTCTACCATACCAATCAACCTCTGTACAGTGGATGAGAAGACGTTGACAAATATGTGAGAAGTGAACGCTCGACACTAAAGTGATTTTCCAAGCATAACTTTTTCCACACAGATGTGGCACAAGGCTGAAAGTAGGGGTCACCAAGTGAGATTCGAACACACTACTCAGTCGTAATTGTTCTAGTGAGAGAAGCTTGCTAACCATTACACCATCTTGAGGTGCCCTGAACGCTCTCCACTAAAAGCGATCTGTGCTAAAATCAAGCTAATATTTGTCTGCGGTGTGCACGAATGATTCTATGATTAGTTAAGAATCGAAACAACACAGGAAATGGTACGCGACAAAAGCATTTTAAAAATTGCTTTCAAGTAGGCAAGAAAGCCTCAGTTATTTGGAAATTGAACTCTTTAATAGATTACTCGATCAGCTTCGTAATTATGTCTCCATTAATACTAAACTTAGCTTGGCAGGCGACGGCATTTGTCAAGCACGGAAGCTTGAATCAATACATTATTACTCAGATGGCGACATGGAAGACAGCAAATTTAATACAATTAAGCTAGTCTGGCACAAGGCTATACATATTTGTAGAACAGAAGTGAAATGAAAATGAAAGAAATACTAGTCAAGACCCAATAATGGTTTTCAATATTTATTTTAATAAATGTAATAAAAAAGCAAACGAAAGTAAAATAGAAGAAATGTTAGTCGAAGCTTAATAATCGTTAACAATATTTCGTCTAATAAAACTGCAATCTGTTATTATTACTACTAAGATAATAAAAAGCAAGCAAATGATAGTGAACGAAATACTAGTCAAAATGAATAATAGCCTACAATGTTTCATCTAATAAAAACTTAAAGGTAATAAAATAATTTCTTTTCGATCATTAGAGTAAAGTTCTTTAAGTGTTTTCATTCTCTTGCCACAATTCTTAAAATATCCAACGTGCACTAATGGGATAATCTTTTGCAGATTAATCAATTTAATCTGAATTTGCTTTCATTTTTTCATCTCTCAAAAGCACTCAGTCTGTTCAGATGTAATTATTTCTT
>OZ038491.1:112368139-112448139 GCA_964036315.1 Acanthosepion esculentum
CAGAATTCGAACTCAGCACGCTGATTCCACCTTCCGCGCCGATAACCGACAACGGACAAGTAATTACGCTTTCTTATATATAGAATTCCTACAACGCTACCTACCGCAAAATCATGAAGAAAGAAAACCCTATGATCTAAATATAATAAGCTTCATTACAAATACCAAAAATTAAAATAAAAAGCCGAATAATTACTGTTTGTGGGGAATTAATTGTAATGACAAATTTATCATCTTAAATAACCGTTCCTTAAATCTATCATAGCAGGTGATGAAAAGTGGGTTACATACAACAATGTTCAATGCTAAAGTCAGTGGAATCCTAAGGATAAATCTCGACAACGGAACACAATAGCTAAATTCCACGGAAGAAAAGGTAATATTGTGCGTGTGTTTAGCTTATCGGTGGGCTTTCTTTAGAGTTCTTATAAGACAATAGAACACTAAATGCACATTTACAAATCCAGCAGCTGTAATGTGTCACAAAGTGTTTGGTCAAAAACGCCCTGTGTTTGTCAACAGTAAAAATGTTGTTCTGCTCCACGACAATGCATAAATTAATTCCATAGATCACAACTCCTTGGACTTCTGTGTCCCTAAAATGTCTCCGCGTTATTATTGTTTTATAAAACAATAATTACGTGGAATGTTTTAAAATCGTTTAGTCTGTTCTATCCAACCCGCCATGCATCAATTGATTATTACCTTTTGAGATCGTTGCAAAACACTTTGATGAGGAAAAATTCTCTAATGAAACCCAGATTCAAGAATTTATTGAATAAAATTCCTCGCCAAAACCTGCGGAATTTTACTCAAAAGCTGTGAAAGAGTCGCCAGATATGTGACAACAAGTCCTTGTAAATAATGACGAATATATAATTGAATAGAATGGAATTGTACTTTATCTTTTGGAGAATAAAGTGATAAACCTAAACGGAAATTATTTACGACTCAACGTAATAATTATAAGTAATATAATATTTTGGTCAACAATGTCATTGCATTTCTACTAACTTCATTTATTTTTGAGTTTCTAATAGACAGGTTGGGACGATTATTCTTTCTGGAGAAAAATAACTCCAGTGACATCCTGACTTCATCGTTATAAATAGCCAAGAAATTATAGCTAAAAGTTGAAAATTATTATTTTTTAAATCTTAAAAAGATTCCATTATTTTATTCCATCTACCCCGTCTATTTGAAACTTAAATAAATGTTTATTCGGTTGCTGTTGGATTATTTCAAGATGCTTCCCCATACATATATATATATATATATATATATATATATATATATATATATATATATATATATATATATATATATATAAATGAATAAAAACAAGCAAAACAATTTGACCCAAATAAATAAGCAAATAAACGACTTCCGGTAAAATAACGGCCATAATAGACTACCCACAATAAGCTATATAAACAAATTTTTACTACGTTAATAAAAACACCGATCAAAATAATATAAATAAATAAATATATAAGATAAAAAATAAAAATAAAATTAAATAAAAACAAGCAAAATAATTTGACACAAATAAATAAATAAACGACTTCTGGTAAAAAATAACCGCAAAAATAGACTACCCACAATGCACCACTAACCCGTATATATAAATAGCCGAGAAAAATAACAGCACTAGTTGCCTGACGATTGCATCTAGCATGAAACAGACTGTCTGGGCTATGGATAAAAGCACTGGTTGAATCATACATAAGTGACTTGGCTCAATGCGTTGTGAGTTCGATACCTTGCCACAGCAGAGGGAACAACAACTTACAGAGTTAAGTTACTGACCGAAACCGAGATATCCAAAGGCACGGCATGTGGAATAAGAAAAATTCACCCCCGTCGACTAAATAAAGGGTTCAGTTCTAAATTCCAAATAATATCATCTGAAGAAGACCGGGTCGTACAACCGCTGAAACATCGTGAATATGGCCATAAAGATGAGGACAACAGTCCGAACAATGCAAATAGTGTAAACAGAATATTCTGCCATTAGATGGAAGATGAGACAATAATCTTGTTTCTATTCTAGTGACAACTGCATTTAAACCCGGTAAACTTAGACTTAATGTCTACTGCAGAAAAAACGACCATCATGCGGATAATGAACGAGTTTAGCCGATACATAAAAATAGAGAAGTTCAACAATGTGTTTTCTCACCAGTGTTAACCTAAACATTGATACAATGTTAAGGGGACTATAAAACTTGCCAGATTTTATTATCTGTGGACAGAAACTTAACAACTTATGTCGATGGTTGATTCAGAAAGTAAACTAAAAAATGTTTATTAGACGAAGCAGCAAAGAAAGGCAAAAATAAAGAACTAACAATTAGTTTTCGGAAGTAATGTACGGATTCATCCGGGTCTTGTGTTCTTATAATATTTTCTGTTAAATTATATCGAAATTGTCTGAAAGTTCTGTTTTAGCCATTATCAAGGATGATTCTATTTTTACTTTTAACTGAATGGATCGTTTTTATGCAGGTATCTAGCGTCATAGAAATGTTTTATTTTTCAAACACGGAAACTTTCCTATAACTAGATACATACATAAAAGATATCCACACATTCCGTTAAAAGTAAAATATAAAATCATCCTTGATAATGGCTAAGAGAATAGCCGAAAACGATTTATGAAGCGATTTCTGGCCATATGAAAGAGAATGAGAAAACTTTAGTAAGAGGAAAGGACAATAAAAAGAACAGGTTTCAGGAAGACAGAAGATGGTGATTGATGTTGCATTTAATTTTTTTTAAGATTGTATGTGGCAGTGAAGCAATGACCGGAAGAGAGTTCCACGATCGAAAAATGCGAGAAATAAAATTTATTTGAATAGAATATATGGATACATTTAACTAGTTCAACAGTAAAACAGTGAGACCTAATCTAGTAATACGCTTAAATTCAGGCAGTTGCCATGGAAATATCTGTAGAAAAGAGAAAAGGATGCCGCGTTACTGAAGTAGGAAAGTGAATGACGATAAGACGCTAGGGTCGTTTACATTACAGACCAGTCTTTGGATTTTGTCAAGAATCTTGTGATATATTGTAGGAACCTCAGGGACGATATGGCAGCAATATTCAATGCATGAATGAATGGTAGATTTATAAATGTGCAACATGGATTCTGACTAGAAAGATTGTCTGACACGAATTGGAATAAAAGCAGTGATGGCTATATCCTGAATCCAACATGTAATTTCAGCATGTGGAATTAACAAATGCTAAACATTTCAAATACTTCGAGGGATGGATCAGATCAAATTTGGTATAGATTCGTAAATTGAGCCTAGAATAGGCAGCACTCGGGGTGGTTCTGTCCAACATCGCAAAATGCAACAAAAACAAAACATTAAACTAGGAATATTTTTTTACCAAAATCCTCTCCGGTGCCACCAGTTCTCGATTCGGTATTTATGTTGGCGATTCAACCATTTATTCTAGTCTTAAGGGGAAGTCGTTAAACTCAAATTGGGAGTTGATATCGAAAGATGACCTCTAATCTGTTACTAACTGGGACTAGAAATACCTCGGTGTATGCATCAGTTATAACAAATTTAGTACAGGAGATAAAGGAAATGGACATGAAATAGGCTGTGCTAGAAGTCGTCTTTTCCAACACTGATGTTAGAAAAGCAAAAATATTAACATAAGAACACGTGTATTAAATGTTCTAGATCGAGACTTTCGTATGGGAGTCATGCATGGCGTCCAACCCGTTCAGAATTAAATGTCTACACTGTCAACTGTCCGACAATTATTGTAAGACATTTTTATATTTATACATTATTTTTTTATAGATAGAAATATATAAGTAAATGCTCTGTTTATAATAAACAGTATTAAACAACATTTACCGGCCTGCATGTCCGAGAAATTGTCGTAGAAAATATGCGTCCTCCGACAGGATTCGAACTTGTATCCTATACGGAACCGTCATATAGCCTGACGTGCTTTTACCGATTTCGCCACAGAGGAGCGTTCGGTGAGCAAGGTCGATTTTACTGTTTTTAAACTACAATCTTCCATGATTTTCTCGGACATTCAGGCCGATAAATGTTGTTAATACTGTTTATTATAAACAGAGCATTTACTTAAATATTTGTATCTATAAAAAAAGAATGTATAAACATAAAAATGTCTTAAACTGTCAACTGTATACCAGCGCTTAATCAGATTAATGATTAATTATATAATCTTGTAGACTCGCGTTACAGAAGCACAAAAAATATAGCAAATAACGGAAAGCACATCACTTGAGCTGCAAAAACTAAAATGGTTATCAAAAGTAACTCGAAGAGAAAAAAAAGACATAAGAAAGATGTTGTGCACTTTCCGGCGTTGACAGTGTTTAAAAGCGTTTGCACGGCCTTCTGGGCCATGAATTATTTTCCACCCCCTCAACTACTTTCCTAGAAACGAAACGTCGAAAGGCACACGCTATTTTATCGCTATTTCCCTGGCAAAAAAGTTTAGACGTGCTAAATTTCTTAGTCCCATCAAATCAGACCTTTACATCAAAACCCTATCATGCCACTCCACTAGCCTACAACTTCATTCCCTTCTTATTCCATTAGTAAGGTGGAAGTCCCACTCAGACAGCTTCTTCCCCAGAACTATTTCATTGTGGAAAAAACTCCTGCGAGGATGCTTCTCCGATCATCTTAACATTTTCACGTTTGGAGTCAACCTTATCTATCCAAAATATCGTCATGCTCCCTCATTTAGTAACCCTCTATCTTGACTGGCTCTTGGGACAATAGTCTATAAAATGTGATATTCTTTCTTTATAATAAGAAAGTCTAGTCTTATGACCTGAATAAAGTGACAGTTTCCAAAATATTTTGTTTTTCGCCATCGTATATATGTGCGTGGTAAAAATTAAATAATTTGCGCAATTCTCAGTGAATTCCCACCCCAGTCACGTTGCCTTTCTATTTTTTAGTCAGTTTATTGCATTTTTAATAAATAAAATTTAACATTTTGTCTCTTTCTTAAACTAGACAACGGCTTACAGACATATCACGTTGAAACACCAATTGTCGTACGATCACCGAAGTTAAGCAACATTGAGCCTGGTCAGTACCTAGATGGATGACAATTTGGGGATACCACTTGCTGTAAACATGGATGTGCGGATGGTGTAATGAATAACGATTCGGAATTAAAAATCCGAGAACCGAGTTCCATCTCCAGTTGGTTTTCTTATATTCACTTACGCGCAAATACACTTGGGGAAGGTGTGGGTTAATTAGTAAGTTAATTAGTAAATCAATATTATCTCCATAGAGTATAATTATCAATTTTTTCTGGCTTTAAATATCCTGCAAAAGGTTGATAAGTCGTAAAAACAAACCAAACTAGGCGACATTTGATAATTGAATGATGGATTTTAAATTAATGAAACATCTGTGAAAAAAAAAGAAAGTATAGATCGTAATATTTTATTTTTTTATATGAACATTTCCTCCCTCAGTCAGAGTGAAGAGTTACAATGAAGCAATGCTGAGTCTATTAGGAGTCCTACCAGGATTTATTCTTGGCAGCAGATATCCCAACAGCATTTGATATATAGATGACACAGTGTTGATAGTAGACACAGAAAGGAAATTATTGTGATTCCCACAGAAGATAAAGCATCAATTATTGTAAAAAGGCACAATATTTGATTGTCAAGAAAATTAGCAGGCCATCATGCTAATTACAAATGGAAAATGCTAAAATTATTTAAATACAAAGCAACCTCGGTTCTCGGCCATAATTTATTCTGAAAGTCTGCTCTAAAACCGAAATGTTCGAGAACTGAATTAGTTTTTCCCATTAGAATTAATTTAAAAGACAACCAACTTTTGCCTATAGTCTCAAGTACACATCCGACTTAGTTATACCTATAATCTCAAGGATAAACACGACCAAAGTTTACTTCTAAAGTCAAATATGAATTCGACTTTTTTATACCTATAGTCTCAGATATAAACAGGACAAACGTTTACCTATGGACTCACATACAAATTCGACTTATTTATACCTACAGTTTCAAGTATAAACCCATTCAATGTTTAACTGTAGGCTCACGTAAAAATAAAAAGCAGAATTACTCAGTGTAAAATCCATCAATCCTAACCCAACGCAACGATCTCTCTCTCTCTCTCTCTCTCTCTCTCTCTCTCTCTTGCTTGTTCTGTGTGTGCGTGTGTGTGTGTGTGTGTGTGTGTGTGTGTGTGTGTGTGTGTGTGTGTGATTTTCGATTTCATATTATCAGATTGGGTTAGACCTGAACAGAGTGCCTTGGTATTCAAGTCCTACTGTTGAATCTGTTTTTGTTCGTAGGTGTTTGGTGGTAGCAATAATCTTTTCGCTTTTCTCGAAAATCAACATGTTTTTAAAACCGAAATAATTGCGCTAAAAATTCGCTTTTTGCTCTCTTAAGAATCTATATCCTTTTTATTTCTTTTTCTTTTTACTCATTTAGCACAAGGAATTTGCAGTTGAAGCGGTTCATAATTTTTGTTTGGCTACTTTTAAACATCTTGATGCATTAAACCCAGCATCTACTCTCAGACTACGTCTATGAAAAGGAGACAACTTGTTCTGCAGTCTTGAATAGCCAAAGATACGATTCCTAAAAGCACCTTGTGGAGCACTTACTGTTTCCTAGTTAAAATTGAACAAACTGATGATGTAGCCAAAAGGCTTATTTCTCTTGCACGCCACTGTATAGCAAGAGTTATTGCTTCACTATTAACCTCACCAGAGAAAGCAAAGATGGCGGCGAAAGGGAAGCGTAGCCGAGTCGGTGACAAAAAAGAGAAAAGCAATGACTTGCTCTCTCCCAGTATTATTTGACACGCACTGTGGCAATAATGTTTTCAGCAGTAGACGAATAATTGGAGAAAAGGCTGCATTTATTTCACCATTTTTTCAAGACAGCCAAACATCAAATGATTGCGTATTTCAAAAGTTAAGTTTGGTGACTGTGATGCTAAAAAAATCTCTGAAATTTGGTGTGACCCATGATTATAGGAACTGTCGTCAAGACATTGTCTAGAATAATCATACTGATTGAATTTCAATCTTATATATATTTCCTGAAGATTCTACTAACTCTACGACGGAGTGACTATCGTGAGTTGTCCAGTGATTAGCGAACTGAGAATTCTACCTCGATTCAGCAGCACTAATTGGTTGGGTTTGGTTTGTTTTGTTTTACGGTATATCAACCTCAATGGGTTATTCAATGCCGACAAAATTTTTATTGCTGGTAATATGTTATTCTTCAAAAATCTATTTCTGTGAATATTTTTCCTTGAAGAAATCTATAGCTGGTCATATTTTTTCAAAAGAATGTATAACTGTATTGCTGGTATTTTTTTTAAAGTATTGCTGATAATAATTTTTCCTTCAAAAATTATTGCTGGTAATAATTTTTTTTTATTACAAAGTATTTTTGGTATTAAAACCTATTTTTACACAAGTTTGGGTGTTAACTATTTGCCCATAGCTGGGACCCTAACAGGTACTACCACCCCGGATCAGGGTGGACCTGGGAATACCAGCAATTAACAGGTGGTTCGACGCTCCTCAAAACCTCCTGATCAGAGGCCTTGCCGTTGAACGTAGTTTATCGTCTTACCCAGGACGCGGATGTAGTTTATCGTCATACCCAGGACGGAGCATTACTTGGAATGAAAGCAGTGATAGCACCTACACTGTAGCCATTATAAAAATACAGTGTGGAATTAGTAAATACTAAACATCTCAGATACCTCGGAGTATGGATCAGCTGTAACAAATTAAGTATAGTAAGAAAAAAAAGAAACTGTGTGAAAGGGAGTTTCGCCTAACACCTCAAATTTACACGAAACCAAAATATCAGCCTGAAAACTTGAGTCATGTTCTTAAATAGCCTCATCAGACCGAGACTTTTATATGGATGCCATGCATGATTGCCAAACCCGTTCAGAAATATCTAAACTGTCAGATAATCGCTTCCTCGTATCAATGGTGAAAAAAAGCCTTTGATCGAGCAAAACCTGAGGGTGTTGGCAAAGATCATCCTTCTTTGAACATTGGGGACTGGCGCTACAGATTAACAAGGAGCCAAATAACAATAACCGCATTTCCTGAGAACTTCCAACAGCAGCAACAACTAAAATGGATAGCACATGCAACTGGCAGAGAAAATAATGGCTTAATCAAGATGTTACCATTCCACACCACTTCAAATAAATCTTTCGGAAATAAACCCTCATCAGTACTGGAAAGTGCGATAAAAGGTATTGGACTTGATAAACTTTTTTCCTAAAAAAAAGTATTTTAAGAGAAAGCATTTATAAATTTTAACCGAAAACTCTACTAGTTGCTCGATCAATAAATGCCAAATGTTTTCCTTGTAGGGAAACATGTGGAATTCCATAAGCGTATATATAAATAAATGCGTAATGGGTGAGGTGTGGAAGAAAGGGTTATTCTCCCATTTGTGTTTACCATTTATTGACATTATTATATCCATGATATAATAACAGTTTATTTCACGGACGCAACGGAATAGCTGGAAGAAAAGGATGACAAACAGAGAGAGTTTTATACCGCTAAGTTATGCACAAAATTATATATACATATTTCATTTATCCAACGCAGAGAAGTCATATTACAGGTCTACAACAGCAAGCAGTGTGAAAATGAGATCTTACTTGTAATATTTCCCGAAGTGAAAACTGAAGGTAATGTAGTTTATCTATGAACCTGGTGAGGCCATGTGGTTTTCTACCGCTGTTGGCTAGAGACGTTCTTCTTCTCTGAGCTTTACATTGCAACTGGTCTTCGTCACTCTGACGTCAATCACCGGCTGTCACGTGGCCTACGTACCTTATCTCAACAGCAGCTAATCACATTCTCTCAAAAGCAGCTAATCATGTTTTGTATTCATATATATGTTTGTATATTTTTATACTAAAGTTCACTCAGTACAGGCTGAAATTAAAGGATCACTGTTAAAACGGTTGTGCTGAATGAAGTGTGTGATATAAATGAAAAAGTATGTAGTCGGAAATGAATGTTATTAGAATAATGAGGACTGATAACGACTGGCCCTTGCTTTGAAGACTTTAAGATTGCAGTGTTTAGGGAAACACTCACGAAGGAATCTATCGCAAGACGTAGCTGTTCCTGTGAAAAACCTGTCTGAGTAGGAGTTTCTTCTTACATTTGGAATGCAGGGGAAATTATGGTGTTTCAACTTCGTTGAAGTGACATGGCTGTCAGAGATGTAAAGGTCTGAACTGGTGGAACTACAGAATGAAGCAGCAGGAACAACAGAATAATAATAATAATAATAATAATAATAATAATAATAATAATAATAATAATAATAATAACAACAATTATTATTATTATTATTATTATTATTATTATTATTATTATTGCTCTCTCTACTACTACCAGAGATCACTGTTAATTCCCATTTAGCAGCTGGGATTTTCAATGCTGATTTATAAGGCATACAACCCTCCCCCATTGTAAAATTTGCGTTAAACAATCTTCCACGTGACACTCCTTTGGCCTTTGGTTCCATCTGCATTAAAATTGACTGTTTTTACAGATTAAATAATAATAATAATAATAATAATAATAATAATTTATACTCGTATTCACATTTTCTGCCTAATGTGCCCGATCTGAGGTGAAATCAGTTACGAGAAAAATATAATGTCTGAATGCTGGCATCATCATCAGTAATTTTAGAATGTTTCAGCCACGTGTCATGGTGAGCATTAAAGTCATCTGTTCGCAGATGGATGGAGAGAAAGAACCTTTTCTATACTATCAGCTATTATGACTAATATACTGCAGTCCTGGGAAGAGTGAGAGCGATAAAGGAAAACGAGGTACCTAACAGAGATTAGGAACGAAAGACGGAAGCACATGAAAAAGTAGTCAACGTCTTCGAGAGAATATTCCCTGGCCATCGGAATATTATCCCGGATGTAAACACCATATTATCCCGGATGTAAACACCAAGGCCAAGCATGTGAATGCGGGAATCTTTTCTGGCAAAGGGAAAGATACCCTGGAACCAAGAATTCATTGGTAGAAATTAAAGAATTCAATTTAGTTTCACAAAGAGCAAATATATCTGGCGATAGTTCCAGGAGAAAAGATTCTACACTGCAGAATTTGGAACGGTTACCACGAATAATGGAAAAAGAAAGGCTCATGGGGTAGGGTTTTTTTTTTTTGTTGTTTTTGTTTTTTGTTTGTTTTTGTTTTGTTTTTGTTTTTGGTTTGGGGTGGTGGCTTTTTTTTTGCTGGTTTAGTTATGTTTCTTTTTGCTGTGATTTCCATGAGATTTGTTTTGAGAAAAAAAAGGCCACCATAATTTTCACTATCTGTTGTCAATGCCAACACAAACCAGACAGTGCGTTGCTGAGAACAGAACATAATGTTGCCTCAGGGTTGCCCACCGTAAATACATGCATGAACACCTACCCATGCGTAACATGGCACTAGACACCCAGGTATTATGCGACTGTTGATCAAAGCAGCCTCTCTAACCGCTACCAAAGAGTTCGTGCAGTCGGAAGCAGTCAGCAGTAAACTCCCAATACGATACCCTCATTATGGAAAATCTCAGCCACTGGTTAGTCCGATCACCCAAATCTTAAATCATTCTGCCCCTGGTAGAAGAGAGAGAGAACAGGTAAAACATATCCTGATTAGGGAACTAGGGATGAACCTCTAGTCCTGTTCAATAGACATGGAAGGATTGCGGCCCGGACGACAAGGGAGCCTATGTATCATCTTTATATTTTTATATTATCTGCGCAATGAGTGTTAGACGGAAATTCACGATAGTTATGCTGTGTAAATATTATTGCTGCCAAAAAGATGGCGCTTGTCTAGCCGTGAAGACGGTACATAGAAGAGGAAATCTAATCGCCTGTTTGACAGCGGAATTGCTAGAGGGCGATCATTGAGCTAGACGTTTTGTATTTCTGTTAGACTATGCATAATAAAAGACATGAACACACTTTGTAAAGCGACTGTCCTATTTAAAAGAAAATAATATTTCGAGAGAAAAAAGAATATACACATACTTATAATGACAATAATGATAAGATAATTGTGTCATCCGATACCTATCTACAACTACCAGATACCTCTGGTGTGAAATAATAATAATAATAATTTTTATCAGGTTTCGTTGCGTTGGAACCCACTGAATATAATATACAGAATGAGACAATATCTGCACTGGAAAATCTGCAACTTTTACGGAAAGGAAACTGTAAGAAATTGGTATGAACACCACCCAGACTCTGTCACGTAGATAGGACCTGTAACAATTTTATGGTAGTTTACATTACACACAGAACAATCAAAGCTAATCGCCCAGACATTGTGATTAGAGACTGCAAGGACCAAATGCGCCTTCTTATTGACATGGCACTCCCTATCAAAATACAAGGACTTGAAAGTGAAAATTCCAAAATGTGGCACATGAGGACATCAACAATTCCATTGGTAGTTGGAGCACTCGGATTGATTGGAAAGATTCCAATAGACTCATTGAAGGAATTCCTGGTAGCCTATGTCTTAAAGAAATACAGAAAATTGTTCTCACAGGTGCAGCCCTCACCTTACGAAGGGCCATTATCTGTGTAAAATATGATGTTTTTTTTTCAAAGCTGCTCAGTGGGAAATGTCATGATGCCATTTCTGACCTTAGGTCTCTGAGCGAGACCCGGAAAGAAATGTGTAGAATTAAAAGGAGATATTATTATTATTATTATTATTATTATTATTATTATTATATAAAATTAAAAAAATCCGCAATAAAGTTAACTTTTCCTTTCCGCGTATGTAACAGTTTATATTTCATACAGTTATTATTACATATGCGCAAAGGAAAAGTTACAGTAGTGCCTACAATAATCGGTGCACTTGGACTCATGTAAAATTCCATTAAGAATTACAGGTCATTGAAAATGCATCAATTAATAATAATAATATTTTGTGGGATGTCATGATCTAATGTGACCATGGAGTATTTCATAGAAAACCAGACGTTGTGGTGATAGATACAGTAAAAAAAAAGAACATGCATCATCAGATATTGCATGGGAACGAACGAAATATTGTTTAATATGGAAATGTTTAAAATCTGTATTAAAAATAAATAATACCCATTAAACATTTAACTAAATATGCTTTTAGAAATGAAATTCATGAACTGCCACAACCTATATTGTAAATGAAATTTATTATTTCATATTTAAATGGCTGATAATCATTGATTACTTGTTAATGATATTTGATTGTTTTATTCTACTGAAATTAAGAGAGGTCGAACCGACAAAATTTAGCCTTACGCGAATTTATAAAACATGAATCTCTATCTAGAAAAGGCAGGATGTGTGTGTGTGTGTGTGTGTGTGTGTGTGTGTGTGTGTGTGTGTGTGTGTAACGAATGCACAGCCGCAATTTTCGACGGATTTGCACCAAAATTTACATGCACATTCTCCAAGTTAGCGGAAGGCCAAGACCGACTGTGCATTTCCCAACTCCCATCGATAGTGGAAATAATCGATTTTTTCATGCTCCTACAGCAGTTTTCATGTAGTTTGCGACCATTTTCTACAGGCCAGAGTGAGAGCCTATAGCTGGCTGCCACGATTAGACAGGAAGATTCTATTGGCCAGCGTGAGAGCCAACAGCTGACTGACACGAATGTTAACTAGCATGCTAGCATGCAAAAAAATCGATAGCTGCATTCGTCACAAGTGGGAAAAATTTAAATCTGCATGGCATTTTACTCCAATTGGCTCATTCGCTTGCTTAAAATCAACGTTGATTCTGATTCCGCAGAACTGGGTTGGGCGTGAAAAAGTATTTGTTGTTAACATTCTTTTTTCATTCAGTTTTTCCAGTTACGAGTCCTTTTTTAAAGCTGATCGTTTTGTGTTCATTTTGTTTAGTTCTTTTTTCGTAACATATTTAATGTTTAGTATAGAGCTTAGAAAAAATTCGCAGTGTGAGATAGGCAAGAAGTAAGGCATGTAGCAACATCAGCACGGCAAAGGGAACTCTTTTAAAGGCAAGGAATGGCAAAAATATTTTAAGTCAAGTGATAGCAAATGCTGTATGAGTCGTACGATTTTTTAATCAAGCACGGGCAACGCCGGGCCATGCTGCTAGTGCAAAATATGTTTCTATAACATTTACATGAAAACATGTAAGAAAACATTGTCAGAGATGTAGGAGTAAATGAGAAGATACTGACAAAAGGTGAGAAATGAGCAGTGGAATGAGATTGTTAAAACCTGAGCATCCTTCTGTAGAACCAAATTTATGTTGTATCAAGTCTGTGAGATTTCCAGCATTCATTGCCATATAGCAGGTCCATTTACATAAGCTATGTAGTTTTATATTTACTGTTTCTCTGTGTTCCACTGGCCTTCATAATATCCTGTGCGTTTTAAATTCTCTATGCCACCTTTCCTCATTATATGTCTCAGGACTATCAATTGCCACCTTATGCTTGCAAGTATACGAGTCCTTTGGGTTTCATTTCCATACGACTTCTATCCATAAAGCAGCATTAATTCAGCAGATATGTTTGATTATTTGTGTGTGAAAGATATGGAATTATATACAAAAATAGAACCGAATGGGAAACGTTGGCCAGAAGAGGCTTGTATTTCTTTGGCGTGATATTAAAAGAGAATTCGGAATCGGCAAATATGCAATGTTAACAAAGGATAATACAAAAAAAGCAGGAAGGATTTTTAGCTACGAAGCAATGAAATCGTGGAAAAAAAGGCCTTCTTTCTTTCAGTCATTTTCTCTCAGAAACCAAGTAGCGTCTCTGATATGTCTTTTACGTATTTCCACGAGATTAAAACGGAATAGTTCATTATTTGTGAGGCATCGGCAGGGGGCGTTAAACATTTCTTTCTTCCTTTCTTTCTTTCATTTCTCACGGAAACTAAGTAGCGTCTCTGATATGTCTTTTACGTATTTCCACGAGATGAAAACGGAATAGTTCATTATTTATGAGGCATCGACAGAGCGTAACTTACGTAGGTGTGTAACTATGGGACCAAGGGAGAATTCTAATATGATTATTTTGTCTTAATTTGGTAAATTGTTTATGCATTTATTTTAAATAATAGGTTTTGATTTAACCGTTTTGTGTTTATCTAGACATCGAAAATACTTTTGATACATTGCAGTGCTGATGAGAATAAAGTGCAAGGGAGATTTAATTCAGTATACTTCATTTTCTTAAAAGCCTTGTTACTTTACACACATTTATCCGCCATTCCATCATTTGTAGCCTAATTTTTTTTCAAAAATTATCGATGCAATTTAGAGATTATCTAAATCGCTAAAACGACAATATTTCCATTTGAAAAATATCAATACAAAGACTAGCAGGTAAAGCGTTTGTTCGATATTTGTTTAAAAGTCGGACAGAAGTCAAAACTGTCTCGACGTGAATAAAAGAACTGTACATCTTCTCCATCAATAACGTTCGACGAAGAAAGCAATGACATTCGAGCGACTGTCGGTCCAAGTAATTCGCGACAAATTGCACTTTCGTTTCGTTTTATTAAAACTAATTAAATTCTGCCGGTCGTTGTTATGCGTCGTGATTAAAATACACACGTTTCGAATGCAATAACTGACACTTTAATATCTCCGCAAAGTAATCTGATAGTCAAATCACCAGACAAAAACGTCAGGTCCATACACACAAGTTCAATTATATTCCAATTAATATGTATCTTGAAAAATCTTATTTGATTATCATATGATTGAGTGATTACGAGAGTCGGTAACAAACAAAACAGGTTTGCAAAAGGTTCTTTTTCATCGGATGATGATTATTAAATATGATATGAAGTTATATATGATGGTGACACATTTCTACTGATATCTTTTCTTAGGCAAGGATTTTTTTAATACTAAATTTCAGCCAATGAAAAGGCTCGGGAGCTACTGAAGGCAAAGAGTTAGAACCGAAACGACAATGAATTAGGGTGTATAACACGAAGTGAAGATTAAGATTAGCAAGAAAGGAGAATTATTCTTACTGGGAGAGAGAGAAAGAGAGAGAGGGAGAGAGAAAGAGAGAGAGGGAGAGAGAAAGAGAGAGAGGGAGAGAGAAAGAGAGAGAGGGGGGCAAACAGACATAGATTACTGTTATGGGAACTTACCTATAACGATAATGGACTCTTCCTGACTCTATAAATACTGCGCCTCTCTGAGAGAGAGAGGAGAGGAACGAGTCGAGTCGAGTCGCAGTCTCTGACTGTGCGCGACTCTTGTCGAACTCTCTGCTTTAGCAGAGAGGAACCCGGACGAGGCTTTGCCGCAGGGCAAAGTGTCGTCCGGGGAGGTAGACAGTCCCTGAACCCGTTCATACGGGTTCTAAATGGGCATATTTTTGGCCGAGCCTACGGGCTCGGGGAGCCAACATTAAACCGGCCTTGTACCACATTCGACCCACGTGGGAGGGTTGTTAAATATCGAGGAACGAGTCGAGACCTAACGAGTCAAGACATATTAGTTCACTCTAAACCAGACTGACAGTTAATACTAACACCTTCAACTTCTTGTATTATAGTTCTGTTGTAATATATCTTTGTTATTTACTACTCTTGTGTTCGTGTTGTTCTTCCTTCGTTCTAACCTTGGACCATAACCGTGGTGCGAGGATATTGGACCATAAAAATTACAAATATTGATCGATTAATTACTAGGGATTACAGAGTCATTGTGAACTCTGTCATCCTTTCATTAACTGCATACTACGTGCTTGGGCAGGACTACATTCGATTTTTGAATTCAGAGTTTTTCTTTTCCTATACCGGCTGGTTACCAAGGCTGAAAAGCCCAGTCCGTCCTACTATTTAACCCATAGCTTGGGAGGAGTAATGGTTTCCTATTTGCGCGGAAGTGAACATAATGAATCTCGACTGGAATTCGAACACGGCTCTCTGATTTCTTGTTCCGATCCGCTACACCATCCGCACACCCGAAGCCCAATATACTGATCCTGATAACCAACGAGAATAAGTTTGTGGATTAAAGCGTTGCTTCTTGAATTCAGTGACATAGTAAGACTGGGTTCGATCTTTGGTCCGAGTAGTGCACACTTAGACTCTGGTCAAGCAATAACTGAGTAGAACTAAATAAGAATAAGATGATATAAAGCGGAACGAGAACAATTTACCCCTCACCCGTACATGAAATAAAAGGTTCAGTTTGAAAGTACCCGGATCAACAAACACCTGAAGAAGACTGGAAGATACAACTTCCGAAACGTTGTGATAACAACAAATATGACAACAGTAGTTAGAATGTAAATAATGATAAGTCCCAAAGTTCAGACTGAAAGTTTTATAAGGTTATACTAAGACCATCGATCACAGCCAAATGTGAGTGGTGTTGTGACAGGTTTTGATAAAAGCAGCACGTGGCCTTGCCGGTGGAATCACTTAGAATTAGCTTCTGATCGAGTAACACAGTCCGCTGAGATCCTCTCCCATGTCTTCAAAATCGTCTTGACTGTCTCATCCATCAAACTTTAAAAAAAAACAACAACTCACCCAGCCACTACTCCTGATCCAGAAAACAAAAAAAACTACCCTCTCAATACTCAGCCACTACTCCTGAACAAGAAAACAAAAAAACTACCCTCCCAACATCCTGCTTCTACTCCTGAACAAGAAAACAAAAAAAAATCTATCCTCTCAACACCCAGCCACTACTTGCGATCATGAAAACAAAAACAACTCTCTCTACACCCAGCCACTACTCCCGATTACGAAAACCAAAAAACAACTCACTCAACATCCGGCCACTACTCCCGATCATGAAATCAAAAATCAACATCCAACCACTACTCCTGATAATGAAAATAAATCAACAACTCTCTCAACACCTGGAAGTCTTGTCACTCCCGACTAAAATGTAATGAGAGCAATAGCAGAATAAGTAATACAGCAATACAAAAAGCACGTGTACTGGATTCAGTTTATTCACTTTCATTGATGCTGCCACACATCGAGAAGGTCTGCATGAACAGCAGCATCATTTTCGTGGCACAAAATGATGCGGCGCCATGTCCTGTATGATATTTTATGAAGCGGTGCTTTGTTGATTGTTGCAAAGGCTCTCCGAACGATGTCCTTCAACTGATGGGTATTTTAGTATCGGTCATATGAAACTCTCTCATTGATAATACCCCACAGAGCGTTAAATTAGAAAATTATAAATTATATGTGGTGATTTTGTTGCTGAATTACAACGATTACATTTTCTAACTGAATTTTGCATATCTTTGTCCGACTTTGACCAATACAAGTAGGTTCTCATCAGGGACTTCATTCTCACTATTCCCGGATGTTCTACGGGAATTGGTTTTAAAATCCTTTTTGTAGTAATAACGGAATTACTACTCTTTCCGACTACAAAAGTACTCCATCACAAATAGAAAATTATCTATTATTGTAAGCCGGTTTAATTTTGGTTTCACTCCATTTCGACTTTACGTCACTCACGTTTTTTTGAATAAATGTATCCTTTTCAGAATGAATTTTGATATCGTCTATTGAGACCAACAATTCTTTAATAGTTTTACACTCCAGGCTTTTAATTTCGCTTTTGGATTCTAGTGAAACAGTCAGAGTATCTTCAAAATCTTCTTTACATTTTCGATATCAATCTGGACAAACGATTTACGTGTCCCAATTTCTTTGAAATCAGAGTACAGCAAAATCGTAGCCCAACGCTGTGGTCTGTTTGCAGTATGTGTGGGAATCCCTTTCATAGAACCGAATATTATTAATAATGGGCGATAATTAGTTTGCAGTAGGAATATTCTTCCTAATATCATCCTGTGACATTTCTTTAGAGTAAAAATTATAACCAGTGCTTCCTTTTCAACTTGACTGTTGAATTTTCCGTATTTGTCAAACTTCTTGAAGTGTGAGTGACTGCTTTCACTGTACCGTCTTCGAATTTATGGTCAGTTACTGCTCCCGTGTCGTATTCACTCGCGTCCGTTGCTACTATTATTTATCGGGGCAGGTCGTAAGTTGTCAGCGCTAATCTGAATTTTTTTTTTTTTTTAATTCATTCAAAAGCTTTTTGACATTCCGTCGACCAATTCCGTTTCGCATCCTTCTTATGTAAATTATTCAGAGGTGCTCGCAATTTGTATATATCTGGCACGTTAATATTATAATAATTTGCTAATCCGAAAAATGATTATAGGGCTACCAAATTTATCGGGGAAGGTATGTCTTTAATGGCACTTGCTCGAACGGGTTCTGGCCTTCTTCGTCGATTATCCCACCTAAATATTTAATCTTGTCCAGAGAGAATTGATATTTATGTTCACTGATTTTGAACCCGTAATCATGTAGTCTCTGAAATACTTCCTGAATCAGTTCTACGTGCCATATTTTCGTAGCGATCTTAATAAGTATATCATCTATGTAAGCAACGATACCTTCTATTCCAGCCAACACCGTATCAATTATTTGCTAGAAAATACCTGGGGTTACTTTTACACCAAAAGGTAATCTTTTAAACATTAAACAACTGCAATCCACTAAATCCTTTAAAAGGATATTTCTTTTATAAAAACATGGCATTTCTAATGCGTCACAAGAAAATTTAATCCTTGTATAATATACTCTCTCTCCCTCTCTCTCTCTCTCTCTCTCTCTCTCTCTCTCTCTCTCTCTATATATATATATATATATATATATATATATATATATATATATATATATATATATATATATATATATAGGTACTCTTCTGGCGACGTAATAAAAGGCTTACCTTTATTATGTGAACTTTAGTAACTTAGTAAGTCGTACTTTAGTCTTGTTGTTGATTCTGTTGTTGATTGCAGCATTTTAAGCCGATTTATACTCCTGTGGTTGTTACATTAGTAGTAATAGTAACATCTTTTTAGAAAAGCAAAGTTATCATTCGATCTGTTCTTGTCGATTTGGTACACCGATTACACTGCTCAACAAAAGAAAGTTTGAAATGGTGTCAAGACACCAAACATCTTTCTTAGCTAATTTGAGGGCGCTGAATCTGAAAATGAACTTACTTTTTCTTCCTTAGCTACCGTTTTTGCAGTACAGAAATGCCTCCTTTTTGGAAAAAAAATCATTTTTTCATTTTTTTCTGTATATATCACATTGACCGATGGCAATATTTCTCAAAATAAAATCGTAAAAACCTCTCAATTCATATTTAAACCAACAAATATTGGTCTGCTTACTGAGAAATATTATTTTTTCAATAACAATCAGACCCTAAGTCTTTCAAAATAACACGATTTAATATACCAAGACCAACAAGTATCTTCATCAAATCATTTAATAAACTAACAGCAGAAATAAACCTTCGTGAACATAAGAACATTAGTAAAAATTATCTCACTTGATTGTCTATCATGTTCAATGTGATTTAAGTAACTTTTGATACTCCATCAGTATCATGTACAATGGAATAGGTGCATTCAATTGGGATGTCTTTAGTTGGAGTTTCTTTCCAACTATGGAAGCAAAATGCTCTCAATGTGTTTGGTTTCCTTCCGGATTGAAGGAATAAATGCGATGGGATAAATTTAGGAATATCCAACAGAAGATTTGGGGGTTTCATTTTTTTATGTCATCTTAATTATCAGGTTTACTAAAGCGTATTACTGATAAAGTTTATCAGTTCATTTGAATTTTGGCGATAAAATAGAAAAAATCGGTACTTCCATTTTAAAATTTTTGACACAAAAACTCGTTTTTCTTATAAAAATAGTTTCTTTCGGGTGTCTAGCATAAATTGCTCGGCCCTACCTGAAAAGTGATGGGTTTCTACGACGTTTATTAAATAAATTTTGCTAACAGCCAAGATCGTGAAACGATCTTTTTTTTTCTAAAAATGAGCAATTTCAGTCCAGCAAAAATGATAGCCAACCCTGAAAAACTGAGGTCATTTTCGAAATCAGCACCATCAAATTAGCTAAAAAACGTGTTTTCTTTCTTGGCACCAAAAATCATGTTGACCTGTGTTATAGTAGTATTTGAGAGCATGTTATCATTTAAGCATATTAGAATAAGTACAATATATATTAAAACTATATTGTACTTATTCTAATATCGCAATCAGATTACAGGCATTAGTTATAAGGTAAAAAACATAGCCTGTATTACTCTTAGTTAGGCATTTTAGAATACCAATAACTTCATTCAATCTATCGCTGTCAGATTTCTTGCATTGTGTATGCGATATTAAATATTGATCAATCCTATCACCGTCAGTTCTTGTGACATTGCAAAATATTGTGCATTTTTATCATTTATGTATTTTAAAACAGAAAAAATAACATTTTTTCTATTGCTGTCAGATTTCGGACATTCCCTATACGCATGTATTTTGCAATAACAGAATTCAATCAGATTTCCGGCATTGTTTGTGGAATGACCTGGTATCATGTATTTTTGCGATTTCGAATAGAGAAAATAATATTCTGTCTGTCTCTGCCAGATTTCGGACATTGCTTGTGGGATGATACCACATTCTTCAGCTATTAAATTGTTACAACGAAACATTAACAGAAGTGAAAAGCGCAAAGGAAAGAGTGTCTGGCCCTTAAGCAAAATATCACTGATTATTTGCTCAGTTACTCTCAAGATAAACTCTTCTCCGATGAAGTCAAATCAGCTTCGCCTCTCAGCTTTGATTTATCTAGGATAAACAAGAGTAAATAATGAAAGGCAAATAGCTTGTGTCACATAAAAATCTGCGTTCAATATTCAAATTACATCAGATTTTCATGGCGATGATTGCGCAGTGACGACTCCAAGTAATTTCGTTTCTTTACTCGTCAAATTGTTATTCGGCATTAAGAGTGTTTTGCTATTATCTTCGCGCTTGTTGTTGGGAGCTTGCATTATTGCATTCGCTAATTTGGGCGGTTCGCATTTGATATGTAATTCCATTACAGGGTTCTGAATAAGCGACAAATGCATTTACGTAGACAATCGTATCAGCGTCGTGAAAGATGGGAAGCGTCAGATGGGAAAAGAAATGCAAAGAGAGATAAAAATATAACGAGGCATAGAAAGAAAGAAAGAAAGAAAGAAAGAAAGAAAGAAAGAAAGAAGAAAAATATAAACAAACATTATTTTAACGTTGGAAAAAAGAGGAAAGATAATAAACAAATGCAAGGAAAGAGAGGGTTTAGGAAAAGAACTGAAAAAGAAGATGGAAGTGAAGGGGGACAGTTTGTAAGTAATTCTGTGGTGAGCTTAATAAATGAGAGAATTTAAGAGGGAAGATTTAATGGTGGAAGTAGAAAGGTGAAAGAATTTAAAGTTGGGAGCAGAAAGGAGAGATAATTTAATGGTGATAGCAAAAAGTGATTTAATGGTGATAGTAAAAAAAGTGATAGAATTTAATGGCTGGAATAGGAAAAAATGAAAGAATTTAATGGTGGGAGTAGAAAGGTGAAAAAGTTTAAAGTTGGGAGCAGAAAGAAGAGATAATTTAATGGTGATAGCAAAAAGTGATAGAATTTAATGGCTGAAATAGAAAAGTGAAGGAATTTAATGATGGGAGTAGAAAGGTGAAAGAATTTAAAGCTGGGAGCAGAAAAGACAGATGATTTAATGGTGATAGCCGAAAGTGATAGAATTTAACGGCGGGAACAGAAAAGTAAGATAATTTAATACTAAGAGCAGAAAGAGGAGAAAATTTAATGGTGAAAGCAAAAAGGTAATAGAATTTACTGGCAGGAGCAAAAAAGTGAAAAGATTTAATAGTCGGAGCCGAAAGGGGGATAGATTAAAACGGTGATGGTGCTCTATGTTCAGATCGCGTCAGAAATATATGAATATATGAATCCGTGTCTGTTTTCTCTCCTCAATAATGGATTTTAGGGCAAACTGTGTTCATTAGCCATGCTTGGTAACCAGGCTAGGAAAAAAACGACTGAATTCAAAACCGATTGGATATGGATGTAGGAACAGCCCTTAAAAAACTAATGTTTACTACGGTTACTACAGCAGCAAAATCTCGAGTGCTGAGTGCTATGACCTTTTACTCCTCAGAGAATCTATGGGACTTGATCGTGTGTGAGACTGCGAATATAAGACCGCGTAAAAAAAGTTGAACTCTATCACGACTGGAAAATGTGGATTGAGCCGCTCCTGCCCAGATAGGGCGGCAAGTCTCCATTCTTATTTTAGAGATTTCATTGAACAAAGTAGACTGGGAGAGGGGAAGAGATTATGAACATACTGAGATAGATAGATAGATAGATAGATAGATAGATAGATAGATAGATAGATAGATAGAACAGACTTCGGCCGGCTAATTTAACTGCATATCAACCTTTAGGTCATTTCATGTCGAAGTTTATATGGGACACCAAGTGACTGTGGAATTGCCTACTCAATAAAAATAGCCAACTAGAAATGAACAGACTGAGAAAGATAGATAGATAGATAGATAGATAGATAGATAGATAGATAGATAGATAGATAGATAGATAGATAGATAGATAGATAGATAGATAGATAAAAGGAAGGAAGGAAGGAACATTGTGAAAATATGTTTCATAGATCAACCTCTTGCTTGGTTAGCTAACTGATAGAAAAGCTTTTAGTCAAGTAAATATGACCATTAACAGGACAAACATTTCTTTAACATGCCTTGCGAAATTCATAGGAAAAAATATAAGGCGCCAGTGACGAATAAATCATGAAGTAATAAATCATTTTTTATGTGGCGAGGGAGCGTCTGTTCTTTACATTATATATATATATATATATATATATATATATATATATATATATATATATATATATATATGTATGTATATTTTGCTTCAAATGACGTTTCAACTACAGCAATTTCTACAGGATGAAGATGGAAAACCATTTTCAACAAAACATGCTTGAATAATAAAATCTTTATGTATATATATATATATATATATATATCTATATAGTATGACAAATTGGAAAAAAGTTTTTGCGACGCGTTTTATCAATAAGTATTTCTATACATGCGCATGAGACGAGGAGCGCTGGTAGTTTTAAAATTTTTGAAAGAATGTTTTTTGAAAGAATATTTTTTCAATCTAGTCAAAATCATCTGTATATTCATATATATATATATATATATATATATATATATATATATATATAACCTATAACGCCGAAAGGAATCAAGTTAATGGATGAAATAGTTGCGAATTTTAGAACGACATGATTAGTTAGCCTTCACGCTCAGGTTAGACGGAAATCCATAACTCTAATTTTCCGGGATCTCTCAAAGTGAAGTTTTGGTTTAACGTGAACGTTTTTGTCTGTCTTCCTCGATTTATTCTCGACTATTTATGACAGAATGACGTATTGTCTCTTTGATCACTCGTAACTGCTACACTAGCAAAGTTTACTTGTCAAAATTAATTCCTCTTAGATCTCTTTTGTTAAAATTAGTTTAGCTACAGTGTCAAAAATGGCAGTTTGTTTGGCTACGTCGTGACAATGATTAGATTTTCAGATGTAAGCCTTTGCAATTATTATTGTTAAATCCTGCCATTTCACAGTGCTGCTCCCTTCCACCGCCCGAATTTGTAAATATCTTAAACGATCGGTTTCTTTCTGACTTTGAATTTGAGATACGAAATCAAAGAAAAACAACAATTTAGATATCTGAGAAGTCCAAAGGTATATTGGGATAGCGAAAGAAAAATTTCGTTACAAAGAAAAGTGTACTGAACTGTTACGTAATATCAGTTCTCCTAAATGGCAGTGAATGCCGGACAACCTCCTCAAAGATGAAGAGACTTGATGCAACAGGAATAGAAGGGTGTCAGCATCCTTCTATATAAACACATGGACCGAACATGGGAGCAACGACGTGTGTATGCGTGCGTGCGTTTATGTGCGTGTGTTTGCGTGTGTGTGTAATAAATTTATAGAGGAAGCGTGCTCAAGACTGTAAGGAGAGACAATGTGGACATAAGAATCAATATGCATGGTGACTGTCAGTTTCATAAGTTAGAGCTATGACTCGCTATGTTACCGCTTCCGGCTACATTACTTTGAAACACAGGTACCCATTCGATCACCGAAGGTAAGCAACGTCGAGACATGTTAGTAGTTAGATAGCAGGTGCTGTAAGCTTGGTTGCGCGAGTGGTGTATTGGATAATGGCTTGGAATTTTCAGTCGGAGAGCAGAGTTTCAATTCAAGTTGGGTCCGTTATATTCACTTACGTTGTAATAACCCTGGAAAAGGGTTGAATTCACCTCTTCTTATCTAGTAAGACGAGTATCACTCAACCGTTATTATCTACCCCGAAAACATTCCTACAATCTAAAAAATGTTTTCTAGCTTTTGATAAACTGCAAAGAGTCGAGAATCCATAAAGAACGAATCAATCAATCGCCATGCTACGTTCGCAGTGTGATCTAATCATCTACATTTCCTCCGTATTCAATTCGCAAGTTCCATGGAGACAACTTTTTCCTCTAGAACTGCTGATCGGTGGAGCAAACTCCCGCGAGGATGATTCCTTGAACACTGCAATCTTAACCTCTTCAAGTCAAGAATCAGTTGCTGTTCATCCTCTTTCCCCTTATAATATTTACTTCTTTCTACACCCACCTAACTCAGATGCAATAAGCGTCTACCACGAGTGGTTTTTGACAGTGTATTAGATGAACGTTAGTATGAAAAAAATTTGCTATAAAAAAACATAAGTAAAAGAGAAAAAACATTGGCTATGAAGGTGTTACAAGTATCTCTTTCTTGGAGATAATCCAATTAATTGAGCACATATCCATAAGCTTCGGATTACTTACTGAAAAGACAATATATTTCGTCAACATTAAAATCAATACTTTTTTTCTGGAGAAATAATTTTCATAGCAAACGCAGCCTTTTTATTGATTTCTTTTTGTCTCGTCGTCAGGGTCCGGTGTAAAGGCCAGAGTTCCCTCAGCTCAAAAAGCAAATCTACAAGGGAAAACATTTGCCGATGCATGACCCTTATTGCTAATCGTAGCAGAGGAGAAATGTATCGGTATTATCACAAATACTAACATCGTCTAAAGAGATTTCATGTTGGCGCCGACATAGCCAGTGTCTGACGTTCACAGGAGAATGAAGCAAAGCTGTATTGCTTAAACTATGATTGAATATATTGATATCTTAATTCCAGACAAGATATTTTTTCTTCTCGATTTTGAATATTTTAAAAATATACATACTTACATTCATCACATACATTATCTATATATATATATATATATATATATTACAAAAACCAAATGCATAACAATTACAAACAAGATGAATCCTCACTAAGAAATACACTACCCCAATTGACCTGAATAAAAAAATCAAATTAATTATCTACTATAAAAAATTTAAGACAGCTAACCTTATCCTCAAAAATAACAACACACCAGCTAAGTCAAAATTACAAAGAACGACCATTATCTATGAGTTCAAATGCCCCTTAAGGAACTGTGTTACTGATCAAACCGGACTCATGAATAATTACATCGGTTATACAACTACATGCTTACCCAGAGGTCTTACGTTACACCTCTCTGACCACAGCTCCATTAGAACGCATTTAAACACACACACACAAATTTACCAGACTCCTTTAGAAACATACTAGTAGAAAACACAAATATATTAACTGCATTCTCCTGCAAAAAAAGATTAAAAATAATGGAAGCTTTAATAATAAAAGAGAAAAAGCCAACTCTTAACAATATTAACTACGAACAAAGCCACAATGTGCTAACCGTATTCGGAAATTAAAAACATCCCTACTACACACAAAGACATACACATAATGCACACACTTAATTAAGCTGAAAAATCGAATCATTCTTGATAATGACTAAAGGTATAGCCGAAAGCGCTCGGAAATATAAAATATTTGGACAGCTCTTACACACCCTTTGTCCTGTAAAGAAAGCTCTTGTTCGAACACAAGAAAAATTAAATAAAAAACTCAATCGTAGTACCTTGTCTGTCGTTTTTAATGAAACATGCATATATATATATATATATATATATATATATATATATATATATATATATATATATCAAGACATTTAGATGTTTATACATTCTTTATATACATACAAATATTTAAGTAAATGCTCTGTTTTATAATAAAAAGTATTAACAACATTTACCGGCTTGAATGTCCAATAAAATGTGTTAAAATAATTGCCGGACTTTGTCCATTTCATTTGTTTACATTTGGATACGCTTTGAGCAGATATGAAAGTACGTGAGAGAATCATGGAAGAATGAAGTTTAAAGGCAGTAAATTCGACCTTGCTAACCGAACGCTCCTCTGTAGCTGGCCAAATCAGTTAAAGGCACGTCAGGCTATATGACGGTTCCATATAGGATACAGGTTCGATTCCTGTCGGAGAACGAATGTTTTCTCTGAATATTTCTCGGACATTCAAGCCAGTAAATGTTATTAATACTGTTTATTATAAAACAGAGCATTTACTTAAATATTTGTATCTATAAAAAGAATGTATAAACATAAAAATGTCTTAAAATAATTGCTGGACTTTGTCCATTTTATAATTAATATATATATATATATATATATATATATATATATATATATATATATAGAGAGAGAGAGAGAGAGAGAGAGAGAGAGAGAGAGAGAGTCTTCCTCCCTTTAAACAGTAATGTTGAGTGGGGGATGGTGATTATTTCAAGATTAACATTCCAACCATAAAACCCGTGTTAAAATCTGACCATTGTCGATTTGTCAAATAGGTCATTTCATTTCATCCTCTCGTTTTGGGGAGATGATCCCAGTGTGCGGCGCCTTTTGTCTCAAACGTTCTACACGGAACTATTCGGAATCCGTTGGCGCGTGTGCTAGCCGGATGGATGTCACACGTCATCGTCGCCGAGGGTTTGAGCGTACCGAGCTTGTTCAAATTGGAGCTCTTGCGCTCTCTCCCAGTAACTGCGATTAGGGTCCCGCTCAGCATAGTTCAAGAAAAAGAACACAGTTTAGCTCTGTAGGTTTTGAACGACCACAAATCTGTCTGAGCCGGTGTCTACAACAGTTATATTCGGAAAAGAGCGATCAGCCATACTAAATATATATTGAAGGACGTTGTAGTATAGGATACCCCAGCTCGGATCGCGGAATCGGGGAGAGCTGGGTTTATTTATTAACAAATCACGTCAGCTGTTATTGAGATATGATTAAATATACTTTAATGTTTAAAAATTATTCAGTATTTATATTGTTTAGATAATAATCATTATAACAGAGCACAGTGATTTATATTTTGGAAAAGGAATTTTCTACAACATACGCATTTTTTACGTTTTTATGTTTTTTTAAAAACTTTCATCAAAAACGACATTCTTGTACATGTAGTCATGGATAATATTATACATTAATTACTAATTTTTTTAATTAATAACTATTTATGCTCAGTTGTTGCCATTAATAGCTATCATCTAATGTGTTTAAATTTTGGAATAATGCAATAAGAAATTTAAATTTCATCTCTCTGATAGATGTCACGATCTGTAAATAGTATATTTATTTAATTTCGTCTGCCGGCCTAAGTGTTTGAGAAATCTTATTAGAGAAAAATATGCCATCTCCTGAGTTCAAGATTGTATATCCTTCACCTCACAGTCTCCAGGTGTATGCTCTTACACCTAAGCCATCGCAGAGTGAGATTGTCCAGTATTCAATGAGTCGTATATTTTATCACTACTGTATATCCTTCACCTCACAGTCTCCAGGTGTATGCTCTTACACCTAAGCCATCGCCGAGTGAGAATAGGAAAGTAAAACTCATTTTCAGTGCAAAATAATGCAAAGCGAATAAGTGTGTATGCGTTAGAAGTGAAGCTGAAAATAAAATGGATTCTTTAGAAATTGAATTTACGAATTTACGGTTTGCCTATTATCAAACGTCAGTAAAAGTCGACGCTTTCTCTTTGCAACAGACACGCTCCTCACCTAACCTCCAAAAACACACCCTTCTCTGGAAAACATAATATAAAATAAACTAAAAAAATTCTCAGCTCAAATAGGCAAAATCGATGACGTTCCAAGCCTATTTCGACCCATTTAATCACATTTTTAAAGGGGATTTTAACCTCGACGTCCTCTTAAGCCCTAAGGTGAAAATAACCTCTTCAACCCCCAAACTTTGCACTGGTTTTGTCTCAATGTGACTTCTGCCTAGGTTACTTCTAATCAGACTTCAGCAATCGTCTGTCTGGGTCGTGACCTCTATTACAATATTTACTGGAAAAACGTTGTTCCAAGCGAATGTCTGTTTTATCAAGCAACTAAAGTGAATTGAACAGGAAAAGAAAAAAATGGAGGCTTGTGTCTTTTCGCAAAATAATTATTTCCGTTTGTCTTAAATCGACTCTTGTGTCTAAATAACTGCTTGCTTTTCAATTGTAACGAACGCCGCCAAAGTGAAAGATTCGTCACCAAAAATGACAAAGGAAATTACGACCGTTTGTTAAAGCCTCGCTTCTTCTGCAAGAGTTGATTTTGCTCACAATAGCCGATAAATCGGACTGGCGCATTTTGCATCCTCTCTTAAAACAGAACCAATGTCTCGCCTTATCCTTTCTTTTTCGCCATTGCTTTTCGCCTACGTATGACTGCAACCATCCCTTTGCTCTGAAAGTATTCCTGATAATCTTTTGATAAGAAGACCGCCGCGACTTCAATGTGACGAGAACGCTTTTACTTTTGAGCGTGTTTCGAAATCGCAATTCATTCCACTTCAGTTGTAGATCTTGACCTGTGGCAAACTTGTTCTCTGATTGTCGCTCTTGTAGCTGAGGGAATAACATTAACTTCAAAAATTGTCAAAGATTGATTCTTGCTTAAGCTGTTATTTACTAATCTTTGAATAATATTTTTAAGAAAAACAAATACTAAGAGAGAACAATGAAAAGATCTAACGTTCTCGGCTGATATGAAGTTGAAAAACTATATTTAATCCATTGCTAGCTCAACTGCTAAGAAAGTCTATTCACTGTATCGTACGTGACATTTTTTCTCTCCAGGATCTATCCTGCATATCGATAAGTCTACCATTTGTCCATGCTTAGAATATTGCTGCCACATATTGTCCGGTGCTCCTGTTATTTATCTAGAGTTCTTTGATGAAATCCAAAGAAGAATCAGTCTTGATCTGGCGTATCGGCTTTAGTCAGTTTCCCACCGCCGTAATTGTTCAGATGAGCTCTTCGCTATGGTTCATATGGGAACTAGTTAGTATTTTCATAGAGACACTGTGGTATTATGGTGGATGTTGTAAGAATGGTAAGTAAGAATGCGTTGTTTGGGTGTAAGGAATATTGTGGTATGTTTAAGACAATGATCGTGGCTAGCTAAGTTTAATGTTAAGACAGAAGAAGACCGTCCTTTTTCCCCATTCACCATTGGGCCTTGTGCCACATTCCTGTACATAATGCGGAATAAATATCGCTCTTCGGTATGGTACCTGAACGGTTTCAGTTTAAACACAGCACTATACTGGCGACGAGGTCTCACCAATTTACAGATGGGTTGACCAGATGTAACCATAACTTCTATGCTAACATTTTTTTCGCACTTCCTGTTTTATGCTTTCCAGTTAAATTTAATATTCAAAAAATTAAATGCAATGTCAATCGCTATCTACGTATTACTCTTTTTGTTCTCGCTCATTAATGACGTTTCTTCCGCACTCGATAACCCTTTGTGACTTAGCGGCTTATTTGCCTTGCTTGGGGTGAATCTGAGACACAAAAAAAAATTAAAATATGTTTGCTTTGAAAATCAGCATTCGAATTAAGCTCTTTGCAATATTGGCTGAAGAGACAATAAAGATCTGATTTTTTCATAACGACATATGGCCATATTACGTTGAAACACCGGTTCATAGAAAGGTCACCGAAGTTAAGCAAAGAAGTGTCTGGTCAGTAGCTAGATGGGTGACCGCTTGAGAATACCAGGTCTTAGATGTGCGCGTGGTGCAATGAATAACGGCTCCTAATAAGAAATCGAAGAGCCGCGTTCCTATTTTAGTCGGGTTCGTTAGACTCCCTTACGCATAAATACGCCTCTTCTACCCCCAGCTATGGGTTAATTAGTAGGGCTTGTATCTGTAAATCATTATGATCTCCTAAGAAGTCTTGCAGACTAATAATATTTTGTGGCTTTAAATAACCCGCAAAAGGTTGATGAGCCGTAAAAACAAAACATCAAATTTTTCCTAAATTTATTTTATTTTTGTATTTATTCTTTGGCTTTTTCTTCACATTCTACTAGCGGCTAAAAAGTAAATCTTCGTAAATCAATAATCTTTGAAGAAACGAACAAATAAAACTAAAACCTTATAAATAGAGGAACTGTCGGCTTTGAAAATCAGCATTCGAATAAAACTCCTTCTAAAACAGATCAAACTTACAATACTAACCACTTTTTTCAGAACTTTATTTTTATTTTCTCATTTTTTGTCTCATATTTTATTTCAGGGTAAAAAATTATTTTAGATAATGTATTCATTTATAGGGAAAAAACGAAAATAAGTACTACCATCCTTTTATATATCGAGGGCTGTCTGCATTGAAAATCACTATTCGAATTAAACTCCTTCTAATACAAATCGAACTTACAATAATAATATGATATTTTTCATAACTTTAGTTTATTTATTAATTTCTTCTTTTTTTGGTGTGGGGGGTGTTCATTCTATATAAAGGTAAAAAAAATGCCTGGATATTACATTAAACTCTGAAGACACGAACAAATAATACGATAAATCGAAACAAACCGTCAAACGAAATCAAAACTTCGCAAACATGTCCGTCATCAAATCAGTTCGTTATGACCGATAAGGGTGTAAAACATTTTAAACAAGTTAACCTTCCATCCGATTCACAGAGAATTCGATTTCCACTGGTTCCACCAATATTGATGAGGTTGCACCCGATTACGCAGAGCTTGTCAATAAAAGAGAGTTTGCCAAAATGAAGGTTTTCGATTCTTCATATCTTAAAAAACATAGGAAAATTTCATTCTGTAGATGTTGGAAAGAAATATGTGATATAATACCAGATGTTATCTACAAGATTAAATGCGAAATTTTGTCCTCATCTTTGAAGTTATTATCACAACGTTTCGGCCGTTGTACTCTCCGATCTTCATCAGGGTATTTCGATATCGATTCTGTAGATGTTGAAAAGAAATATGAGATAATGCCAGTTGTTATTTACATGATTAAATCCGAACTATAGTCATCATCTTTGAAGTTATTATCACAACGTTTCGGCCGTTGTACTCTCCGATCTTCATCAGGGTATTTCGATATCGATTCTGTAGATGTTGAAAAGAAATATGAGATAATGCCAGTTGTTATTTACATGATTAAATCCGAACTATAGTCATCATCTTTGAAGTTATTATCACAACGTTTCGGCCGTTGTACTCTCCGATCTTCATCAGGGTATTTCGATATCGATTCTGTAGATGTTGAAAAGAAATATGAGATAATGCCAGTTGTTATTTACATGATTAAATCCGAACTATAGTCATCATCTTTGAAGTTATTATCACAACTTTTCGGTCGTTGTGCCTCCCCGACTTTCATCATGGAATTTCGAACTGAACCCTTCTACGGGGGTAAACTGGTTTTGTTCCGCCAATCGTGCCTTACTGGGTTAAATTCCACTAGAAATAATAAAATTCCGCTATGTATCATTTAATAGAATATTAACTTTCTATAAATAAAATCGTAATATGGATAATTGGCGACATTGTGACTTATAACTGAAATCTAAAATAGAAATATATATATACTAGCAGCATGGCCCGGCGTTGCCCGTGCTTGATTCAAAAATCGTACGACTCATACAGCAATCGCTATCACTTGACTTAAAACATTTTTGCCCTTCCTTGCCTTTAAAGGAGTGCCCTTTGCCGTGCTGATGTTGCTACATGCCTTACTTCTTGCCTATCTCACACTGCGAATTTTTTCTAAGCTCTATACTAAACATTAAATATGTTACGGAAAAAGAACTAAACAAAATGAACACAAAACGATCAGCTTTAAAAAAGGACTCGTAACTGGAAAAACTGAATGAAAAAAGAATGTTAACAACAAATACTTTTTCACGCCCAACCCAGTTCTGCGGAATCAGAATCAACGTTGATTTTAAGCAAGCGAATGAGCCAATTGGAGTAAAATGCCATGCAGATTTAAATGTTTCCCACTTGTGACGAATGCAGCTATCGATTTTTTTTTTTGCATGCTAGCATGCTAGTTAACATTCGTGTCAGTCAGCTGTTGGCTCTCACGCTGGCCAATAGAATCTTCCTGACTATTCGTTGCAGCCAGCTATAGGCTCTCACTCTGGCCAGTAGAAAATGGCCGCAGACTACATGAAAACTGCCATAGAACCATGAAGAAATCGATTATTTCCACTATCGATGGGAGTTAGGAAATGCAATGTCGGTCTTGATCTTTACACTAACTTGGAGCATGTGCATGTAAATTTTGGTGCAAATCCGTCGAAAATTGGGGCCGTGCATTCATTACACACACACACACACACACACACACACACACACACACACCCACACACACACACATCCTGCCTTTTATAGATAGAGATAGAAATATATAATATAGAAATATATAGTTCTTTTCATTCCTCACATGTTTCGTGTATGATAGTCTCAGCATCCGTCGACAATTTAGCACTCTTTTCTTTGTTTCTAGCGAAATCTTTCTTTTTCTTAATAGTATAATAATTTGGGAGAGGTATCATTTGCTTTTCCAGTGCACCTTCGGATTTCTGTGCCACACTTTCCATCGACTATTAAAACACCTCCCAGATACTTACATTTCTGTACTTGCTTGATTTTAATGTCTTCCCTTCTTGGGTTGGTAACTACAAATTCTGTTATCTTTATGGCTAAAGCTTTCTTCTCGTTTTCCTTTACTTCATTATCTAAGGGTTCCTGCAATTATATTATTTTTACTTAATCTCTATCATCTACGCGGTCTCATCAGCGTATCTTTTTGTTTTGTGATTGTACCCACCAAAAATAAATCCTTGCAGGACATCTAGTTCTCTAAGAATCAACTCGATGTAAAAGTTAAATAAATCCGATGAGAATACGCATCTTTATCTCATAGCCCTTTCTATTTTGATGTACTTACTAAATTCATTTTCTCTCTGTATGAAGGTTTGTTCCCAGGAAATAATCTGGATTATTCCAATATCTTTCCCAAATAAATAAAATTTTCCTAGCATTTCAAATAGATCTTTGTTTCCTAACTTATTGTTGTAGAGTAGCTAGCACCCCTTCATCACTGTAACAGATAGCCTGGCTCATAGCCTTAAATTATCTACGATTAAGGACTTCGACAGTTGATTAATAAGATGATTAGTAAGTTGATACTAAGCTGATTAATATTCAGACTGATCTTCGTTTAGCTATACAGCATTTGACCCTCCTCTATTCCTTGTAAGTTGTCTTGTTAATTGTTTTGTAACTTATTGTTCTGTGTGTTTTTTTTTTGTATATATCCGTTAGCACTGGAAACTCGTGCTGAATAAATATATTAAACACTCATTCTTCTCTTTGTATCATTCACCTCGACGATACAACACTTATCAAATGATTTTACCGAACAGGCTGTTTCCAAATATACTGATTAAAAGTACATGTTATCAATACGAAGTTTTAAATTTTAAATTTTCTTGTATTTAGTTTGTTTTTCTTTTCAAGTCCTTTCCATGTGCAGTTAATTTTTGAACATTGACTGTATTTAAGGAATTCACTGCCTTTGTATGAACATTGGATATGTCTTTTGAGAAATCCGGATGCTGGAAAAACTGCATTTAAGCGGCTCTGAAAACACAAAGCTTCATTGGATTATCGAAAAGGAAATAGAAGTAAATGTCTGAAGAACAAAGATGGTAATGGTCGACCAGAGTCTTATCGCGAAAAATAAAGTCGATTCGAAACATCAGATCATGCCAAGATCGGTTGTCAGTTGAAAGAAGAATTCACAGTCTAAGTATTGGATCATAGCACCGCAAATGCTGCTGCATATGCAGCGATTGTAATAGCCATTAGTTAGTCCAACAATAAGGATTTCGCGCCTAGCGTAGGCAGGTCGCTGAATGCTATGGGGGAAGCTTCTGCGCAGGTGAGTTGAAAAGATAGAATTTTCCGTTGCATTTTCTTTTGTTGCTAGGTTCGAGGAAAACGAAGGTCGACAGAGATCGCGCGTAGAAAAGGGCAAAAGAAGGCAATATGCCGCTTAAGAAACTTCAGGCAGTGGGTCCGTCGGGCGGGAAACTGTCTGATATTTTCGAGAATGAAGAAGCGATTCATAATCTCCGATAATCCTGGCTTTAGAAACAGACGCATACGCGGACAGTCGCTATGGTTACTGAATCAAGCCGATGTGTCCGGTAATGGGGAGACGATTTTCTTTCAACAGTGCGTTTTTATTTAAATGTAATCAGCTTAGCTAAGGCTGATACAATGCCAAATGTTCATTTATTTTTATTTATTTTTTTTTTGTTGCTAAATCTTAAACCAGTACAAGGCCTAATAGCCCCTAACGATAAAAGGCTACTGAATCAGGTTTTGCGTGTACGTAAGAAGAGGATTAAGTGCATATTATGAGGATATGTGGGATAGAAAACGGTTGAACATAGACTATAAGATTATAGCGATTAGAGAAGTATCATCTCGGCAGTTTGTGCCACAAAGCAGCTGTTCTCGAAGCTCTCAGAGTGTAATTTTCTTCTTATCAATGGAATACAAAAGGGAGAAGAGAAAGGGAAGAATATGCTTTTAAATCTTTAAAATGGAGAGAGCCAGCTAACTGGTTGGTCAATACTACAATCGGAGAAGTATACACAGCTATATTATCAACTTAGCTCCTCCAATTGAACATGACGGACATATGCTGAATTGACTGTAGGAAGAGAGTGTGGCACCAAATATATTGAAATGAATGTGTGAAGAGTGTGCAGCGCCAAGTGAGGTTTCCTACTAACTTTGAAAAATAGCATTTGAAATTCTCGATTGGTTCTTACCCCCATTGACAGAGGATTTGAGGATACAAAACAAAATACTATAGCCATTTCATGACGACATTCACACATATTTTTACAAGGCGGTGCTGAAAATGTCTTGATCTGACAAGACTATTTAAAAGCATGATTCAAGTTCTGTTTTTTGGTTAATCATTTCACCCCAAGCAAAGCGATAATGCCGCTAAGACGCATGTAGTTGCAGAGAATGAAAAAAAAACTGAGAAAACGCTACTAAGAAGGAAGGACAATGAAATAACCGGATTCAAAAAGACAAACGGTGACGATTAGCGATGCATTTACATTTTTTAAGATCACGGGAAAGTAAAAGGCAGGAAGATTTTTTCCACGGTGCGAGAGAAGAAACTATCAGAATAGAAATTACGGTTCCAAGTGGCAATTTCAATAATAAAATGATGAGCGCTAACTGCCAATCTAGAACTACGCCCAAATTAGTGACGTCGCGGTAACAAAGAGAAAAGATCATTAGAACAATAACCATGAAAATATTTATAGAAAACGCACAGGGAAGTCAAGATACGGTATTGGAAATATGAGTGAAGCCGAGATGTTAGTTCAAGACCGATAACATTGCAGACAATTTTTTTTATTTTGTCAAGTATCTCTCCATACATAGAATAAGCACTAGACTAGATGTGGTAGCAATATTCAATGCACGGATGAATGGTAGACTTATAAATCTGCAAGAAAAGTTGTCTTGCACAATATAATAAACCAACTTTACTAGCGGCAAACCTAGCAACTGGCTCGATATAATCATTCCAGTTGATGTCAGTGGCGAATGTTGGACCAAGAGGAGTTACTCTCCTGGAGGTTAGCATCAGCCATACTGATACAAGAACGTTTCTCTAAAACAGTTAAAAGAAAGCAGTTTCGCTAATTAATTAGCTTAACAAGAGATTTGAGATCATTTTTTGATATCGACTACCAATTTAATTTTATCGACTTATGAATAAAACGGGAGTAAATAGTTATGTCATCAGCATAGATGCCGATTCAAAAAACGATGACATCGAGAATGTCGCTGATAAAAATTCCTAGTTTAATGTTTTGGTCTTGTAGCTTTTTTGCGATGTTAATCAGAACTAACCCTAGTAGAGTCTATTCTATGTTCAATTTCGTAGCTATTGCATTCTGCTCCTTTCTATCTATTTCTGACTGTTCGTATCTATCTATCTACCACAGTTCCTATCTACCTATCTCAATCTGTTAATACACACACACACACACACACACACACACACACATATATATATATATATATATATATATATATATATATATATATATATATATATATATATATATATATATATACCCCGCAGACTCTTCCTTTTTTTATATACTGTTTTGTATTCCTGATCCATTCCATAATGCTGAGAACTTACGCTAAACATCAAAGAATTCTATTCGTCTGCTTCTTTTGACGTTAAGATGTTTCATTGACTCTCCAAGTAGTGAGCCTCTTTCTGGAAATGGCTCTTCAGGTTGCTTCTATCAAAATGGAAAGTTCTCCGCTTCTCTCATTGAAAAGAAAAATGCAAAGGTCGTTCAAAATAGGCGCAATCTATTTTAAAATACATAACAAATGTTTGATGGTTTGGTAACTGTTTGAAACTGCTCAGCCTAGTCTGCCGTAAGGCCAATGTATAAGAATAAAGGACAGTATCGGTTGGTAATATTAACAACATAATATGTGGCTTTTACATATGCAGACAAGAACATACATTGAGAAAAAAAAACAGTTTAAATGTGATATGGTTGAATAGAAAATGGCCGATGAACAAACCGAAATAGCTGACTAGATAGATAGATAGATAGATAGATAGATAGATAGATAGATAGATAGAAATTCTGACATATTGAAAAGTCTGTTCATAAAAAATTAACGGATCTCAAGCCTAAATGAAAAAAGGAAATATTACTTTATGAATTAAAATTAAGATTTGAAATGATGTGTCGCCCCTCTTTGATTTAGGAATGCCATACTAATGCTGCTTACCAAGTCAAATTCACGTGAAGCCTTATTAACCAATGAAAATCAAACACAAAAATAAAAATACCTGAAATTATTTTTCTCCATATCTCATTCTCTGATGAAGCTTTAATAAAAGTGTAATATATGTTAGATTGATAAACGTTTCCTATTTCTTCTTTATCCTATAGTATATATATATATATATATATATATATATATATATATATTATTGGATAAAGAAGAAATAGGAAACGTTTATCAATCTAACATATATATATATATATTACACAACAAAATCCAAAATTACCTCATATGCACATGTGGTAATTTTGAATTTTGTTGTGTAATTTATATGTTCTGCTATAATAAATACATTTAGCTCTTTTTGTGGATGAGTTTTAATATTTGATATTACTGGGATCAACTTGGATTACATACCAACGGATTTATTCCCTGTGCTATATATATATATATATATATATATATATATATATATATATATATATATATATATATAATGATTGACTCTCCCATCGTTTTCGTCGTATGAGTGTCTTTCAGTTCTCATATATATATATATATATATATATATATATATATATATATATATATATAAGCTTATATGCAAAGCTGAGCTATCTGGTAGGTTAATGTTCACCCTGACGACTTAGTCTATCAGTATATTTACCTAGACTCGTTCCAATATTTTCTTAATGGAGTTCATTCTAAGCAAGGTAGTAAAGCCACTAAGACACAAGGGATTACTGCGCGTGAAAGAACTAAAAAACGTAAACACCACTACGGAGCGAGCACAAAAGAAGAGCAATCATGCGGACAGCAGATGGCGATTGACATTGCATATAAATTTTTGAAGGTTAAAGAAAGCATGGTGCCGGGAGAAATTTCCGCAAGTTAGAAGTGCACGAAAAGAAATTGTCAGCATAGAGCTTACGGTTACATCTAGCCAACTCAACCGTAAATTGGTGAGACCTCAAAGTCAGTCTAGTATCGGGCTTACATTAAAAAAAAAGTCGAAATACCATAGCGAAGAGCTCATCAGAACAATTACCATGAAAATTGTTATGGTAATTTACCCATGCATGCACGGACTCTCCCAGCTATAAATAGGAGCAGGTACTACGTCTTGGAGAGTGAAGTTTCCAGCAGTCATCTCTAACAATCGGACGGAACATTCTTGCTGTAACACCTTCGTTTGTATATGTTTGTATTACTGTTTCTGTTAATATATTTGTTTAACTCAATTCCTCTCTTGTGTCTTTATTTCTGTCTTTATAACATGGCCACAACAAAAAGGCACAGGGAGACAACTTTACGACGATTGGAAAATGGCTGAAATGGAGACGCCAGGTCAGGACTAATAATATTGCTGATTCTTCTAAATATATAGCAAGAGCATTGGACCATAAGTGGCAGCAATAATCTAAGCATGGACGAATGGTAGACGTAGATAAAGTTTTTTAATAATAAATAGAAATTGGTGAGTGTCTATGTTTCCCGATAGGCAGCAGGTTTGGCGATAAACAGAGCGGGGGATGGATAGAGAACCGAATAAAATCGATCTGAACCGCAGATTTTAACCATTGTTTTCCTCACCAATTTACCAGCTTTTATTCTGGTTGTTTTTCTGCGACTCTTCTCTTACTATTACCTCGATTTGACTTTTCCATGACTCTTAATCGTCTTCCTCAATCGCTGATGTGCCGCATTGAGCGTTTTGCAACTTGCATATGGAACGATTTCAAATATGGCGCCACCCAGGTTAGCTATAAACCCATCTAGCAAGTCATCGGCATTTTCGCTCCAGCACTCCTCGCCGCCAATGGATTCTTTAAGCTGGCTTGCAGAAAAGAAGCACCGTTTAATTCGATGATCGGTATTAATCCGATTAAGAGTCTAAGCTCCTCAGTTTCTGCCAAATTTCACATGAACAACCACCTTAAAAAAATATTTTATCCGTTTCTTGCAGTCGTTATGATTCATGGAAAAGTGACAAATGTTATTTAGTTTTCTTCATATGAAAGATTTTATAAGCGAATTATAAAAACCTTCTGATGTAGAAAATGCATGAAATCTATTGTACAGCCAACAAAGCAACTTCCTCTAGAATAAGGACTTGCCAGCCGATCTTCGATTTAGAGCGAGCTTCAATTGTTTCCAAAGAATCATTTTAGCCATTGTAACAACACTTTGTCTCATAAATTCAATCAAAAAATATCCATTTGCAGCAATTGCATAAAATCAATAGCAAGAGAAAATAACTTATTTAAAGCCCAGTAATCCGGTTCTTTGAGATCGGGCAAATTCATTGATCTAATGCCATTAAACTGTGAATTTTCCACCATCAATCTTCCATTCTCTTTCGACTCGGAGTCTTAACCGTAGTCGAGGGGTTTTTAAACCGAATCTATTAAAGCCTACCCGCAATTTGAAACCGGAATCGCAGAATGCTAATTTCAATATTTATCCCACCATAAATTTAAACATCGGATCTATTATTTAAATCTTAGAAATTAATTTAATACAACCAGTTAAGAACTATGAGCAAACGCAAATAATTTTCATTTTATTTTATTGTATTTATATAATTAATAAAATATATCATTCTATTGTTCACACTGTTAGAAAATACCGTCAAAAATCGTCCATTTCCCTATCAGAGGAGGATGTTGGTATTACGGTCTTAAAAAAATGTAACCTTACTGCCAAAAACTTATATTTTCTAACCGGTTACAAATTAGATCAAAAATAGTGCATTTCTGCTATATCTTGATTGGAGCTGCTCAATTCTCGCTCATCCGTTCTTGACAGAGTTCAAAATCGTTTAGCCGATCTTCTAGAGAATTAATTATTTTTCCACTTTACAGCATCTTTTCCATAGTCGCAGTATCGCAAACCGCGTTGATTCTTCCCTAAAAGCTACAATGTAACCTCTTCAAGTCAAGGGTTAATCAAGCTTATCCTCCTTACTATCGTAATCTTACCTTTCTCCAATGCCTTCTTTTATATCACGCACTTTATTGATCATAATCATTTTAACAGTGACACTATCTTAAGTGGCTCTCGAGTCTTGTATTGGGTGAAATATTGTATAAAATGGTTTATACTAATAAGCTTTTAACTCTCTTCCTTCGGTTGCTCTCAGGCCTTGTAATCTGAAAATATATTGTTTCTTCTTTAGACCTATAGTGCCAGTAAAAAGATAATTTCAAGAGTAAAACATTTAATATTTCACTTGATTTAAACTTGATGTAAATGCTCCTGATTCTCGACAGAATGTATGAATTGTCATTCGAAACATTGGCGACTGGTTTCAAATTGCCTTCTTTACACTTTTGAATTATTCTTCTCCTAGACTAGCTGCCACACAAAGCTATAAATGGTAGTCTACCCGGCTGTTTAACCCATAGCGAATAGGAGAAAAATACATCAATATTATGCGTTCAATATGTTATTTTTATTGCACCTCCAATATCAACAATTAAAAAACGGTATAAAAATTCTTGCATCGGTCACAAAAACACCACACTCTCTTGTAGACTGACTTGTCACCTATCGAAAATCAGTTCAGTTCGTGCACATGTCGGCCAGCACAACATGGACAACAAAAATGCAACTATCAACATGAGATAAATATTAGTGGATAATACCAAAATACTCTGCAACACCCAATGGACGGAATGACTCAACATCTTAGACGCCATTATTATATAAAATAAACAACCTACATTAAATAAAATATCGTGCACTAATGGAGAGGGTAACCTCAAGTATGTATAAAATACATAATATGCGTATATACTTAAAAGAAAACCGCATTTATTTAGCCTATGGCCGACGAGAAAAGGAGATGGATTCATACTTTTCCGAAAGACACTAGTGAAAATGAACGCGACAAACTTGCTTGGGAATTGAACTCGTTTCGCGCATTCTCTATTCTGCACCGATAACCACACATCAGTATATTTACTTCATAAGAATATTTCAGTACTTTTGTCAATATAAACGTTTTTCATCACCATGTTGATCAAAATCGCTTCTTATTGAGAGCTAAACAATTTCTTACTGTGCCCATAATTGACTCTAACTTGTGAAGTAACCTGAAACAACTACTTAGTAAAACCCGTGAAAAATAGCACACATTTTTATCAGATGAGCCAACACCCGATTCACCACCTTCGGAATTAATCAAATATGATTTGAAAACTGAAGAGAGATTAATTATTGGAGATAATTAAAATGATTATATTTTTCTACTGCTAAGATAACAATTAATTGTCGAAATTACCTTTGCTCCGGCGTCTTTGTCGATTCCTAGTCAATACTGTGATATTAATCGGTTAAAAGCGATATCTTCCACGCAAAACTGTGCAGATGGCAGCGTCATAGTCTCTTATAAAAATACTTACAGGCAGATATTTCATTACTTATTCTGGCAATCTCTTACCTAATTGGATTCAAATAAACATTCCTGAAGAAAGATAATCTTCTCATCTTTTATCCACCGAGAGAAACAATATCGCATTATATATAAGCTGACGGGAAACAAACCAGATGGCAATGTTGACGAGACTACTGAGGTCGCATGCTGTGAGATAGATAGCCTTCAGCCATATTGCAATATAGTAACACTCATGCCAGTGCACTCTACACGGCAGTAGATGTAGTGATATATGTGCAACCAGGTGTTATGTCTCGGCAAATCATTTGTGCACTCCCTTTGTCCAGTTAGAGCTGTTTGAGATGGAAAGATTTATAAGCCTTCATTCGTCTGGGTGGTCATTTAGGAGTGGTACGAAGTGCATTCCCGAAATGTTGAAACATTTGAGTAGAAGAAGTTCTAAGTGTCCTGAGATTAATGTAATTTTAGAATATCGTTACTATATAAGCTCATCTGTCAAATGTTGTTATTCCAAATTGAATGAGACACCTGTAACAGCTCTTTGAACACAGCCTACTAAACACTACTTGTCCCAGCTGACTAGCTTGTGGCATGCAGTCAGGAACTGAAAACAATTTGGAAGCTCGCTATGCAATAAAGTTTTGTGTTGACAAAGATAAACATGAGATTTGTCCCTCGGTTTCAGTAAAAAAAGTCCTGATCTTGCTGCCTGTGACTTTTGGTTGAGGCAATCGTTTTGAAGACATTGAAAAGATGATAGAGGGTTTTGGACACCTTGACTTTGAAAAAATTTCATGGAGCCTTCACGAAGTAGCTGGAGGACTACAACAATTGTATTGAAGACAGAGGTTCTTACTTCGAGTTTTTTACGGTTTATCAACCATTTATGGGTTGTTAAAAACCGATACTTATTTTGGATTGTAAGTATAATTATTTTTTGCGTAGGAATATTGCATTAACAATCTGTTTTTAGAAGAAGAATGATTTTGCCAGATGCAAGTCCTAATATTTAACCCATATCTGGGGAGGAGCTCGATTCATTTCTTGAAGTAAATGTAATGAAATCTACTGGAATATATCTATCTATCTCTCTTATATCTCTCTCTCTCTCTCTACATATATATATATATATATATATATATATATATATATATATATATATATATAAAAGTGAACATTGAAGTCAACACTCAGAGGCGACAGGTCGTTTCATGCTGGACGCAATAGTCAGGCCGCGAGTGTTGGATTTTTCTCGACTAATTATATATATGGGTCAATGGTGCATTGTGGGTAATCCATTCTGGCGGTTATTTTGGCGGGAGTGGCTTGATAATTTATTTATTTGGGTTAATTTATTTTATTTGTTTTTTATTTTATATTTATTTATTCTTTTTCGGTTTTCGATGTTTTATTAACGTAGTAAAAAAATGGAGGGGATTTGTTTAGGTCGCTTATTTAATATTTTGTTTTGGTGTTGGAAGATAAAGCTATTTATTCGTCTAATTTTTGGATTGATTGCCGTAGTCTATTCTTCTATTTTGCCAGGGGCAGTTTTTAATTTGTTTATTATTTGGATTGATTATTTTTACTTGATTCTGCTTATTTATGATTATTTTTATTAGTTCTAATGGTTATTTTAGAGGCAGCGATTTGTTAATTTGTTAATTTATTTATTTATTAGGATTATTTTTTTCTTATTTATTTGCTTATTTTTTATTTTGTATATTTTTATTTACTCTATTCGGTTTTCGATTTTTTTTAATCGTTATACAGCAGTTATAGCTATTTTCTCGTCCAATTTTTGGATTGATTGTTGTAGTCTATTCTAACGGTTATTGGTTTGTTAATTTGTTTATTGTTTACTTTATTTATTTGGATTGATTGTTTTTAGTTGTATTTTATGTATTTATTTTTTATTTCTATTTGTTCTATTTCGTCTATTCTAACAGGAGTGGTTTGTTAATTTGTTTATTATTTGATTGGGTTAATTTATTTTTGTTTTTCATATTATTTTGTTTATTTCTTCTTTTCATTTTTTGATTTTTAAGTAGCTTAGTAAAAGTTTTTACTACGCTTGCTTCGGCAATTTGTTGGAGATTCGTCTCCATCTATGCTGGTCGAACTCTCTGCCTGGGCAAGAGAGGAACCCAGACGAGGCTATGCAGAAGGGCAGAGTCTCGTCTGAGGTTGTAGACAGCTACCCGACTCCGTGTATACGGGCTCTACGGGGAATTTTTGCCCGAGCCTACGGGCTCTACAGGGAATTTTTGCCCGAGCCTACGGGCTCGGTTTTACCCCGCATTAAAAACGGCTTTGTACCACATCCTGCCTCACGGGGAGGTAAGGGAAATAACTTCACGCCCTGACGATTGTGTCTAACATGAAACAGCCTGTCGCCTCTGAATGTTCACTTCAATGTTCACTTTTTATATATATATATATATATTACTGTATACACTTTTAACTCCCTCGGCAATGTTTATTTACAAGATTATGAAAAATATGTAAACCAAGTACAACGCGATATTTATTATTTACCATTTTATATAGAAATAAATTTCAAAATAAATCTTTTTATGAAAAATAATTATAAAAAATATCAAAATATGTCTGAGGAAGAGATGTTCTCAAACTCTTTTAGCGGCCAGAGCAAATGAAAGAAATGGCGGAAAATGCAATTTTTCTAAATTTATAATTGCATTTACTCATCAATATCAGCATTTCTACATTTTCTTGTTCACAGACATTTTTATAAATTCATGAACGAAATTTATTTATTTTCATATTATTTTCTTTATAAAATTGTTACTAATAAATATTTCATTAGATTTGGCTCATATATTTTTAAAATCTTATGAATATAAAATTATTCCTTTAAATAAACAGTTTATAAATAAATAATGATTAATATTTTTGTCGTCAATTCTCAAGAATAAAGTAAATATATAAATACGTTTGGGTCTAATCATCGCGCTTTACAACGATAAACATTGCCGAGGGAGTGAAAAGTGTATACAGTAATAGCGGTGTGGAGGAAATAACCGTCCTTTTCATAAAACATTTTTGCAGGCATGAAGGTGAAACATTGTCGTTTTATTTTTTTTATTTTTTTTTTCGTTCAAGACTTTTAACAATTTTCTCTTATCATTAAGTCGCATTGTTCTAAAACTGTTGTCAACCTGCTACTCGCCTGTTCAGCCAGGATTCTTTCTGCACTAACCTGATTAGAACCTTTTCACTGGCCTACCAGCAGCCAACTCCCAGGCGTGACCTCTCATCGCAGTGCATTGCGCATTCCACGCTTTCACTTTTTCTCTTTCGCTTTTTACCCTGCGTTTTATGTGCATTTTACCCGGCATCTTTAGCCTGTTCCGCATGCCAGAAATACAATGTGTTTGTTAACTGGCTGGTCTCGCAAATCATTGACTGCGAGTTCGTAGCCAACCCACTCAGCTATCTATTAATGTGACTGTTGGTTAAATATGATCAAATCGATAAATACGAGGACGAATCAATAAGTCCGTAGCCTGACACGAATTTGGATCTGAAATTTTCACTGTAAAATGTTGAAAAGATTAAAAAGTTGTTATGTAAATTAAATACTTTTTCCTCGTTAGATTCTTCTTCTATGTGTCCTCCCTTTCAGCGGTCAAGGCACTCAACAATTTCATGTCCGTTCTATCTCTTAGTAAAGTCTGTTTCGATACAGACTAGAGTATTTTATCTTTTTAGCAGATCTTCACTTCTTTTTAGCTTTCATATTACAAATATTAGTTGGTTAAAGACGGAGAAAAGTTCTTTAAGTTTCATATATTACAAAAGCTTTCGTAGGTCTTCAATCAACCGCCATCAAATTTACTTTATATAATCTATCTATCTATCTATTTATCTATCTATCTATCTATCTATCTATCTATCTAGATAGATAGATAGATAGATAGATAGATAGATAGATACGAGGGTCATTCAATAAATAAGGTGAATTTTTCGGTATAAGGACTTCTAATACAGATAGAAGCTTACTCGTTTTTATTTTTATTTGTTTTACTTCTTTTTCACATGGATTTAATTTCTTTTGCAGATTAAAAAAAACTTTGAGAGTTTTGGCGATTAACAAAGATGGCCGACTATGAAGCATGCTCCAGGATTGAACAGCGGTCAGTTATCAAGTTTTTGGTTGCTGAAAGATGCAAACCAGTTGAAATTCATAGGAGAATGTCAACTGTGTGTGGTGCCACATGTTTCAGCCAAAGAAATGTCTAAAAGTGGGCTAAATTGTTTAAAGAAGGACGGAGCAGTGTTGAGAATAAAAACAGGCCTGGGAGGCTTACGGACGTGAGGTCTCCTGAGGTGATCGAATCAGTCAATGACCTCATTCAGTCTGACAGAAGGGTGACAGTGGATGACATTGCAAGGACTTTGAAAGGCATAAAGAACAAACGCAGGTGTCATCAGTCAGAAGGAGTCATCTTGCATCATGACAACACAAGGCCTCACACAGCAGCCCAAACGGTGCAGACCATCAACGAGCTGGGTTGGGAACTGATCCCTCATCCCCCTTACAGCCCAGGCCTTGCCCCTTCAGACTTTCACTTGTTTGGTACCTTGAAAGCGTTCACGAGAGGCACGAAGTTTAAAAGTGACGATGAAGTCAAATGTGTTGTGAGCGACTGGCTGAGACATCAGTCCAAAGATTTTTACGCAGAGGGAATACGGAAGCTTGTGCATAGATGGAAAAAGTGTGTGACAGTGCTGGGAGACAACGTTGAAAAAAAAAGTAAGCTTCTATTTGTGTTAGAAGTCCTTATACCGAAAAATTCACCTTATTTATTGAATGACCCTAGTAGATAGATAGATAGATAGATAGATAGATAGATAGATAGATAGATTATATAAAGTAACTTATTTAGACGGAAAATTCCCGAGAATGCCACATATCTCCCTTCCTGAAAGAATTAACTCTATCCCAAACCAATATACATAACAATAAAAATGTTATATATATATATATATATATATATATATATATATATATATATATATATATATATATATATATATATATATATATATAACTTATTATATATATATATATATATATATATATCAAACCTGCATTATATATATATATATATATATATATATATATATATATATATATATATATATATATATATATATATATATATATGGTTGTGTGTGTGTGTCTGTGTGTGTGTGTGGAGACAGACAGATAAATCTTCTTTTTCTTCTTTTTCTTCTATGTGTTGTGCCCCTTCAGGACGTTGGCGATCACGTCTCTCTACAATTGTCTGTCCTTTGTAAATCTTAATAAATTTCGTCTTTCTTAAATATTGCTCGACTAGCCATTTACTCAAGCTCACGAAGGAGGTTATGTCATGTGTCCCTATTTTCTACTGCCTTCAATCTAACATGTGAGTATCAAATTTTCCATGCCCTCTTTCCTCATTTCCTACAAATTTCAACTGTCCCTTTACAGATTTCTTTATGTGCTTATGTTTGTCTATGGTTTCTTTCCCAATCGAAAATCTACGAAATTAGATTCAAGTCATAAATACGACTATTTTGCATGAAGAGCCTCTTCAATTCAATGAAGTCACTTGGCTATTAATATCTGTGAAGTGGTTTAACAGAGGACGGAAAGTGCGACACTGAAACCCGGAGGTGTATTGGGATTGCCAAAGATGCAGTCCATAAGCTAAGAGTGCTAAGAAACAGAAAGATGTTGTTAGAAACAAAGAAGAAAGAGTACAAAACTCTTACGTGATATCTCCTCGCAGAGGAATAAGAGACTTGAAGCAACAGAAATGTTGTTCTACAGAAGGATGCTGAGGATACCATGTACCGAACATGTGAGCATCGATACTGTTTTAGAGCAAATGGAAACAAAAAGAAAACATGTAACATTAGCGAGAGGCAGTTGAAATTTCTAGGTTAGATGATGAGGAAAGATGGTTTGGAAAATCTAACATTCACAGGACAGATTGAAGGCAAGAGGGAGAGAGGAAAACAACACATAACATACTTAGTAAGCTTGAGAAAATAGATAGCGGGACAAGGTTTAGGAGAAATAACAAAATATATATATATATTAACAGCTACAAAGGACATGAAATAGTGGAGAGCCATGATCGCCTACTCCCTGAAGAGATGTGGCACATAACGAAGAAAGTTATTAAATAAAAAATGGCCGAATGAGATAATAAAATAATTTCACAAACATTTGCTGCATTGTTCATTATATAAAACCTAAGTTTAGTTTCATCGCGCATTTATTTCAATCTAATGATCGTTAAAAACTAACATATCAACCTGATTCGTTAGTAATTATGCTTTTGTAAATGTTTCTGATGCTTCGCTATCTTTATAATCCGATTGAATTTTACTTGAAATAATTTTATAGTTGGCTAAAAATAAAGAAAGAATAACTATAAAGCTAACACATGTATCGACATTCCATTTCCATATTTATCGAATCTGCAAACTCTTAATTTAGAAGTATATATATTGTCCTTTTGCATAATTCTGTGCGCAGATCTTCATTTGAGAAGCTGAACTGTAATTGAATTAGGTTAAAATGCGAGAAAATACATTTTCAGCGTCCTTCACTGACAAAGCATATAGGGAAAAAATGAAGACAAAGCGCACATTTCAAAAAGGAGACGTTACGTAATTAATGTCGTTTGATGATTAACAGGTCAAGTAACAAAAACGTTCATGGAGATTCTTAGATAGATAGATAGATAGATAGATAGATAGATAGATAGATAGATAGATAGATAGATAGATAGATAGATAGAAACAAACAAACGGAAATAGATGATGAACAGACTCATAGATAGATAGATAGATAGATAGATAGATAGATAGATAGATAGAAACAAACAAACGGAAATAGATGATGAACAGACTCATAGATAGATAGATAGATAGATAGATAGATAGATAGATAGATAGATAGATAGATAATGAACAGACCTAGATAGATAGATAGATAGATAGATAGATAGATAGATAGATAGATAGATAGATAGATGAAGAAACTTAGCTAGATAGATATTTGCTAACCGGAGCCACAATAATCACCCACTGACAACACAGACAACGGTAACGAATGGAGAAATGTTAAACTGCGTTGCAAATAAGACACCGCCAACTACTGACAGATCAGCATATTATGAATATTTGCTTCGTATCTTTTGATACAAGCACACAATTCAGGAAGGATCGAACACCCAACAATAAGGATCAAAACTCACTTGCTAACTAAGGCATCACAACAGGTTTTAATTTGTAGGTTTTTAATACTAAAATTCACTGAAGACGACGCTGAAGGTGGAGGGTTATATGGTAATGAATAATGAGGTTTGTGATATGAATGTAAGATGAGGTGGTAGGAAGTGAAGATTAAAAGGTTAGCAAGGATAGATAATGAATGACCCTTGACTTGAAGAGGTTAACCTTGCAGTTTTCAGGGACGCACACAAGCGGGAGTCATTTCTTCAAAGTGGTAGTTCTTAGGGAAAAAGTGGTCTTTGTGGAATTTGCTTCTGACATTTAGAAAACGTACGGTAATTCATTTCCATGTAAGTGGCATAGCACGTTCTACCTGTAAAGGCCTGAACTGGTAGAGGTAAAGAATGAAACTCTCTTGGCAGATAATAGCATAATCCTTGCTCGGTTATTTCAGATCGAATAATTCTTATCAAAAATACCTAATAAGGATTATCCAAGATCCTAGATAAGGCGCATAAGGGCTCTGATCAGATATGCAATCTTCCCCCTGTTGACCCAACGCCCAAACTCCGTAAGCTGAAGAAGGTTTCGTTTTATGTAAAGGTTTTCTTTCCCTTGTTCGAACGCTAACTAGTAATTGGTTCAGGAATTCGGAGTTTTACTTCTCATACACTGGATTCCAACCAACGTTGAAGAGCCTAGTCTTCCTTATTATTTACCCATAGCTGCGGTGCTGAGATATGGATTCATACTTTTCCCAAAAGTGAAAGTAAAAGTGAAAGTGAATATAACTAACTCAACGTCGATTCGAATTTAGCTCTACGCTTTCTCGCTCCGAGTCGCCAACCATTACACAACGCACGCATCCGACAAGGCTTGATATGTCATTAAATTAAACAGATACCTGAAAGGTGTCGGAGTTATCTCCTCCTAAATTCTGACATCACCACTTGGAGGAGCTATCCCTAAACAATATATACTTGAGAAAACGCTTTCTCTCTCTTTTTCTCTCATTTTCAGCTAACTATGACGATGTAAGCTCTCGCAAAAGAAAGCGTTCCCTCTCGTGGGAAACGCATGAGCATTATACAAACACGCACTCACGTACGTACGAACATTGATCGAAACGCAAATTTTCCACACACACACACACACACACACACACAAGTTAATGGTTTTGTCTTTTGTAAATCCTTTTTGTTGTTTAATACATATACCCGTGTTCTTTTACATTTCTTTTGGTTAGACCAATTTTGTGCCTTTCATATTTTTAGTGGGCCTCATTTCAGTAGACCACACGTGTTACATTTCACAACGCGCACAAATACACGGCCCGCTACAAAGGCGCATAGTAAGGAACTATTTCTATACGATATTGAACGGCCAACAAAACGACTTAGGAACTAACGCAGGCGCAAATATTCTAAAGATAGAAATAACGCATCATTTCATACCAGTGAGGCTTTTTTTTTTATCAATTTTTCTTTATCGATTCTTATTTTCAGTTTTATTTTTTATACTTTTTTTTATTTAATTATTTATATTTGTTCTGTGAAATAAAAAAAAAACGCATTCAAGTTTTCAATAACTTCTCGTATTCTCTTTTATCTTTTTCTAGTTTTTGTTTTAATTTTTTACTTCAGTAGACAAAAGACGTAAACAGGAAATAGCAGGATGTCTTTTCACACTAAGAAATCGAAAAGGAGGGAAATGAACAAGGCAATTAGTCCTCTACTTGGACGCTGAAATATTGATGTTTACGAACTGGTGTCCCTGGGTTCGTGCTCAGCAGGTTTGGACCGACAAATGAAACAATTCAATTAGCTATGCACTTACGAAATGGAAACGGAATTAGAACGAAATGATAGCTTGTCTCCCTTCTCAAATACACACAAACACGCACACATATACACTCACACACATTTTTCAGTATGAATTTCTGGGATGAGGAATTATCATTATTTACACTATTTACATCCGGACTACTGTCCTCATCTTTGTTGTTGTTATCACAACGTTTCGGTCATTGTGGCCTCCAGCCTTCATCAGTCTATAGGGTAAACTACAGGGGATTTCGAACTAAAGAAAGGAAAACAAAAGAAAGTAACTCTTCAATAAGCAGCAGCATCTGTAACAAAAAGAGAGTGAGTGCAGTCAGGCATGACAAGCACAGCTGCACTAATCAGCAGGCAAGTAAGGTTTAAGACTCCTAATTCTCCACAGAGAATTGTCCACAATAACCTAGTGGATTAAAGATGAAGAAAATAATCTGCATGAAAATAGTGCAAATTCAACAGTTGTATAATCATACATATTGTAACTGGAAAGATTGGGAGAAATATTTATTCTCCTAATAATTTCCCCCATTATGGGTATTATTATATTCATGATATAATAACACCGTATTTCACGAACGGAACGAAATGACTGAAAGGAAGAAGAATAACAAACATGCTTTGATAGCATAGAAACTTTGATATTACTAACACATATACAAAACTATATATACACGTGTCGCACGCAGAGAATAATATACCTATACAGCGATCAGAGTGTAAGAAGCAAAAATGATGGGTCTTACATATTATATGAAGATACTTTTGTTTCTGGAGAAGCCATGTTTAGGACTCCAAATTTAAACGGGCCTGATGCATCTACTATGTCCCAGACGAGAACATATTCCACAAGGGGAAACGGCAAGGCTTGGGTTTTCTCAAATTGAGGACTGCGGACTGGAGTTTTTTTTTTATATATATCTGGGCAATTTATATTCCCAAAGGGAAACAACACCATGTGCTTGTAAGCTGTATCATTTGGCAGCTGTCTGCCCTGGGCGAAAGCGTTAGCAGGACTAAAAAAAATCACTGACTTAAGCTTACTGACTGAATGATTGGCCACTTTCGTCACTGTATGAAGTGACGTCACTAAGCGGCCGTCACATAACCTATGTGACATATCTCCACGAAAGGGAGACAATCGCTTTCTGTATCCCAACGATATCTTATTTTTGGTACTGAGTATTTTACAAGTGTTTGTATCATGACTAGTTAACAATTTGGGGAATCCCCCAGTCTAAGCATCAAAGGATTGATATTTATTAATTGAACTCATAAACACATCAATATTAGTCAATCAGATAAATCAGTTATTTAATATTTTTTTTTTTTTTTGCTGTTTCAATTTTAACATAAAGTATATATAAATATATATTACTATATAAAAATAACAAAACAAAAGTCATTGAAACAAAGCAAGTTCAGTCGAACAATGATGACAATTCCAGAACAACGTAACTATAAACAATTATTTTTATTCTTATTTTTATGTGTCATGTCTCTTCAAGACGTGTGTGATCATGCTTCTCCACATCTTCCAGTCCCTTATAGCTCTAAGCAAAGTTTAACTCTTTACCATCGTTCTTGCTTATAAACGAGTTACTTATCTGTTGTGAGATCGATACTTCCCTACATTATGGACTCTCCCAGTACTATATTATTATGTGAATCAGGAGGAGTGGCACCAGTAATGCGCAGCCGCGTACGATACCAATATCGGACACCACTGGATAGTAAGCTCTGCTTACTCTTACACTATTCTTTGTAACTTTTCTGTTTAATATATCTTTCTTACCTCTAACCCGTGTTCCGTGTTTTCCTTCCGTGGCCCCTACTTCGGGTTCACATCAGTGGCGACAGAGGATTCGAGACACGCACCCACACCGAAACCCCAAAGCCCCAGTCCCACATCAGTGGCGACAGAGGACTCGTTTAACCCCACTGGTTCCCACATCAGTGTTGAACTAGAATTTGAGCTAGCATTACTACATCAGCGAACGAAACGCAATAAACGAGCAACCAAGTATCGAGAACGACTGCTTACAAAAAACCCACCTTGTGCACAAAACAAACTGACAAACTCAAGAGCTCGAAGTTCTACGGTTGACTCAAGTTCGAAAAAACTATTCACCAAGTCGCGCATTTAGCAAAGTGTTAAAAAATTTTATGAAATTGATTTGAATTCCTACAAATCTCGCGCATAAAATTACCCTCCCCTCAAATTGATTGAGGTGAGTTTTTTCTAAAAAAAAAAAGCAAAGCAAATTCTCCCAAAAGAAGGGAAAAAAATACAGTGTATTTATTTCTTTTCTGCTGTCTAAGTGATATTTTTCTCCCCACACTTCTAAAAAAAAATATAATAAGTGTGGAGAAAATTTAAATGGTCACATTGAAATTAACGGAACAACAGTATATCGAAAGATCTAAACCAGTAAGTAGTTCTTATTAATTTTATTAATTGACTACTAGATTTGGTACACAGGTTTTCAAAGCAACAGTAATTGCTGTTATTTAGTTATTTATTTATTTATTTCTGTTTTGTGTGTTCTTTCATTACTTTTCTACATATTATCTAAATATGGAAGAATTCCAAAAAATAATTGTCCAAATGTTAAAGGTCCAGATGGACCACCAACAAAAATCAGATGAAAGACAGCAGAAATTGGAAGAAAGATTCCTCAAATTACAGTCGGACCAACAAACAGAACAGAAAATTCAACAACAAAAAAGCGAAGAAAGGCAGAAATTCCACCAACAAAAATCAGACGAAAGACAGCAACAATTGTTTATGGAGTTACATAAACAACAAATAGAATTCCAACAATTTACATTTCAGAAAACAGAACTACAGCAAAAACATCTTGAAGAATTACTTGTAAATTCATGTAACGGCTCTAAAAACTCTGAAAAATATACGACATTTTCCCAGAGTACAACTCGATTGAAACATTCGAATACGTACCAGAGGGAGACAAAACATTCGAGGCTTTTTACAGGCGTTATGAAGATATTTTCAATGTAGACTGTGAACAATGGCCTAGTGAAAAAAAGGTACGTCTGTTATTAAGCAATATGGGAGCTATCGAACATGTTAGGTTCATAGACTATATATTACCCAAGAAAATTACGGACCTGAATTTTATCAGAGACTATTAAGCTGCTAACGGAACTATTCGGGCCTAACATAACCTTGTTCCACAAACGTTGAAAATGCCTGATTACAGTCAAGAACAACCAGCAAGATATTCTAACGTTTGCAGCGTCGGTAAACAAGCTCTGTAATGATTTCAAACTAGCCGAGCTGACTGTCGACGGTTTTAAGTGATTAATATTCGCACAAGGTCTAGTATCAGTAGAAGACGCCGAGGTCAGACGTCGGGTACTTACCAAACTCGAAAACGAACAGGGATTGACTCTCCAAAAATTAGCAGAGGATTGTCAAAGAGTAATTTCTGTCAAGTGCGACTCAAAAACGATCGAGGAATCACGTGTGGCTCAGATTAGAAAAATCAGAATCAACCCAACCTCTTATTCCCCGCAAAAAGACAAAAGGCAAATCTCATGGTCATAACTTAACTCAGTGCTGGTACGCCAACAAGACGAGGAAACACAAAAGTAAAATTAGGCAAGCCCAGTCAGACAACATAGTCGACAGGAATTTAAGAAAATACGTGACTGTTGATATTTTCAACAACTCTAAAATTCCAGCTTGATTCGGGTTCTGACCTCTCGATTATCAACTGGCGTACTTGGCGAAAGTTAAACAAGCCGACCCTATTAAAAACAGATAAAACAGCAAAATCCGTAACTGGCGAGAATATTAACATCTTAGGCCAGGTAATTCTTACAGTAATACTAAATGGAGTTACCAAAAATCTGAAAGCCTACGTACTAGAAAATTCAGATAACCTATTCGGAACAGATTGGATAGAAAAATTCAATCGATGGGATTGCTCAATGAGCACTTTTTGCCGGAAAATCTCAAAAAGGAACTCAAACAACAATTTCCCCAGGTTTTTTCTGGCGGCCTTGGGAAATGTTCTAAATTTAAAGCTAACTTCAAGGTGAAGGACGATGCAAGACCAGTTTTCAAAAAGAAACAGAATGTCCCTTTCGCTGCTCTAGAGCAGATCAACAAAGAATTAGATAGACTCGAACAGGTGGGTATTCTATCAAAAACAGATTTTAGCTAATGGGCAGCACCTACGGTCTATGGAAAAAAAGTCCAACCAAATACGGGTATGCGCAGATTTTTCCACAGGGCTAAACGATGCTTTGCAGGATCATCATTATCCCCTCCCAAGCCCTGAAGAAATCTTCAACAAATTCAATGGCGGAAAAATCTTTTCCAAAATACACCTTTCAGACGCATATCTTCAGATAGAGGTGGATGAAGAGAGTTCTAAATTGCTCTGCATAAACACCTATAAAGGTCTGTACAAATATAACAGACTGGCTTTTGGGGACAAGGTTGCGCCTGCAATCTTTCAGCAGGTCATGGGCGCCATGCTGGGCGACCTTGACTACGCAACAGCCTATTTGGTGAACAGTAAAACGTCGGCAGAGCACCGGAACCATATAATAAACGTATTCAAGAAGTTACAAGAATACGGGCTTAATGTTAAGGAAGCAAAGTGTGATTTTTTCTTACCAGAGATCAAATACCTTGGTCACATTATAAATAGAGACGGTCGTCGGCCGGATCCAGAAAGAGCCAATGCAATCAGAAACATGCCGGCCCCAGTTAACGTTCAATCGTTACAAAGCTTCCTCGGCCTTGCTAACTTCTACCAAGGTTTCTTTAAGAACATGCAGAATTTGAGAGGACTTCTCAACGAACTTTTAAAAAAGGATAAAGCATGGGTATGGACCCCGGAATGCCAAGACGCATTCGAGAAGATCAAGAAAACACTTACTTCGGATCTCTCTCTCACCCACTACGACCCTAATCTCGACATCATAGTCGCAAGTGATGCAAGCCCATACGGCATCAGTGCTTGCATTCTCCACAAACTGCCAGATGGTTCGCGAAAAGCCATAGCACACGCATCTAGATCTTTAGTACCACCAGAGAAACAATATTCCCAAATAGAGAAAGAGGCTCTAGGGATAATATTCGCCGTCACTAAGTTCCATAGATACCTACATGGAAGACGGTTCATACTGCAAACGGACCATAAACCTCTAATAACAATTTTTGGTTCCAAGAAAGGCCTACCGGTCTATACGGCGAATAGATTACTTCGTTGGGGAACGATTCTTTTGAATTACAATTTTAAGATCGAGTTCCTAAAATCTAAAAGTATTTGTCATGCGGACAGTTTATCGCGACTCATTCCTAAAAATACGGAAGTTTTTGAAGACTCCATCATTGCTATACTAAGGACGAATTATGAAATCAAAAATATGATTGCGAATACAATTAAAGAACTCCCAGTTACATTGGCCGACATAAAAATGGAGTCTCGAGAGGATGAATTCATCCAAAGTATCAAAAACAAAATTCGCAACAAAGACCTAAATGTGCCTGAAGTTTTCTCCCTCTGTGAGGATGTTCTATTGTATAATGACCGAGTAGTGATTCCAAATAGCCTACAAAGAAAAATCCTTAAGGATTTTTACATGGGACATCCGGGGAAGTGCCATACGAAAGGCCTCATGCGCTGCTACGTATATTGGCCAAATATGGACAAAGACATAGCAGACATGATAGAATCTTGTAAGGGATGCGTGCTTGCAGCAAAATCTCCGACCACGACGTGCAAAGCATGGCCAAACACAGACCATCCATGGCAGAGAATTCATGTGGATTTTGCAGGGCCCCTGGACAACATGTACTACCTTATTGTTGTGGATAGCCACTCAAAATGGCCTGAGGTCCTGCAATGTAAAAAACCAACCACCAACTGCACGATCGGATTTTTACATGAGCTATTCGCGCGTTTTGGCGTGGTAGATTGTGTAGTGACTGATAACGGCACTCAATTCACATCAAGTGAATTAAGAGACTTTTGCAAGTCGTATCAAGTGGACCACATTACGACGCCTCAGTATCACCCCAGGTCGAACGGTCAGGCCGAGAGGTTCGTGGACACTCTAAAAAGAGATTTAAAAAAGGCACTAGGCACACCGACGGATAGAGCATTACAACAGTTTGTGCAGGTGTATAGGATAACCCATAATCCTAACACGCCTATGGGACGCTCGCCTGCAGAAACAATGTTCGCAAGAAAAATCAAGTCCGTCTTTGATAAACTCATTCCACGGCAAGCGAAGTTCGAGAAAACCGTCTCGCTTCCTAAGAAATATTTAATCCTGGCGACAAAGTCCTTTTTAAGGCTTACAAAAACAACATAACATTCTGAGAAGTAGGCAACATCAAACAGAGTCTCTCCGGAAATACGACGCTCGAGGAGAAAGAGAAAATTTTCTCAACCACTCGACGTGAATCCCAAGAAGAAGAGGTATTAACAGTTTTACTTTTTTTTCCTTCAAGAAAAAAAAGAGAGAAAAAAAAAGAGGAAAACTCTTGGAAGGGGGGAAGTTGTGAGATCGATACTTCCCTACATCATGGACTCTCCCAGTACTATATTATTATGTGAATCAGGAGGAGTAGCACCAGTAATGCGCAGCCGCGTACGATACCAATATCGGACACCACTGGATAGTAAGCTCTGCTTACACTATTCTTTGTAACTTTTCTGTTTAATATGTCTTTCTTACCTCTAACCCGTGTTCCGTGTTTTCCTTCCGTGGCCCCTACTTCGGGTCCACATCATTATCAAAAATAATCGTGTAGTATTTATTGAAAATGTAATAAATCTCTATCTATAAAAGGCAGTGTGTGTGTGTGTGTGTGTGTGTGTGTGTGTGTGTGTGTGTGTGTGTGTGTGTGTGTGTGTGTGTGTAACGAATGCACAGCCGCAATTTTCGACGGATTTGCACCAAAATTTACATGCACATGCTCCAAGTTAGCGAAGACCGACTTTGCATTTCCCAACTCCCATCGACCTTTTCATGCTTCTACGGTAGTTTTCATGTAGTCTGCGGCCATTTTCTACTGGCCAGAGTGAGAGCCTATAGCTGACTGCCACGAATAGGCAGGAAGATTCTATTGGCCAGCGTGAGAGCCAACAGCTGACTGACACGAATGTTAACTAGCATGCTAGCATGCAAAAAAAATCGATAGCTGCATTCGTCACAAGTGGAAAAATTTAAATCTGCATAGCACTTTACTCCCTTTGGCTCGTTCGCTTGCTTAAAATCAACGTTGATTCTGATTCCGCAGAACTGGGTCGGGTGTGGAAAAATTTTGTTGTTAACATTCTTTTTTCATTCGGTTTTTCCAGTTACGAGTCCTTTTTTAAAGCTGATCGTTTTGTGTTCATTTTGTTTAGTTCTTTTTCCGTAACATATTTAATGTTTAGTATAGAGCTTAGAAAAAATTCGCAGTGTGAGATAGGCAAGAAGTAAGGCATGTAGCAACATCAGCACGGCAAAGGGCACTCCTTTAAAGCCAAGGAAGAGCAAAAACATGAGTCGTACGATTTTTGAATCAAGCACGGGCAACGCCGGGCCATGCTGCTAGTCTAATAAATAAATCTTTGTTTTTACAATATTTATTTTTTTTACGTTTTGTTCGTAAAAAATAAGTAGCTCGATTTGTTTTATTCAAAAATGCATGTCTTTATTTACCTTTATGCGGCTTATTTAATTCACTCCTTCAGGAATTATTTGAGGTAAGCATTTTAAATTTCTCTTTAGTATTAAGCATGAAAGCGCTTTCAAATTTGCAATGCGTCAATAAAAACAAACATGTACACACTCATTAGCCACTTAGATAAAAATGGACAAATGTTCTCTTGTGAAAGTTTCAAAAGAGCCACTGAGGTGGGAACCATTTAAAAGATATAAACATGGTCATGGTATCCTACTGAATTTCATTTCATGCATTATTATGAGAAAGAAAAGTAATTTTTTAAAAATTTGAACGTGGCAAAGTCGTCGGTGCTAGACGAGCGCGTCTGAGTATTTCGAAAATTCCAGAATTACAAGGATTTTCCCGCGCAACCACTTCACAAGATTAAAAATAATGATCAGAATAGAAGAAAATATCGAGTGAGTATCAGTTATGTGGGTGTCGTGAATCTCTTGTTGATAAAAGAGATCGAAGAAGAATGGCCGGGCTGGTTCAAGCTGATGGAAAGGCAAGATTAGCTCAAATATGCTATACAACGTGAGGTATCCATAAAAGCATCAGTAAACATTCGTCGAACCTTGAAGCAGATGTGCTACAGCAGCAGAGGAACACTTCGCTAAGAATCACAAAAATTGGACGACAGAAGATTGGAAAAACGTTGCCCGATTTCAATTCCTCTTCTGGTGCAGATAACCTAAATGTATGGATTTATCAACTGTCCGAATTTAATTTTTTTTTTCATTGAAATAAAAATACTAAATAATATGTTTGATCCTAAATTTAATATAATTTTATTGATGGTGTTTTTCCGTTGTTTTACTTTGTTATATGTGGTTAAATTGAACTATTATCAGATAGATGGCACGTTAAACGGCGCGATAATGACTGTTGTGAATTCTCTCTATATATATGTAATAAGCCGTAGGTATATAATCCAAGTGAATCCTAATAATATAAAATATTAAAACTGATCCACAAAGAGAGCTTAATGTCTTTATTATAATAGAGCATATATAAATAGATAAATTACATATAATAGAAATTCAAAATTACCCCATTTGAATAAATTCGATAATCAAAGTATACTACTAAATCAAAGGAATGAATTAGATTCCAAAAGTCGTCACCAAAGTAGATTCTAACTGATCTAGAATATTATTGATCTTCCTTAATCTGTTATCACCTAACACATATACTGTTATTTCTACTCCTTATTCTTATCAAATAACCTTCTTCATACGTAGATGTTTATTATTATTATTATTATTATTATTATTTATTTATTTATTTTATTTTGTCCTTACTACATATATTGTTTTATTTTACTTCATATATATATATATATATATATATATATATATATATATATATATATATATATATATATATATATATATATATATATATATATATAAGGTGTATTTAGTTGATTGAATAATACTGACAAGTTCTGGCGATACAATTTCTTATTAACTTTTTCAAATTCCGATATTAGTTGTTTTATAAAATGATAAATTTAACAAAGTTCATTTTTTAGTTTATTCCCACGAGTACTTTTTTCAAGCATTGTGTTTTGCGTGTGTTTCTGTAACTGGTTTTTAGTTAAATGTGCGGAACTCCGGAATTAATGTAGCAACATTCAAAAGTACTTGGGGGGGAATTTACCGATCATAATAAACAACTCGGGAAATTTGAAAAAGTTAATAAAAATTGGATAGACAGAACTTGATATTATTCAACTTGATATATATATATATGTATATATGTGTGTGTGTGTGTGTGTGTGTGTGTGTATATATATAATGAACATTGAATCAACACTCATAGTCGAAATACTGTTTCATGCTAAACGCAATCATCAGGCCAGATGTGTTGCGTTCTTTCAACTGTTTATATATACGAGACAGTGATGCATTGCGGGTAGTTTATTCTAACGGTTATTTCGTTAATTTATTTATTATTTACTTTATTTATTTGGATTACGGTCAAATCACGCTGAACACACCGGTTCCCGTTCGATCACCGAAGTTAAGCATCGTAGAGCCAGGTCAGTACTTAGATGGGGGGCCGCTTGGGAACACCTGGTACTGTAAGCAGTGTGGCTGTGTGGCTGAGTGGTCTAAGGCGTTGCTTTAGAATCATGAGGCACCGAGTTCGAATCCTGGCTGGAATTAATTTCAGCAGCTATCGGACTCCAAGCACAGGGCACCTTTGGCAAGTGTCTGTTCCATAGCCACGGATCCACCAAAACCTTGTGAGTGAATTTGGGAGAGGAAACTCGTTGGCCAAAGCTAGCACGATATCACAAAAAAAACACCGTGATTGCGAGTTGAGGTGGCCAGCCTTGTTCATTTATCGCACCAACGCTCTAATTGGTTCTGCACACGCCAATAACAGTATAAACTGCAGCTGGGCTCTGTGGGCATTTCCCAGTTGGGAAATTGCAAAAATGCCTGTGCAAATGTTGCCATATGCGCTAGCTAGCTGTCCATTGCAACGGGTGTCCTCGATATCGAGTGGCCAATTATTATTATTATTATATAACCGAATGGGGTAAATATAGGTAGCTATACGAATGAGCGATAGTATGCAAATACATATAAATACTCTATAGTGTAAAAAAAACAGTGTTCAATGTTAAGTAGCAGAGCTATTTAATATATATATTAAGAAATATACATACCTTGCTGAAGCAATTTTCAAGTTATTATATTTATTTGCAATATATTTATATTTTGGGTCAACCTGAAATGTAAATAAAAATAAATTGTTGTGCAATTAATATAAGATATTGTGTATATTTCTTAATATGTGTGTGTGTTGCGATCAGTTATAGATCAAATATGGATTGGAGTCCGACATAATGATAAGATAAAAAAAACAAATAAGAAACGTTTATCTAATGTGTGTCACTTTCATTAAAACTTAGTCAGAGACTGAGATATGGAGATGAAGAAAGAAATTCTGGTATTTTTACACCTTGTTTCAAGAAATTAACGGATTCCAAGCCCACCTGAAAATAAATACTGCTCTATGTATGTAAGTGTATACAAATGATATATATATAGGAATCAGATGTATGTATTCATATTAATATTAGTAACTTATTACAAATAAATGAAAATATGTAATTTTATTTCTAATAATTCAAAAACTGAGTCAAGACTCAAGAATATGTCATACTTTTTTTACTGAATAGCTTGTTCGTGGTGAATTTTAATAAACCATGTCGCTGATTGCTAAATCGATAAGAAGGTCCTCATTACAGAAAGGTTTTCCACAGCCGTGCAAGTAAATTATTTAAATGACAATGAACGGAGAAAAAGCTACTTAATTCTTTTCTGCCCATTTTTTAAACTGCATGTACTCATTAAATGTGGTATTTTAAAGGTGAATTTCGAATATTTGATGGCGTTATCTGACTAGCGTCTTTACGATCCGATTTCATTTGAAAGAGAAGTCCCTTTATCGCAGCTCATGCTAAAAGTCTTATAAAAATTCAATGCATAGTATATGTTGCCTGGATAACCAAAGATTTTATCGCTGACTGCATTTAAAATCTTCTTTTTTTCTGTTTGTATGAAGAAAAGCTGTTTTGATTTTCGATCGCGGAAATTGATAGCTGCGATTAAGACGACTTATCTTGTGAATTGCATACATTTTTATTCATTGGAAAATATTTCTATGCATATGCGGATAACGTAAATATGTCTTGCATGGAAATTGGGACCGGCAGGCTAAATTCAAATTCCAGTCAAGTTTGCTGCGTTCATTTTCGCATTGTTTTCATTGGAAAACCGTCTCTTCTTAGCCCTAAACTATGAGATAAATATAAAGCAGACGGAGCTCTCTGGTCTTGTATAGAACATATGAACACTAAAAAATAATCTCCTGTATCTGATCTGTTAAACTGGAAATTATTTTTTTAAATATCCAAGTACATGATTTGCATACTTAGGAACTTTTATTTACCTGCCTTAGTTTACGTCATGACACAAACTGTGGCATGGATGCTACCCGGAACATTACACTGTTCACCTCATCAAGTATAGCGTCAATCGGTATCTATCCGCCATATCCTTCATTTTCTATTTCCTCTTCTTAAGCTCATTTAGAAATGCTCTACATTAAGTGGATCTTAAGCCTTGTACTGGGTGAACGTTATTTTTTTAAATGAGATAGACACAAATACTAGGTATATTGAAATGTTTCAAATGTGTTTTTTGTATTAAAAACATACAAACAACTTCGATTTTCTTCAGATTATTCTGTTCGTAGCATTCAAAATTTGGAATTTTTGTACATCCCTAAAATATAATTAGCATAGTTTAGCTATTTTATCTATAAAACATACATATTAATTAAACTGTATAAAAAAATAATTAATTAAATTATATAAAACATAAATATATAACATATTTTATCAATTAAACAAAACGAGAAAAACAAAGAGCTATAGAGAATTCAGTGTATCAATAAGGAAACCCTGCCATAATAATCAGTATTCGAACATCGACCACTGGCAAGTGATATTTAGCGACAAGGTGAGAAGTGGCTATGCAAGGAAAACCAGTTCGGGAGATGACCGTTTGATGAAGCGCATTGCTACACGGCCACCAACAGGTTCTTGTAAGAAGGTACACGCTGCTCTGATTCAAACTGAAATAAATGTCAGTTCTGTGACAGTTTCATGTCTTCTGAGTTTTGCTTTTGATCTGAAATCATTCAAACTCTCTCGTAAATGGCGCCTAACTGCAGCTATGAAATGTAGGTCTCTGGCATTTGCTAAGCAACAAAGATACACGGAGAGATGAAGACTGGGGCAAAATTTTGTCATAAGATGAATCTACTCTGCAATAGTTTGTCTTGCATAAAAGAAACATCAGAAGATCCCCTGGTAAGAGAATCGATGAAAAGTATACAATTCAGTCTATGAAGCACCCACAAAGACAGATGATTTGAGGCGCGAAATCTGGAAAAAGGGAAATCTGGAAAAGGTGAAATCTGGAAAAAGTGAAATCTGGAAAAAGTGAAATCTACTTCTTGCCTCCAAGAGCAACAATGAATGGTTTGATTGAGTGATTTGTTTTCTACGGTTTATCGACCGGTTACAGGTTATTTAAAGCCAGAATTTTTTCACTTGTAAAAATGTTGGTTTAGTGATACTAATCTCACTAATTAACACATAGCTGGGGGAAAGATATTGGTTCATACTTTTTCTAATGGTATTTGCCTGTAAGTGAATATAGCGGGAATTGGAACTTGGTTCTCCGATTAACAATTCCGAGCCGTTATCCATTTCACTACCCACACTTCCAAGCTTGTAGCACCGGATATTTCGAGGCTGTTACCCATCTAAGTACTGACCACACTCAACGTTGCTTAACTTCAGTGATCGTACGGGAACCGTTACTTCAACATGATGCGTCCGTAAGGCGAGGAATGGTTCAAGGTATGTAGATCTACTTCAGAAGAAACTGGAATTGCATATGCACATTCATATTTATGCATGGTTGTACCGGTCAAAGGTCGTTCTGAATGTTTTGAGCAGGGTCAACGTGACAAAATTTGATTGGTCGGGGAACAACCTCGATCTGAATCCAAATGAAAATTTATAAGAAATAGTCAAAAATAAAGTGGCTGAAAAACAACCTCCAAGTGGCAGAACATTGAAATAGGATTATTTAAGCCTGAGCTCATTTAGAAATGAGATAGAACACAAAGAACCTTAAGAAAACCCGGTTCACTATTCACAACATGCCCCGCCGTATCCAAGCAGAATTCAAAGGTGAAGGATGTCATACAAAACACTAACCGCTGGGCTATTTTATTTGAAACGAATCGGTAACATTGTCATGTGAGTTAAACTGAGTCAGCCTCTGATAAATTAATTGTTACCGTGCAGCTTTTAACTTTTTAAATAGTAAAATTACTATGTCGTCTTAAACTTTTGTTAATAGAAATAAACTTTTGTATAGAAATAAGGTATAAACATTTGCCGAAGATCATAGGTTGGTCCAACCTTCTTGTCGTTATATCGTTCGTTGCTGAAGGGTTGAAGAAGCTACGCTTCTTCGAAGTGTAACAAATATTTACATAAAGATTCGCATTTTTTGTTCTCAATTTACAATCAGTATATAAAATCCCAAAAAGCAAGAGTTTCTGTCTGATGTGCTAAAGTGGCTATGACTGGCTGTAAACGAAAACTATTTCGGTAGATGGTTTTCTCACCTGGGAACGACATTATTTTATGACCTGCAAGATTTGTTCATTACAGGCCATAAGGTTATTATGGCTAATAAGGTGAATATGTAAACAGATATTCCGATTTCTTTACAGCAATATCAGCATGAATATATATATATATATATATATATATATATATATATATATATATATATATATATTGTGATGGATAAATTGTCGTCTGAATTAAGCAAAAATGGAATATAATACTGGCATCTCATTTTAAGAGATATATTTACCAAAAAGATACAAAAATATCTTGAAATGGTAAAGAGTAAATTTATTCAATAAAATCCTCATTCGTTTCAACCACGGAGAACTTCGGAATCTCCTTCAACTCTTCTAGACGGTCTCCTTGATTAAGCTGATGAATGCTGTCATAATTCTTGCCTTCAGTTCATCTTTGCTGTGTCCCATACATAATAATCAAGGTTGATGCAGTCTGGGGAGTTAGGTGGCCAGATGTAAGAGGTGATGTGGTCGCAGAAATTGTGTGGTAACCATTATTAGGTTCTCCTAATTGTGTCTCATGGTGCAGACCCCCGTTGCCAGACATAGGTTCTTCCAGCAGCCACCCTCTTGACCGAGGGAAGCACTATCCCCTCAAGGCACTTGATGTAAAACTTCGTGTTGAGTCTGAGGCCCCGTGGGAAGATGAATGGCGGTATAATATTGCCATCACTAGTAATCAGCATTAAACTCGCCCAATTCTTTCCGAATACACAGATTGACACCCAAACACACTGTGTTGTTCGTACAGGAGCTTCCAGCGCAAATGCCAAGCAGTACAGCATGCCGTTTCCAATGTTTCGACGGAGTGAATTGCGTCATGAGGTTTTTTTTCTCACAGACGGTGCCCAACTGACCCTACTATACTGTGCAGTCGATAAAGTCAAAACAAACAACTCGCTCACGCGAAATTAAAATATAAAATGGCGCCAATTTACCCATCACACCCCCTGTATATATATATATATATATATATATATATATATATATATATATATATATATATATATATATATATATATATATTAGTGTGTGTGTGTGTGTGTGTGTGTGTGTGTGTGTGTGTGGCCTAGAGCTGCTCAGTCCATACATTCCGGCCTTGACAGAATTCAAAAGCATTTATGGGCTCCTTGTGGGTGTTCAGTTCTCTTACACCTTTCAACCCCTTTCCCATAAACGAAATGTCTCGCTATTATATTGCTATCTCAATGGCAACTGTTCTGATGCGCTACATTCCTTAGCTCGACCAATTCAGACCATTACAGTCAAGGCCCTCCATGCCACAAATACAGCGTCTGCTCATCCTCACTCCGTTCGTATTCCATTGGTAAGGAGGAAGTTCTATTCGGATACATTCTTGCCCCAAAATACTACATTATAGAACAGACTCCCAAGTGGATCCTTCCCCAATGACAACGATCTTAACATCTTCAAATCTAGGTTAAACTGTTTCTATCTTACATATCTTTTTATGTACTTCTTACTCCTTCCCTTACAAAAACCTCAGTTACTATCCCTCTACTTTGAATGGCTCTTGGACCTTTATTGCATGTGGATGTGCGACTGATGTAAGTAATAGAGACACGGAAAGACAAATTGGAAAATTGAGTTCAAATTCCGGTTAGGTTTGTTATAATCACTTCTGCACTAATAGCATTAGAAAACGTATGAAACCACATCGTCCACCAGCTAAGGGTTAACTAGTAAGAATTGTACCGGAAAAAGTCATTGTTAATCTCAAAACATTTATAATCAGTAACAAAGAAAAAAAGAATTATTGTTACTATTCAAAATATAGCGATCATATATAGATGGAAACGTGTATATGACCATGGTAATTGTTCTGGTAAGTTTTCCTTTTTGGTACCTTAACTTTATAAATTTAAGTGCAGTTCTAGATTGGCGGCAAGATATCATCATTTTAGGGGTTGAAATGTCTATATGCCACCGTAAGTTTCTAACAGTTTCTTCTCGCGTCTCCCTTGTTTAAACACACTTCTGATTTCTTACCAATCAAATTTGATCTTCAAAAATTTAAAAATGTTAATCTTTATCATCTGTCTTCTGAATTAATGTTCTTGTATTTTTCTCTCCCCTTAATAATAGTTTTATATTCTCTTGCACTCTTTATTGCTTTTCTTGGAATTAAATGATTTAAAAAAAAATAGACCCGTGAAACGAAGTAAAAATACTGGTGAACCATACATCAAAAAGAATCTGCACATATGCTAGGCTATGAGGACTTCCTTAGTTGAGCCTGCATAGAAATAAATAAAATATGGCAACCATTAATAAACAAAAAAAAAGATATGACAACAAGGCTTCAATAACAGCAGCAGTAAGAATAGAGGAGCCTCAGTGAATCCAGTCAAGTGTGACAAGCATCAACAGCAGCAATGTCAGTTAGAGTAGGTTTAAGGCTCCAGTTAGTAGACTCAAGATTGTTCTACAGGAAAATATATTAGCAGATTAAAGTATCATATAGTAATTGCGAGTTCAGTCCCTGTGTCGAGTTATGCAAACAGACACAGTGGAAACAGAGAGAGCGATAACTTTAGCCTTGCTAAATAAAGACATGAGGGACATATCCCTGGACATGAACTGTGGAATGAGTATAATCTAGCTTCGTAGATTAAGTAAAGGGTTCAGTTCGAAATTCCTTAAAGATTACAATGATCTACAAATACCTGAGGAAGGACGAAATGCTCAACGGCCGAAACTTTGTGAGAACAACATCTGAGATGAAGATATTAATCCGAGTGTAAATAATGTAAATAATAACTCTTCATCCCAGAAATTCAGGCAGAAATTGTTTCAGAGTTTAAGCTTATCTCTAATGGAAAATTTTCTCTTTTTTGTCTTGTTTTTTTATCATTTCAACACAAAAAAATGCCATAATGCATCTAAAGCGCAAGGGTGCTACTATAATATGATATTCATAATATGATATTCATAATATGATATCTACCGAGGCATTTGTGACCTACCGTAAATGACGATGTACTCATTATTGCTGGAAAATGCTCAGGAAAATAGATGATCTGTTTACTGTTTTTTAAATGACATCAAATCAGTTTGCAAACATTAAAATCATTATTTGATGATTTTTTTTTTATAAAATTTGATAATGATTTTAATACATAACCATTTTACTGTTCACTTCCTTTAACCCTAACTCTAACCCTAACCTCTAACCTTAACATCTAACCCTAACCCTAACATATTTCATACTTCCAACAGTTGGTAAATATTATACCATAGTAGAAAATGAATAGTAGATATGTATGTGTCACCGGTCTGTAGGGGTCACAGGATCGCCCTAACTAATTTATATTACGCAAATTTCCACCAAATATGAAACAACAAAAAGAAACACATTCAGCAAGAGAAGTTGCAGAAGTAAATGGAATTTATATATGCATAACAACAATCGTTCAAAATAGTAATTCAGTTGTGTTTGAAACGCTGAAATATACTTGTCCTTGGAATTTTGAGTGAGGAAAATGTTCTTGTTGATAAACTGTAAAGTGTATCAAAAGATGTATGAGTTTGAAGAATTTTAATAGATGTGAGTTACTTGTAAGAGAATTAAGCAGTTTGAAAATAGTGCGAAAAAAACGTCGATTTTCCATTACTCATCTGTGATTTTCCAACTGCAACTGCCCAAAATTGTGTCATCAGTAGTGCATGTTCATACATATGTGCGTGTGTGTGTACGTGATGGCGTGTTTTCTCCAAAGGAAAAAGCGCAAATTCTCCACACAGCTTACATTGCTTGTCAGTGAGAACAGAAAAAAAAAGATCGAGAGATGATGTCGCCAAGTATTTATAAGTAATATGAGCCACGTGGTAGGCTCCAGAACACGTTTACATTTCTTGGCGTGTTGTACTTTGAGCAGGTCAACTCGAGGTCAACTGTGAGGACATAGGCGGAAACATGATATTATTATTTATGGATCAATCAGAATAAATCTGTTGCTATATTTGATTTTGGAGCCTATATGTATTTAGTTTGGATAGATTTGAGTTAAAATAATAAATTTAGAAGTCTATTTGTACAGGTATTATACTAAAGTAGAACATGAACGGTAGATATTATACCATAGTAGCACCGACGCAAAGAGTGTTACCAAGAGTGAACGAAACTGAAAAAGATCTTATTAAGGAGAGAGTACACTGAAAGACAGGATTTGAGGTGACAGGAGATTGTGATTGAGGTTGCATTTTACTTCTTGAAGATCGTAGTTGAGAGGAAAGTAAGAAGCAGGAAACCATTTTCACAAGTGAGAAGTATGTAAGAAGAAACTAAACCTTATTTAATATTGTTTTAAATATAGTGTTAGCTCTTTGTTCATATATATATATATATATATATATATATATATATATATATATATATATATATATATAATGTCATCCAGAGACTGTTTCGCAGTATCACAGCTCATCAGTGTGGCTAGACGTCCGGTTGCCTCTGGCTAGAATCGAAAACCGGCTGAATTCGCGTCAGTCGGAAATTTTACCCTGAAGCCGTTGGCGCACGGCAGAGAAGAAAGTGAATTTAAGCGTATTTATTTTTAGATAAACACACAGTGACTGAGAGAACTCAATTCGATTTACCGAAGAGTCTTGCATTATTAGCCGTAATAGTCACTGTTTACAAACCCACACATCCTCCCCAGAGAGCTCAACCGAAATAAATTTTTCAGGAGCATATATAATGTCATCCACAAACAGACTGTTTCGCTGTATCACAGCTCATCAGTGTGGCGAGACGTTACCTTGATGTACCAAAAGTCATGGGTACTTGTATGTATAGGTAATGGTAGGTGACGCCATCATACCAATTGGCATGTCACTGTGTCCATAGTTTTACCATGAAAAATTTTGACCACTTCAAAAAAAGATTGCCAACCCCTGGTCTAGTATGATCATCATTTTGGAAAGAAAAAAATAATTTTTAATTCGGGCAATTTTTATATTCCTTTGCCCTAAATTGAATGTAAGATGCTTTCCTGTGGTAATAGCTGGCGGAGTTTATTTATCTAAAAAAATGTTTTGTGAAATGATTGGAGACTTTCTTTGGTTCTTGATAGAATAAATGTAAAGAAATATCACCACTAAATTCTAATTTAGTTGAGGAATTTTACGAATTATGAAATCATTTTTTAAGAAAGAAGGAAAGGAAATAGATGCTGCAGTCAAAGAAAGAAAGAAAGAAAGAAAGAAAGAAAGAAAGAAAGAAAGAAAGAAAAGCGTGTAATGAAACAGGAAAAGTTGAAAGCAGACAGAAAGAAAGGAAAGAAAAGAGACAAAATGAACAACAACGAAGATTAAGAAAAAGATGAAACTAAAGGGAAAATTTGTTTTGTAAAAAAAAAATTATTTTTCGAATTCATCGATTGTCAGGGAACAGATGGCACGTGACGTCAAAGTAATCGATACGGCAACGCGTGCTGGCAGACGATATTTCTATCTCTCTCACTTTCTCCCTTACATTCTCTCATTTTTCCCCTCGGTCTCTATTCTACCACTAACCCACCCCTTTTCCCAGTTTCCTTTGTATTGGAGTCGGCTAACACAGCGATATTAAATAAAAGCGATAACAGCCGACTTAAAAAATAGACTAACATTGAGACATCTGAGAAGAGTATTTCTTCGGTTGTGTTCTTTTTTATTATAATCTTTTCCTTTCACATATATATATATATATATATATATATATATATATATATATATATATATATATATATATATATATATATATATATATATATATGTATATATACATACATACGTACATAGATACATATAATTATAGAAATACACACAGAAAGGCACATATATATATGTGTGTATGTGTGTGCTTATATGTGCGTGTTAATGTATTCATATATACACACACATATATATATATAAATATATATATATATAGATAGATATAAGAACACACACACATATATAAATATTAATATACATATATAATTATATTTAAAGACATTTATATTATGTTTAACGTTCTTTTTATAGATACATTAACGTTAAACATAATATAAATGTCTTTAAATAAATTGTCGGGCTATGTCCAATTCTAAAATATATATATAATTATATATAATTAGTCACACACAGAAAGGCACAGGTATATATTTGTATGTTTGCGTATGCATGTGTGTGCATGTATTAATGCATTTATATATATATATATATATATATATATATATATGTATGTAGAAATATAGTCTTAAAGTGTGCTATATTTATGGGGTAAAGTGCTCAATATCAGAGATAGAGCGTGTGTAAATATAAAAGTGGACATGGAAGTCAGCACTTAGAGGCGACAGTCTGTTTCATGCTAGTGCAATCGTCAGGCGACTAGTGCTGTTATTTTTCTCGGCTGTTTATATAAGGGTCAGTGGTGCATTATGGGTAGTATATTTTGGTGGGTACTTTTACCGGAAGTCGCTTATTTGTTTATTTATTTATGTCAAATTATTTTGCTTGTTTTTTTGTTTGTTTTTTTATTTTTATTTTTTATCTTATATATTTATTTATTTATTCTTTTATTTTGATCGGTGTTTTTGGTTAACGTAGTAAAAAGAATTTGTTTATATAGCTTATTGTTGGTAGTCTATAATGGCCGCCATTTACCGGAAATCGCTTGTTCGCTTATTTATTTGGGTCAAATTGTTTTGCTTATTATTTTTATTTGTATAACAGTTATAACTTTCGTCCGTTCTTTTGTTTTGATTTTATTTCGCTCTATCTCTGATATTGAGCACTTTACCCCATAAATATAGCACACTTTAAGACTATATTTCTGCATATTCAGCTCCTGATCATCAGTAGAGCACTTTCGCTACATTTATAACACAACATGGACATAGAAAAATTTAGCCTCGACTACTCACTAAAAAACATACCCACCCCTTCCCCTTACATATATAAACTAAAATTATTTGAAAAAACAGAAAGTTTCATAAAAAGAATGAGATGGAAAGCCCATTTTTTAAACCAAGATCTTCACAATAATAATAATACACTCAAGGAAAAATACGGGTTCAAAACAAAAATATGTCCCCCGCAGCAAAAAGAATTAGATGACTTCGAGAAGGACTTAACTGACCTAGTTAGAAACATAAAATTCCATAAAAATCAAGATGCATTCCAAAAAAAGCTAAAAGAAGATATAGCTAAAATAAACAGTTCAGCAAATGTATTCATCGCAGCCGACAAAACAAGAAATTTATACAAACTAACCCCTCCCACGCACAATAAATTACTAAAGAACAACATAACCAAAACATACAAAAAGGCACCCAAAACAATAGAACACGATATAAATAAAGAAGCTAAAGCAATCGCTCAAAAATTAGACCTAGATGACCGAATAAGTTGCATGAGCAAGACGCAAGCCTTTATTACACTAAAAGACCACAAGGAAAATTTCAAAACCAACCCTGCATGCAGACTCATAAACCCAGCCAAAAGCGAACTAGGTAAAATAAGTAAAACAATACTAGAAAGAATTAATTCTGAACTTAGGAAGAAGTTAGGAGTAAACCAGTGGAAAAACACAAAAACAACCATTGACTGGTTCAACAGCATAACAAACAAAATTGCCACTTCCTACAATTAGACATAAAAGAATTTTACCCATCCATAACAGAACGTACACTAGATAAGGCCATCAACTTAGCTCAGGAACAAATAATAATAAAACCAAACGAAATCGACATCATTAAGCACTCCCGTAAATCATTATTATTTCACCATGAAGAAGCATGGATAAAGAAAGATGGGATATTTGACACTACAATGGGAAGCTTTGACGGTGCAGAGACATGCGAAATCGTAGGTATTTATTTACTAGACGAAATAAGCAAAATAATAGATAGAAATGACACAGGGCTCTACAGAGATGACGGTCTCATAATCTTAAGAAACTGCAACAAACAAAAGACAGATAAAACTAGAAAAGCAATAATTAAAATCTTCAAAAATAACGGATTCGAGATAGATATAAAAACTAACCTAAACGAAGTAGATTTTCTAGATGTCACCTTCAACCTAAGAAAAGGCACACACAAACCATACAGAAAACCGAATGATAAACCACAGTACATACATATATACTCCAACCACCCGCCTTCTATAATCAAACAGATACCTAAATCGATTAACCGCAGGCTTTCCGACAATTCTTCCGATGAATCTATATTTAACAAAGCCAAGAAAGACTACGAAACAGCCCTAAAAGATAGCGGATTCCCAGCAACACTCACATACTCACCACAGAACACAAAAAAGACCAACAGAAAAAGAAATATCATATGGTTCAACCCACCGTACAGCAAAAACGTAAAAACAAACATAGGAAAAATATTCTTCAAGCTTTTACACAAACACTTCCCGGAATCAAGCACACTACACAAAATATTCAACAAAAACACAGTAAAAATCAGCTACAGTTGCACCGAGAACATGGCACAAATAATAAAAAAGCACAACAGAAAAATTATTAACAAACCACACGAACAAATTAAACCCACGTGCAACTGCAGAATAAAAAACGAATGTCCCTTAAACGGTAATTGTTTACAAAACAACGTAATCTACCAAGCCACGACAAAATCAGCAGATAATGAAGAAAAAGTATACATAGGAGTAACCGAAGGACCATGGAAACAAAGAAATTATGTACACAAAATGTCTTTCACAAATAGTAAATATGCGAACAGCACAATGCTTTCTAAGTATATCTGGGAAATAAAAAACAAAACACACACCACACCAAAAATATCTTGGAAAATAAGGAAAAAATCATCAGCCTACAACAACCTATCAAAAACTTGCAAACTTTGCTTGGAGGAAAAAATAGCTATCATTACCTTCCCAGATCAAAATAAATTATTAAATAAAAGATCCGAGCTAATCTCAAAATGTAGACATGAAAACAAATTTTTACTACGTAACTTAAAATAGAAAAATAAATAAATATATAAACAAACAACAATAAAATAAGCAAAATAAACTACTCCAAACAAACCACAAAACCACACCTGTTAGAATATGCGAAATAAAATCAAAACAAAAGAACGGACGAAAGTTATAACTGTTATACAAATAAAAATAATAAGCAAAACAATTTGACCCAAATAAATAAGCGAACAAGCGATTTCCGGTAAATGGCGGCCATTATAGACTACCAACAATAAGCTATATAAACAAATTCTCTTTACTACGTTAACCAAAAACACCGATCAAAATAAAAGAATAAATAAATAAATATATAAGATAAAAAATAAAAATAAAAAAACAAACAAAAAAACAAGCAAAATAATTTGACATAAATAAATAAACAAATAAGCGACTTCCGGTAAAAGTACCCACCAAAATATACTACCCATAATGCACCACTGACCCTTATATAAACAGCCGAGAAAAATAACAGCACTAGTCGCCTGACGATTGCACTAGCATGAAACAGACTGTCGCCTCTAAGTGCTGACTTCCATGTCCACTTTTATATTTATATATATATGTATATATATATGTATGTATATATATATACACACACAAAAATACATATATAAATATATATAATTACAGACACACTCGCAAAAAGGCTTATATATATACATACATACATATATATATATATATATATATATATATATATATATATATATATATATATATATATATATATATTTAAGTGTGATATATTAAGGCAAGAAGAATTCAGTTTTGTTAAATTCAGTCGCCAATGTCTGTAAATTTTTTATTCTATCGTTTCCAATTTTCAAATAAGATGCGCTATTTCGGAATTAAATTACATATGAACTGTCCAAAATTCATATTTTTGTTTGTGTTCGTTGAAGTATCTCCAATCATCTTTGTTTATTATTGTTGTGAGGTATATCCTAGCATTTTCGAACGCTAGAATTCAAATTTCCGTGTATCGAATAAGTGACGTAATGTTTTAAACGGTTACATGCAATTAGACAGCATCGAGAAAATATGTATCAAATATTATATGTATTATTATTATTATTATTACTATTTTTATTTTGCATGCATATTAAATATTTTATACACATTTAAATATATTGTTCCGAATAGTGAAAAATATTTAATGCCGGTTGGGGTTATTTTTGTTGTTTTTTTTTTGTATTAAAATAACTTTTAATATTTTCGCTCTTGCAGCGCGTTGCTATGTGTTCACGAATTGCAGTGTTGACAAGTGACAAGTTAACTTACAAGAGAGTGGTGCATATATAGCCAATGTAAAAATTATATATATGCCAGCTGTATGGCTAAGACAGATGCGTATTTCTTACCTGTATCAGATAGAAGCTGATTTCACAGGCTGACTATAAATATCATTTTTTGTTGGCGTGAATGTACCTGTATTCCAACTGTCTTCATTTTCAAATACATAAGCGAGAGATTAACAAGGCGGAAACTTTGAAATTAACGTGTGTTCACGTACGATATGTTTCACTGTGACGGGACTAAAATGACCCCCCGCCCAATTCATAGCCAATTTAACACGTGTGTGCCGAGAGCTCAAGCAGCTCAGTTTCTCGGAACCGACATCCCAGACACCAGCATGTATGATTTGATTATAGTGGTGAAGACTTTGTGCAAACAACCATTGAGGGTTGTCCTTCTCCTAGACCAGTTGCCATCTATAGAACCCACTTTGTCCTACTATTTACCCATAGCTGGCGGGGGAAGAAGAGGATTAATATCTTTCCCAATTTTCCCAAGGGTATTAGCACGTAAGTGAACGTAATAAATTCGATTGGAATTCGAACTCAGCTCTCCGATTCCTCAATATATATATATATATATATATATATATATATATATATATATATATATATATATATACATACACATATATATATATATATATATATATATATACATACACACACACATATATATATATATATATATATATAGTTTTAAGATATGCTATATTCATGGGTTAAAGTACTCAATATCGGGGCTAGAGCGTATGTAAATAAAAAAATATATATAATATATATATATATAATATATATATATATATATATATATATATATATATATAAATTTTATATATCTTGACATTAAAGTCAACACATATAAAGGGGCAGGAATATGATATATAAGATCAATATATCAAACTAATAGTAGGCGCCTGGATCACAAAATGGAAAAATTCCTAAATGACCCGTTCAAAACGACTTAAATCATAGATGAGATCATATATGGGAGGGCATGAAATACAAACAGTGGTCTGTCATAATTTTCAAACGAGAGAAATATATAAATATATATATATATATATATATATATATATATATATATATATATATATATATATATATATATATATATATATATATATAAATATATATATATATATATATATATGTGTGTGTGTGTGTGTGTGTGTGTGTGCGTGTGTGTGTGTGGGTTTTGTGTGCGCTTGTTTTTGTGTGTGCGTTCGTGTGTGTGCGTTTGCAAATCTCGTTTAATTCCCTGTAGCCACACCCAACAAAAATACCTACACAAATAGCCCTGAAAGCAATGTCCTAGAATAGATACACCCACACAATGACTTCAGCACTTCATAGACTTCCTACCGTAGCTGTTTTTATTCAGGCGAAGGGAGTGTCTCGATTGATGCCTACGATTCTTCAGGTCTCTTTTCCAAATATTTTTGTAGCCGAGTTGCGTCTACCTAAGAAACACCTTCACTGGGCCAGCTGTCTCCATACAGGAGGTCTTTGATTATTCGATCGCCAACCACTCGCACAACGCGTTTTCACTTCAAAAATGGAATCCTAGCTCACACGAGGAAGGTGTCGTTGAATATTCTATCTAACCAAAATATATTTAGGACACATCAAATTATGTTGAAGGTGTTCATCTTGCTTTCTTGATCAGAACCATTTCCTAAACGACATGTATCGCCCCAAATGCATCTCCGATCGAAATAAACTTTCTAACGATTTTGTTTTTTATCTTTATTTGAGCGCTATTGATTTTTTATTAAACACTTGACTCTACAGAATGACATTCGATTACCAACTGATAGTTAGAGATATAGATTTACATATTATATATATATATATATATATATATATATATATATATATATATATGATAAAATATAGTGTTAAGGTATGCTATATTTACAGCTAAAAGTGCTCAATATCAGAGACAGAGCGTATGTAAATATAAAAGTGGACACTGAGGACAACACCAAGCGGCAACTATCTGTTTCATGTTTGAACGCAATTGCTCGATGTTATGCTCAGTGTCCACTTATCTATATATATATATATATGTGTGTGTGTGTGTGTGTGTGTGTGTGTGTGTGTGTGTGTGTTAAACTTTTACAAGTCACAGCCGAAAGATAGAAAAAAGAAAAAGGAATAATGAGAGAGTATAAGGAGACAAGAAAATTATGAAAAGAGAAAAATAACCTCCACATTCCCCACATCTATATATATATGAAGACGTACCGACGTACATGCATGAGAACAGACACATACGCACACACGCGCGTGCGCACGCACACACACACATAGACAGACACACACAAACAAGAAGAGGAAAAGGAAAAAATCAACCTAATACTAACAAAAAGCGCATAAATTATTTCTTAAATTAATATAAAAATAACGAAAATGAGAAAATAAACAGACAATTGCTGATATCCCCTGACGAGTGTACCGAACGATTACAAAAAGATTCTGGATTAGAAGTGCTGAATATAACATCAATTGGTTAAGTGACAAATTTCATATTTGTATTAATCCCCCCTCTCTCTGTCTCTGTCTCTCTCTGTCTCTCTGTCTCTGTCTCTCTCTCTCTCTCTGTGTCTATGTGTCTCTCTGTCACTCTCTTTCTCTATCTCTCTATCTACATATATATATATATATGACAAAATGATAAATATGATAAAAAATATAGTATTAAGTTATTATATATATATATATATATATATATATATATATATATATATATATATATATATATATATATATATATATATGGCTTAAAGTGGTCAATATCAGGGATAGAGCGTGTGTAAATATAAAAGTGGATATTAAGGTCAGCACCCAGTTATGGCCTGACGATAGGTGTATAAGCATGAAACAGAGTATTGCTGGTGGTGTTGGCTTCAGTGTTCACTATATATATATATATATATATATATATATATATATATAGTGAACATATACATCGGAAGTATCAATTGGGTGATTTTAAGTTTAGATCATATCGTTTTTTATTGTGCGTATTGTATCCACATCTTTCCGGTATCTGTTTTTTAATTCTAATTTAGGTCAGCGTATCGGTAGCCAATTATGCATCGAAAAATAATTCATATTTATCTGTATCTCACTCATTTAAACCGTTATTTAACTCCTCTCTTTAAAACTTCTCTCTGTTAAATTTTAATCCCCTACTTCATATATATATATACATTGACCACTAATATATATATATATATATATATATATATATATATATATATATATATATATATAATCATTTTGCTTCGTGAATGGTCGTATAGAAGCAAACATCATCATTGACCAAAAACATCAGAATAGAAAACTGAAGTAGACAAAATAACTAATGCCCGAGAATATGTCAGAAGACTTGTGGCAGTAAGAATCAATGCAAGATATTCTACAAAGACGGTACAATTTCATAGTGGATACGCAATTCTTTGGGATTGCATCAAAAGCGATGGTAGAAGAAAATTGGTAACACTTGTTAGAAACCTAAACAGCGAAAACTGTATTTGCTGACTACTGTTTAATCTTCTGCCAGGCTACAAAGAAGAAGATTTCGTTCAGTATGATGGTGCTCTTTGCCACACATCAGGTGCAACAAATGGGTTTCTTGTTGATGAAGATGTTCAACTTTTGGAAGAATGGTCAGCACAAAGTTCTGATTTCAATATAATTGAACAATTTTGGTGGGAATTGAAGAAACAATTGCTCCAACGAAAACCATGATATCTCCAAGAGTTTCCGGATTACTGCCAAGAAGAACGAGAAAAATTCCCAGTTAGAAATTTGGGATCTTGTTCCACTCAATGCCACATTGATTTGAGTCAATTATTCGAGCCAAACGCAGCAACGCTAATTACTAACCCCACACTTTGACCATATGTGCTTTCCTTATTAATAAGAATCAATTTTGGGGAAAACAAAATTCGATTTTAGCTTCGGAGTTGAAAGGTAAATGTTTCGCTCTGGCATCCGCCATACAACATTAACGAAAATTCAGGAAACTATTTTCTAGACCTCAAAGACTATAAAATTTATTGAGAAAAGAATATTACTAACCACTTTCGATTTTGTGCTAAAATTAACAAAATTAATTTACCAAAATTATAAAAGCTTTAGAACTAAGCAACCATAAAGTACATTTAGAGTACTTAGGGAAAAAAAAGTTAAAAAGAAAAAGAAACAGCGTAAGCGTAACATTATATGATTTAATCCACCTTTAAATCTTAATGTTCAAATGAATATCAGAAGAGTTTTCATAAATTTACTTCATAAGCACTTTAATCATTCAACAACATTAAAAAAAAAGGGTAGCTGCATTAGTAACATCGATAAATCTATATCCCAACATAACAATATTATATTAAATAAATATATTTCCAACAAAGACAACGTTCATTTTTTTTAAATAAATGCATCTGGCAAAAAAATATGATCTGTCCCTTAAAGGGTCAATGTATGTATATTGTATACCGAGGGAGCATACATTCCGGTAATGATGTCAAATTTTATTTTGGTTCTACTGAAAATCCTTAGAAATTTTCTATCTACCATCATCAAATCACTTTAAGCCATATAAAATACATAAACAGCACTGCTCTCACTAAACATTTCTGCCGCTTAAAGAATGGTTAGTAACACACCTATCATTACGTGGGATATTGTACCAAGAGCCAAATCTTACGATGGGAAAGATATAATTTATGCCTCGTTGGAAAATTAGTTATCTTAAAATATAACCTTAGTTCATTAAACAAGAGAAATGAATTGATGGTTACATGTAGACCTAAAAATAAATATCTACTCAAATACGTTAATCCAGATTAGTTTTGAATGTAAATTATGGTTTGCTTTGTTTGAAAGAACAAGTAATATCTCTTTATTTCTCTTTTTTTATATAAAAACTAATATTCACAAGCTTAAAATAATTTTGTTTTACATATATATTTTAAATGCTGCATATACTTTTTAAAATTAAAAAAACTGCAATCCCAGTATA
>OZ038491.1:112453139-112468139 GCA_964036315.1 Acanthosepion esculentum
ATATATATATATATATATATATATATATATATATATATTCTTTTAAATTACATTTATGCAGTTTGCTCTTTCTTACAATATATTCTTCTTCTCGTTTAAATTCTTTTTCTCGACTCTTTTCTCACTCTTCATTTATTTCACGTCTTTCCTCTGTTCGCGGTCATTTTTCTGTACAAGTTTCCCTTTTATTTTGGAAAAAAAATCACTCTTTCAAATCTTCCAAGAGACTCTCAATGATTGAATTCTTTCTTACCACCCGAGATAACCTATATCTTCTTAAATCTTCCTTTCTGCTTTTCCCTTCATGGCTACCTCCTTTCTCATAAAAACTTGGTATCTTCTTACACTTTTCCAATCATCCACCTCTTTCTGAAAACCATATCCTCTCCCTGACTTCTCGAAAAAAAACTATCTTTACCTCTCCAAATTTATATCAGTTGTGGTGAGACAATTTCTTTCTTCTTTCTTTCTTTTCCTTTTTACATATAGTTCCGTTTTTGATTTGTCCCCCCCCTCTCTCTCTTTCTTTCTCTCTCTTCTCTATTTCTCAGTTTTCCAAACTCTTAACCTCATTCTCGCGAGATCTCCTTTTACGTCTGAGATTTCAATCATGCGCCCCGCAGGTAATGGTTAGGTGTCTCATATTTGAAGCTGTGTTCCTTTTCTCCCACTCCTCCGTTATTGTAGTTAGATGCAAGCGTTATTCAATCACTTGCTCTAAACATTTTTCCCCATTATTTGTCTCGCCGAGATATCGCAGCCGATACACAAACCGACCACGAACGCTTTCACCTTGAAGTATTCAGAGATGTTATATAAACCAGGATTTAATTTTTCAAAAATGCATCATGCTAAAAGGATGCAAGGGGAAAAAAAGGAAAAAGACAAGAAAACTTGTGGTATAAATATTTTAATGTCGGGAACAAAGATTATATATCTGAAAAAATATTACTAAAACGAAAATGAAATATTGCTTTTGCGTTTTAGAAATAAGATATTAAAGTTGCTACTTAAAGAATCGTTACAAGGAGTTGTAGATATTTCCTTTATGTTTATATGTAAATGAGACAACTCGAGTTTCTAGACATTAGAAAGAGTTCATTTTAAAGAAACTCACCGAAAGGGCAATGGAGATAGGATATTAAGTGCAAAACTAATAACTCGACCGACAAGCAGTTCAATATGAATAGACTGATATCGATAGAATCACAGAATGTATGGTTGCCTGAAAGAGAAACAGACCAAGATGCGAGCTGCGAATTGGGGATGTCGAAATCAAGCAGGTGCAGAAGTTTAATTATCTGCGAATTGTTTAAACAGATGACAGAAAACGTAGCTCCGAAATCTGACAGTGCATCGGCATAGTAAAACATGCTTTCTAAGTAATGAGATTTCATTAGAAACAAAGAAAAGAGTGCTGAACTGCCACTGTAATATCAATCCTTTTATATGGCTGAGAAAAGAATCTTCTATACAGGGTGTATCAAAAATACTTTTACAAATTTTAGAAGCAGGTTCCTCACACCAAAACAACGACAAAAGTCCATACAAACATATGTCAGCAAATCTTTCGTTTTTGAGTTATTAACTTTAAAGAAGGTTTTCTGTAGATGGTGCTGTGTTGCCATGAGGTCTAGCTTACATTTGTCATTCGTGTACATTTGTCACTAGTTTGTCGTCAACATTTAACGTGTGTACTAGTGAGTTAACTGAGAAATGTTACATTTAACAATGGCAGGATATTCATATCGTGAACAGGTGGATATGATGTTTACATACAGCCGTGCAAATGGCAATGGATGTGAGGCTGCACGGCTGTATCAGATTGCGTTTCCAGACTGAAGGCAGCCGATATTGAATTCTTTCCTTGTACTGGTGCGGTTCGAGGAACCCGCCCCCGAATTTTGTAAAAGTAATTTTGATGCACCCTATATATATATATATATATATATATATATATATATATATATATATATATATATATAGTTTTAAAGTGTGCTATATTTATGAGATAAAGTATTCAATATCAGAGATAGAGCGTATTTAAATATAAATATAAAAGTGAACATTGAAGTCAGCACTCAGAGGCAATAGCCTGTTTCATGCTATACGCAATCGTCAGACTCGCGGCCTGACGATTGCGTCTAACATGAAACAGCCTGTGTGTTGACTTCAATGTTCAATTTTATGCATATATATATATATATATATATATATATATATATATATATATATATATATATATATATATATATATATGAATGAATGAATGAAGACAAAATGAAAAGGTTTCGTTCTCTGATGTATTTTATAAATATTAAGTACATTATTTATTAAAACAAACATTTATTCCCTTTTGTTTATTAGACATTAAATGACATCACTTAGTTCGATTTAGTTAGTTTAAAGGCATATCAACTCCTCATGGGTCATTTAATGCCGAAATTTAATTTCTTTGGGAGCTTCGTAATTTTTTTTTTTTTTTACTATTAAAATGTTTGCAATATTGTTTGCAGTATTTTTATACTACCATAGTGTTTTGATCCCAGTTTGGGGCTTCAATATTTGCCGATAGCTGGGACCCTAACAGTTGCTACCACCCCGGGTCAGGGTGGACCTTGGGACAACAGCAATTAAGAGGTGGTTCTACGCTCCTCAAAACGTCCTGATCAGAATGCCGGATGTAGTTTATCGTCATACCCAAGGCGTACGTCACTATCATCCGCCATAATTTACGTAGACGTTTCAGTTAGCCTGATTTAACTTTATGAGCGTTCTTACATTGAAGAATTTTGAAAAAATAATGACATTTTTATTTTGTTTATAAATACTTGTTGCAAAAAAAAATCTTTACATTTATCTTGATAAAGTTCATCGAAACGCGTTGGTTAAGACAAGTTTTCCTTTTGTCTATATTCATATTGTCCTTTTACTGATATATTCTTAGTTATATTTGAAATATTTACACTCACACACACTCTCTCACACACATATATATCAATATATATATATATCAATATATATATATCAATATATATATATATATATACATATATATATATATACATATATATTTATTAAAATTACATTAACGCACGTGGGTTAATGTAATTTTAATAAATTTGTTCGCGAAGATGTATTCTCGCCATTTATATCATTAACTTCACTAATCCGTTTTTGTATGAATGATTCATGTAATATAAATTGAACTGCACCACATATTTTAAAAGAACTAATTTAAAAAACTAATACGACGTGCAACTTTCGAGATAATAACTGCGACATTGCTCTATTTATTGAACAATTTAGTTCATGAACTTCGACTGAAAAAAATTCCTACAACAAAAGAATTCACCAATTACCATATTAGTAAAAAAAAAAAAAAAAAAAAAACGCACTCTCTTGTAAATTTTCAAAAAATTCAACCTTAGCGTTGCGACCGCACGCTCCAAAATTTCTTACCGTTAACAATACCTCATTTCTAAAAACACATATTTCGATTGACATCTAATCTTTGGTGTCCCGTTATTACCTGGATGTACAAAAAAACAAAAACAAATCAATTTACATGCCTGATGATGTCTGTATGAACAGATGAAAGTACGAGCAAAAAGAGACCTTATACAGCTTGAATTTCTTAAAAACAGGGATATATTCTCGCTATTTATATCATTAACTTCACTAATCTGTTTTTGTATGAATGATTCATGTAATATAAATTGAACTGCACCATATATATATATATATATATATATATATATATATATATATATATATATAAAGAAATTATAGTCTTAAAATGTGGTATATTTATTGGATAAAGTACTCAATATCAGAGATAGAGCGTGTGTAAATATAAAAGTGAACATAGAAGTCAACACTTAGAGGCGACAGTCTGTTTCATGCTAGATGCAATCGTCAGGCCATATATATATATATATATATATATATATATATAAAAGTGATGTAATGAATATGCATACATCTGTGTTCCCCCTCACAGGGATATGATTGGCTGGTGAGAGCCATAAATACAGACTGACGTGGAGGTACGATAAATTCCAAGTCTATTGACGGAAAGGCTATTGGCTTTTTCATTTGCGACCAGCGTTACTGAGTTTGAAAAATCACTACGTTTGAACTGATAATTTTACTTTGTTATTTTCGCAACCGTTTTCTATTTTTCAGTTTTTCTTTTTGCTTGTTTTTCGTGCATATTACTATTTATACATTTTTTGTTTCTTTCCTGTTTCTTTCCTTTTTTGTATTTTGACCCTCCCCCTGGTTTTATTTAACTTTTCGTATTTCTTTGTTTGACTTCTTACGTGTTTATTGGCTTTTTTTCCACGTTCTTGTTTTTATTTGGTTCTTAAAATTCTGTTGTGTATTTTATGCCTGTTTAAAAAAAAAGAAATAACATATAGGAAAAGTTTAATTTGTCCAGTTGTGGTGGCTACCAGCCACCATGAGTGAAAACTTAGAATCACCGCCGGTGCAAAACGAATATTTGGCACCAGCAAACAAACAGGCCTGGCCTGAGTGCGGGCCTAAGAAAAAGGACTCCGCTTATTACGAGGAACAACGGCAAAAGTATGAGAAATATCTGCAAGGTAATGAGTTTCTTACAATTCCAGAGGCCTTGGAGGCGGTCAACGTTAAGGCGATATCTCTGCTGACCATAGATGTAAAAAGTCACAAACTCATTGGAGTCAGCAGAGACAATATGGAGGAGGCATTAGAAAGCCTCAAAATTATGCCGAAAATTCTGTCTCGAAGAAGTAATGCGATGTGGGATATTCGTCTCAGCTCCGAGCAAGAAACGAAACAGCTACCAGAGAGTACTCTATCCACATCTACTTTGCGACTCCAGACGGAGTACATGGGAACAAGAAAGACGAGAATTACGGTACATGCTCAACAACATGGCTTCCTTCCTTCAACCGCGACTTTTGTCCCGGCAAGTTAAAACATTGGGGATGTCCCGAAAGCTCTGTCGGGTAAGGACCACTTGCAATAGGATGTCTCCCGTTGCAATTCCTGATTTGATTTGCTTCTGGCTGCGCTGACCTCGTCAACTTGCCCGAACTTGGCAAAGAAGGCTCCGATTTTATGCTTTGGCGTTGGAGCCTCTCCTTCGCCCGCTGAGGGACAGGGCGGGCAGTCCGGCCCTACGCGGAATCTCCGTTCCTGGAGGGGCTCGAGCCAGGGTTTCTGCGTACGCCGATGACGTATCTGCTTTCGTGTCGTCACGCAGCGACATTGAGGCGGTACTGAAGACGCTTGATCGGTACGAAAAGGTGACAGGGGCCAAGATAAACCGCGACAAGTCGTCCGGCTTGCGGTTAGGAGCCTGGAAGAGGGTCGATCTTCCGGGCCGCTTCGGTTGAACGGACGGTCCTGTCCGCATTCTTGGATTGTGGTTTGGACCCGACCTCCAGCTTGAGTACGAGCAAAGGTCGACGCGGCCGGTCAGACTTGGCGTAGACGGATGTTTCCGTGAAGGGCAGGGCGGAGGCGTGTGCCACTTACGTTTTCCCTCTTGTTCTTTATCGATTGTCCGTACTTCCTCTCTGTAAAGTCCATCGGAAGCCGCTCGAGCGCTCGCTATCCTACATTTTATGGAGGGGACGCTGGAATAGGGTCGACAGACAAGTCTGTGCACAACGTCCGTGTCATGGGGGGGATGACACACTTGGTGTGCCACAAATTCGCCTCGTGTTTGGCTTTCCTACGTCGCGCATTGACAGGAGATTCGATTATGGCGGGGATTGTTAGGGACGCGTTCCCTTTCCTTACTATCAGTCTCCCCATCTCGTGGCTTGAGCGGCATCGTAAATCCCGGGATCAATCGGATTTCCTTCGCGAATATCGGTCGACCTTGTTGGCTGTTCCTCGGTCCAGTGACCTTTCACGGCCTAGGAAGGTCTTCTATCGTCTTCTAGTGGAGGGGGTCGTGAAGGATTCTCTACGTGATCAGCTCGGATTGTCAGAAGAGGAGTTTCGCTCTTACTGGTCTTGGGCGCCAGCGGCGGATTATCCCAGTAACCCTGAGTTTTGGCTTACTTGGCGATTGGCTCGGAATCGGCTGCCTTTCAATGACAAGGTCTTCATATGTGGCTTGGCGGATTTGCCAGACTGAACGGTGTGGCCTTGGTTTAGAAGAAACGGCTTCGCACGCCTTCTACCATTGACCCCGGGTCCGCCCCTTATGGGAACATGTCGGCGGGTTGACGGCTCGTCTCGCTCCCGAAAAGCTCGTGCCCATTAATCGGGCATACGCGTGTGACAATGTGTGGCCTCTATATTCTGGGGTGAAACGAATGGTGTTTCTGACGCTGCTGGCCACGGCCCGAATGGTGATTTGGACGACGCGACAGGAGGAAGTCTTGCGAGGCAACCGTCTTTCTCATCAGGATCCGATCCGATTCTTTGAGCATCAGCTCAAGATGAAGATCAGAACTGATAGAAAACGCTTGCATTCGACAGTCTTCAGCGAAAGGTGGGTGAAAGAGGCGAGCTTGGTTCGTTCGGGGCTAGCCTTGATTTTTCTCCTTTAGGTCAACCTATATCACATCGGGGCGGTTTCCTGTAGAGCCCTCCACTGGTTAGGTTAGACAAGCTTTGTGTACCTAGTTAATGTGAGTGAGTGTTTTTGCCGGCCTGTTCCCGGTCACATCTTTGGTTATGATCCAGGTTGAGATTCCCAACCTCCCCAGTTTGTTTTGTCCCCTTTTTATTTCGTCTGGCTCAGCTTTATATTTCCCCATGTCCATATAATTCTTTATCCTTTTCCCACTCTCTTAGCGAGAGAGCTTCTTGATTTTGTCCAATGGGCAGAATACAGCGGCCTCTCCTTTTTGAGGGTTGGACGGGCCCTACTAACATCAGTTATGTTTAGTTTCATTTTGTGTTGAATTTTTATGTATTATAATTTATTATCATTAAATTTTTATGGCATAGGGCGCGTTTTGTAGGTATTATGGTGTTTGAAAGATTGATTGGTGACGGACGAGTTTTTATGATGAATGCTAAAATTGTAATGAGTGAATGGGTCGTGAATCGGATTAGCTAGGTATAAGAAAGTTAGTGTGGTCCAGCCTACGCTATTGGCTATCCTATCGGTCTACGCCTATTGCCTACATCTATTGACTACGACTACGACGAGTACCAGTCGATTACGGCTACCTGCTAGATTGTACTACTCATTTACAGTAGCCAAAACCACTTAGCTACTTCGGTCAAGTATATCCCTTTCCGGGACATATCAATAAGTGAACATAGAAGTTAATACTTCGGGGCGACAGTCTGTTCCATACTAGATGCAATCGTCTTTATATATATATATATATATATATATATATATATATATATATATATATATATATATAATTAAGAAAGCAGAGATTTCAGAAAATAATGGTAATATTTTATTCCGCGAAATCGAGATTTCACAGATATACTAAACAGATCTCTCTCTCTCTCTCTCTCTCTCTCTCCCTTCCTTTCTTTTTCCCCTTTCTTGAACCTATTTTAAAACACAATTTATGTTAATTTTCTCTTTTGTTTTGTGCCTGGAAGAATTTTAAATCCATTTATTGTTGAAACCGTTTGGTCTGATGAAGCCAAATCGAAATCTCGATTTTGTGAAATAAATTATTACCATGGTTTTCTAAAGTCTCCACTTCTTTATTATCATTTGCTCTGTTCTTAAATTGAGCTCTAATGGATCTATATCCTCTTTGGAATTATCCATACGGATAAACAATAAATTTTAACATATATATACTTATATATTTTTGTCATCCACAGACAGACTGTTTCGCAGCTCATCAGTGTGGCTAGACGTCCGGTTGCCTCTAGCTAGGATCGAAACCCGACTGAATTGGCGTCAGTCGGAACTTCTACCACTAAGCCGTCGGCTCACGGCAGGGATGAAGGTGAATTTTATATATATATATATATATTTATATGAAGGTGAATTTTATATATATATATATATATATATATATATATATATATATATATATATATATATATATATATATATATATATATATATATATATATATATATATATATATATATATATATATATATATATATATATATATATATATATATATATATTAAGCAAATTAATAGAAAACTGTAGCAGAAGTTTTTTTCTTTCCAGAAAGAACTACTCCAGACGAAATATGGTTTTATTGATGGAAATTTTATGCATAAAGGATTGGAGGTGGCAACAAAGTTTATACTGAAGCATTAAAGAAACAGAGCCATTGATCATTTAAATGTAATTTAAATGTAACCTATTTCCTTCCCTGTTTCTTTAACGTTTTGATGTAAGCGTCTTTTGTTTCATTTCACCTTCTACCTTTTCTTGGTTTTATATTGAACACTGAAGTACATTTTCCAATGGTGCCGTCAGACTAATAACATCAAGAAATCATCTCCCATCAGTAAAAATGGTTCTTTTGTATGAAGAATTTCCTTCTTGGAACGAAACGTATTACTAATAGGTTTAATATAGGTATTGCCAAAGAAAAGCGATGCCTACTGTTTAAAATTAATTTTTGAAAATAAAAAGTCTTTCTTAAATCTTTTATTTTAGTTTTAATTCCAATTCAATAGATTAAATCGAATATTTCCGATAAATAAAAATATTTTGAATCATTTCAAAATGAATTCGAATTGACTGGAATGAGTTTATTTTTAAATCGCTAAAAATGTGAAACCGTTCATATGACTCCTTGTGCCATTGTGAGAAGATAGGTAATCACAAGTAAATACAATTCCTCTGATTGCAAGGTCACGTACTGTCTATATAAAGCTGTTGTTAGTCTTCGACAATTCATTATAAATCATTTTTATAGGGGTCAACTTCAAGAGATTTCCAATCCTTTATAGCTGAGAAGGCATAGTGCTGTGCATCTCTACCAGTCCCATGACCTATTTCCCTCCACGTATCTGGGTTGATAGTCGGAGAGGTATTCGTGCGTAGCTTGTCTTGGGTGAGTAAACCTGGCGATGCCCATCCCTCTCCAGGTAAAAACACAGACAATTTGAAGGCTTGCATTATTCATGGATACGTGGCCGTTGTTTCCATTGGGGAAACGCTCTGCCTTAGGCCGCTGACTTGTGCCTAGTAAGCTCTTTCACCCATCGACACCGTATTATCATCGCACTGGCTGCATGGAGACCGGTCTGCAGATTTGTTTTAGATAGCTGTTGACACCTCCAAGAAAGTTCATCCACCCTTTGACAATTTTTCTTTTTAATCCTGCCGGGTGTCTAACAGTACTCACCGCCAGTAAATTCTTGTGGGTATCTGGTCTTGTCGTGGATAACCCGGCTATTCAGCAGATAGTACTGGGTTAGATGGTATCAATAGTTTTCGGGGAGTTGCCTGACATAAATTCTGTATGTAGCCATTTGCAATTATTCAAATATAAATAAATAAATGCTTCTTCACTCATGGTTTTCTAAGCCTAACTTAGATGTGACACAGGTCATAATGTACAGAGCACCTAGTGAGGACTGAACTCACTATTCAGTCGTAATTGATTAGCAGGATTATCTTGCTAACCATTACACCACATCGAAGTTCCCAGTTATTTTCTAAGCGTAGCTTAGATGTGGCACAAGCTCGAATGCATGAGTCACCCACTGAGAATCGAACGCACTGCTCAGTCATACCGGATCTAGCGAAAATACCTCTTCATCGAATGAAGAATTTACTGAAATAATTAAACATCTACTCAACAACAATGCAACATCTAACATGTAGGGCACAAGACTTGTAAAGAAATCTATAATTTGCAGTCTCTTAGATTCAACCTCGCCGTTTTGAATTGTCTATTGTAGCAATCTCTTTATAAATTTGGTGGGAAGCGTTGTAGATTGTACAAATTCCTTAGGGCCACTGGTGGGAGTAGATTTTAAGACGGCGTCGTGTGTAATGCCCCAGGGTGCAAGAAAAGTGTTTGCCAAACGCCTAATTGATTTACGCGATATTAGCTTAAGTGTGGCTTACGGAATCTGGTCGGTGAAAATCGACAAAACAGGCGAACACCTATTGTTCTCTGTTAGTTAATTTAAAGAAAATATTTGTCTTTCTCTACACAAGTAGGCATTTCAAAAAGCGCACGGGAAGAATAGGTCGTTGGACGAGTACTGAAGAAATACATTTTGCCAGTAATTGGTTTTGTACTGCAAACTTTCCTTTGTGGCATTTTAGAAAAAAAAAAGTAAGATGTGATCCTTCCATTAGTGCAATGTGGAACTGAAAGAACGAATATGGTTCATGACAAATTGATTCCAATTAGTGCAAATCAAGTTTATTTTCCATAAGCTGTAAAATCGTACATAAATATGCCTTGTTATTACCCAGATTATTCGTAACAAATATTCCTATCATATTATCATACACACTGCTTACGTCCTCATCACGTTGAAACACCGGTTCCGTTGAGCAACGTCGAGCCTGGTCACTACCTAGATGGGTGACCTTTTAGTGTTGTTATTGATAATAGCTCGATATTGTTCCATAGTTCCAATTCCAGTTGGGTTCGTTATATTTACCTATGCACAAATAAGCTTAAGAAAGGTATGAATTCACCTATTCTACCCCCAGCTATTGGTTAATAAGTAAAACTGGTATCGCTAAATCATTATTTATCTCCTCCCATATTAATTCTTACAATCTGAAAATATTTTCTGGCTTTAAATAACCTGCAAACGTTTAATAAAGCGTAGAAATCGAATCAATCAATTTTTTCGTACTGTTTTGGCTGATATATTTCAGCTTTCCTTTGTTGGGTGACTTTCAGTAACACCTGGTATGTGGAAAGATTAGACCACTGAGCCTCGCATTCAGCTGAGAAATCATAACCTCATGCGACAGTTCGAGCAGAAATTATTCATACTCATGAAAAATTTTGGATTTTTAAACAAAGTTTTCATTAAAAGAATGCTTTTTGCATACCCAAATTGACATATGAAAAGAAAGAAAATGCTCAAAATGACAGATGGTATTGATGACAGGAAATAACATATGGCTTGAATCGAATTTAATATCAATAAGTATACATTGTTCTAAGAGGAGATGATCTGCGGGGTCATTAAATTGTACTGGGCTCCTTCTAAAAGATACCGAAGCACGTTTTGCTCTCAGTGTCACATCAGAGCATTGGAGGAACCAGCTGTACAAGAGGGTAAACCTGGAAATCGCATCTCACAGAATGTCAGTGGCTGACTCCCACATGTAAACAGGTAGTCAACCCAGCTGCGCTTAGAGCGGAGAACAAATGGATGTTGAGAAGATCTCTAACATCACTTCGAGAATATCTACGTTCGTAGAAAGTCCTCCAAAACCAGACACCATGACGCTAATATTAACTGACAAATTCCGGATTTTCGTGTTCTCATCAGTTTTTTACGACGAGGATGTGCAAGTGGTATAATGTAGAGTGGCTCGAAATGAGAAATAGGAAAGCTGAGTTCGAATTCCTGTCGAGTGAGTTATATTCACTTACGTGTAATTACCCTTGGGAAAGCTATGAATTCATTTCATTCCCCCAGCTATGGGTTAAACAGTAGTACTTGTAGCTAGAAAAAATCAATGTAACCTAGCGTGACAAGCTTGCTACCACGTCGAAGTACCCAAATCGCTAGTCAGGTTATGCGTTGTTTTCCTCTGCCTCACTTGCCTTCAATCTATCTTGAGAATATCACATTTTCCAAAATTTCTTTCTGCATTATGTGCCTTAAAAAGTCAACTGTCTCTTCCTGATATTAAGTATAAATGTCCTTTTTGTTTCCATTGTCTTTAACACTTCATCATTGCTCACATGTTCTTAGCATCCTACTGTAAAACAACATCTCTGTTGCTTCAAGTCTTTTCTTCATCTTTGAGGAGATTGTCCTGCATTCACTGCCATATAGGATGACTGATATTACGTAACAGTTCAGTACTCTTTTCTTTGTTTCTAACCAATTTTTTCTTTTCTTTTTTTTAATACTAATACTTAATACTTTAATACTCATTCGCTATCCCAACACGTCTTCGGTTTTCAGCGTCATACGCTCCATCCTCTGTTAAAACATTTCGCAGATTACAAGTTGAAATAAATTAATTGTGGTGGCATACCTACAGACGATAATGCGTATGCCCCATTCACATAAATACAGTAGTAAATACTGTATGTTGGCCTGTAGTTGAAGATTCGTCTCCAGCTGTGCTGGTCAAACTCTCTGCCTCCGAGCAGAGAGGATCCTCAAACGAGACTATGTCGAAGGACAGGGTCTCGTCTCGGGAATCAGCTATCCGAACTCGTTTTATACGGGGTCTACGGGGAATTTTTGGCCGATACTACGGGCTTGAATACCCCACATTAAATTCGGCCTTCTGCCACATCTGAGCACGTGGGGTGGTTGGTAGATATCCTGCAGTTAGAGATTCATTGAGGAATTCACTTGACTCACTTCTAGCAGTTGACTACTACTTCCATGCGTCTCTCGAGAATCGCGTTGTTCTTGTTCTAAGTATTATCGTTCATTACCAACCTTCGTTTAAGTATTCTGTTCAGTAACTTTCCCTAGGTTACAACATTTTGGCGACGAGGATTAGCCAAAATTACAACATTAATATGTAATTTCTTTTTTTAATTGATAATTAAGTAATAATTTGAAATAAATAATTACGTTTGTCTTTTTATCATGTAATAAAAGACGTTGGTTTCGTTTGTTTAAGAGCATATCAACACCTTAAGCGTCATTTAATGCCGAAATTTTATTTTCTTGCGAGCTATGGTATTTTTTAATGTATTACTAGCGATGATTTTTTTACTTTGAAAATGTATTGCTGGTAATTTTTTCCTAAGTATTTTTATATTTTCATATTTTGACTCCAGATTAGTGTTCGCTATTTGCCCATAGCTGGGATCCTAACAGGTGCTACTGCGCTGGGCCAGGGTGAACCCTGGGAACAGCAGCAATTAAGAGGTGGTGTCAGGAGCCTTAAAATCTCCAGATCAGAGGTCTTGCTGCCGGATGTAGTTTATCGTCATACCCAGGACGAAATAAAAGACATGACAGTTTTCTTACTGAAAAGGACTCGTATGTTTAGATATCGCCTCAAAAATGTGTTGGTTGACCGCTCGTATCCTATGGTATCTGTCTGTTAGGGCGACCAGCCAATCCCTGTTGCAGACGCCTGCTCCGACACATTTGTGTTTGTTCAACACATTCAGAGCCCACCTATGGCTTATAGTGCAGCTATGCTGATCTGACCTTAGTTACAGTTTCTGGAAAAGAGCGCATCTGGTGTGATCAACAGGCCGAACAAGGCAAGCACGCTCGAAAGCTCGGTGCTGGCACAACCATTTACTGCTCGCAGATAGTTCCATCTACCCAATTTCTATCACAACCCATGGTACGGTTTTCAGGCACTTTTCAAAAGTGCCGCGTGCTGGGATTGCCTGTACAGGCCGTTAGCATCAAGAAGTCACCTTCCTGATAAATCGATCACAATGAGAGTCTTGATGATGGTCGGAAAACGAACGGTCTATCGAGGATGCAGACAAGTAAAATGAAAGACGAATATGGCAAAGACCAAGAATAAAGAGTAAGAGAAAAGGTAATACTGATTGATTTTTAATCGAGTCTCTCCGAGGAACACGGAGACAGGTAGACAAATCCAACAGCAATGCAACCTCCTGTAAAATTGGTTGGTTGCATGTTGATTGGCTGAGACGATGTGTCAGATGATGTCTCCATTTTATTTCACAGCCACACTATCATCATGTACGAACAGTCCTCCACATCGTCGCCAGTCCCCAGCCTCCTCCTCAGTGGCGTTTGAATACGTATCGTGCCTGCTGGCGAGAATCTGCCAGTGGCACGCACGATCGATATGTCCGACCATTGAGCCATCCATCGATCATTATTCGCCATGACAATAAATCGGTAATGATTACAAGCTGAGACGGGATCAAGCAGGGATAGTCAAAGCGTGGGGAAGAAAGATCAGCGAAAGCCCTGTGGCCTACACGGGCGAACTTTTGAGAAGTGATCGAGCATCGTTCAACAATGCGAACGAATGAATGAGGGAGAGGTTAACAGATTATAGAAAATCCCTAATTACAAGAAGACAGAAATGCAGAGTACGAACTGGACGAATATAAGTGGGGTAGGGCAGAGAATTCGGTCAATCATTAACATCTATCTATCTATCTATCTATCTATCTATCTATCTATCTATCTATCTATCTATCTATCTATCTATCTATCTCAGCCTGTTCATATCTATCTTATCTATCTATCTATCCATCCATCTATTTCAGTCTTTTCCGCTATCTATCTATCTATCTATCTATCTATCTCAGTCTCTTCATCGATGTATCTCTGTTCGTCTGTTTCAATCGCTTCTTCTGTCTCTCTATCTACCTATCTCAGTCTCTTCCTCTATGTATCTCTATCCGTCTATTTCAGTTTCTTATATATATATATATATATATATATATATATATCACAATTTGTTTTTTCAAATATATATCCCGGTTATTTAATATCACCTTATTACGTAAATCTTTCATGTCTGTCTATCATTTTACCTATTTACATATTTTCATATTTATCTCTGTTCATATCAATCTCAGTATGTTTCTATCTATCTATCTCAGTATCTATCTATCTATCTGTCTGTCTATCTATCTATCTATCTATCTATCTCAGTATCTATCTATCTATCTATCTGTCTATCTATCTATCTATCTATCTATCTATCTCAGTATCTATCTTATTCATTTCGTATTTATAAAGGTGAGAGACAACCTTGGGGCAAAATCAATGCGGAATCAGCACTGCATGGTAACCGTCAGTTTTCACCTGTCAAGCTGTATTTAGTAGATCTCTTGCCCGAAACAGACAGTCAGTATACAGTGTTGATTCCTATGTCTACGCTCTCAATGTCTACAAATGTTCTGCCTTCGATATTCGGTC
>OZ038491.1:112475639-112513139 GCA_964036315.1 Acanthosepion esculentum
CAAAATTGAAGAAACCTCTACGTAATAGATATGTGGTTCTACAAAAGGATGCTGAGAAACAAAGGAAAGAGAGCTGAAGTGTTATGCAATATAAATCCTCCTCTATGGCAATGAATGCTGGACATTCTCCTCAAAATTGAAGAAACCTCTACGTAATAGATATGTGGTTCTACAAAAGGATGCTGAGAAACAAAGGAAAGAGAGCTGAAGTGTTATGTAATATAAATCCTCCTCTATGGCAATGAATGCTGGACATTCTACTCAAAATTGAAGAAACCTCTACGTAATAGATATGTGGTTCTACAAAAGGATGCTGAGAAACAAAGGAAAGAGAGCTGAAGTGTTATGCAATATAAATCCTCCTCTATGGCAATGAATGCTGGACATTCTCCCCAAAATTGAAGAAACCTCTACGTAATAGATATGTGGTTCTACAAAAGGATGCTGAGAAACAAAGGAAAGAGAGCTGAAGTGTTATGTAATATAAATCCTCCTCTATGGCAATGAATGCTGGACATTCTCCTCAAAATTGAAGAAACCTCTACGTAATAGATATGTGGTTCTACAAAAGGATGCTGAGAAACAAAGGAAAGAGAGCTGAAGTGTTATGCAATATAAATCCTCCTATATGGCAATGAATGCTGGACATTCTCCTCAAAATTGAAGAAACCTCTACGTAATAGATATGTGGTTCTACAAAAGGATGCTGAGAAACAAAGGAAAGAGAGCTGAAGTGTTATGTAATATAAATCCTCCTCTATGGCAATGAATGCTGGACATTCTCCTCAAAATTGAAGAAACCTCTACGTAATAGATATGTGGTTCTACAAAAGGATGCTGAGAAACAAAGGAAAGAGAGCTGAAGTGTTATGCAATATAAATCCTCCTCTATGGCAATGAATGCTGGACATTCTCCCCAAAATTGAAGAAACCTCTACGTAATAGATATGTGGTTCTACAAAAGGATGCTGAGAAACAAAGGAAAGAGAGCTGAAGTGTTATGTAATATAAATCCTCCTCTATGGCAATGAATGCTGGACATTCTCCTCAAAATTGAAGAAACCTCTACGTAATAGATATGTGGTTCTACAAAAGGATGCTGAGAAACAAAGGAAAGAGAGCTGAAGTGTTATGCAATATAAATCCTCCTCTATGGCAATGAATGCTGGACATTCTCCTCAAAATTGAAGAAACCTCTACGTAATAGATATGTGGTTCTACAAAAGGATGCTGAGAAACAAAGGAAAGAGAGCTGAAGTGTTATGTAATATAAATCCTCCTATATGGCAATGAATGCTGGACATTCTCCTCAAAATTGAAGAAACCTCTACGTAATAGATATGTGGTTCTACAAAAGGATGCTGAGAAACAAAGGAAAGAGAGCTGAAGTGTTATGCAATATAAATCCTCCTCTATGGCAATGAATGCTGGACATTCTCCTCAAAATTGAAGAAACCTCTACGTAATAGATATGTGGTTCTACAAAAGGATGCTGAGAAACAAAGGAAAGAGAGCTGAAGTGTTATGTAATATAAAACCTCCTCTATGGCAATGAATGCTGGACATTCTCCTCAAAATTGAAGAAACCTCTACGTAATAGATATGTGGTTCTACAAAAGGATGCTGAGAAACAAAGGAAAGAGAGCTGAAGTGTTATGTAATATAAATCCTCCTCTATGGCAATGAATGCTGGACATTCTCCTCAAAATTGAAGAAACCTCTACGTAATAGATATGTGGTTCTACAAAAGGATGCTGAGAAACAAAGGAAAGAGAGCTGAAGTGTTATGTAATATAAATCCTCCTCTATGGCAATGAATGCTGGACATTCTCCTCAAAATTGAAGAAACCTCTACGTAATAGATATGTGGTTCTACAAAAGGATGCCGAGAAACAAAGGAAAGAGAGCTGAAGTGTTATGTAATATAAATCCTCCTCTATGGCAATGAATGCTGGACATTCTCCTCAAAATTGAAGAAACCTCTACGTAATAGATATGTGGTTCTACAAAAGGATGCTGAGAAACAAAGGAAAGAGAGCTGAAGTGTTATGTAATATAAATCCTCCTCTATGGCAATGAATGCTGGACATTCTCCTCAAAATTGAAGAAACCTCTACGTAATAGATATGTGGTTCTACAAAAGGATGCCGAGAAACAAAGGAAAGAGAGCTGAAGTGTTATGTAATATAAATCCTCCTCTATGGCAATGAATGCTGGACATTCTCCTCAAAATTGAAGAAACCTCTACGTAATAGATATGTGGTTCTACAAAAGGATGCCGAGAAACAAAGGAAAGAGAGCTGAAGTGTTATGTAATATAAATCCTCCTCTATGGCAATGAATGCTGGACATTCTCCTCAAAATTGAAGAAACCTCTACGTAATAGATATGTGGTTCTACAAAAGGATGCCGAGAAACAAAGGAAAGAGAGCTGAAGTGTTATGTAATATAAATCCTCCTCTATGGCAATGAATGCTGGACATTCTCCTCAAAATTGAAGAAACCTCTACGTAATAGATATGTGGTTCTACAAAAGGATGCCGAGAAACAAAGGAAAGAGAGCTGAAGTGTTATGTAATATAAATCCTCCTCTATGGCAATGAATGCTGGACATTCTCCTCAAAATTGAAGAAACCTCTACGTAATAGATATGTGGTTCTACAAAAGGATGCCGAGAAACAAAGGAAAGAGAGCTGAAGTGTTATGTAATATAAATCCTCCTCTATGGCAATGAATGCTGGACATTCTCCTCAAAATTGAAGAAACCTCTACGTAATAGATATGTGGTTCTACAAAAGGATGCCGAGAAACAAAGGAAAGAGAGCTGAAGTGTTATGTAATATAAATCCTCCTCTATGGCAATGAATGCTGGACATTCTCCTCAAAATTGAAGAAACCTCTACGTAATAGATATGTGGTTCTACAAAAGGATGCCGAGAAACAAAGGAAAGAGAGCTGAAGTGTTATGTAATATAAATCCTCCTCTATGGCAATGAATGCTGGACATTCTCCTCAAAATTGAAGAAACCTCTACGTAATAGATATGTGGTTCTACAAAAGGATGCCGAGAAACAAAGGAAAGAGAGCTGAAGTGTTATGTAATATAAATCCTCCTCTATGGCAATGAATGCTGGACATTCTCCTCAAAATTGAAGAAACCTCTACGTAATAGATATGTGGTTCTACAAAAGGATGCCGAGAAACAAAGGAAAGAGAGCTGAAGTGTTATGTAATATAAATCCTCCTCTATGGCAATGAATGCTGGACATTCTCCTCAAAATTGAAGAAACCTCTACGTAATAGATATGTGGTTCTACAAAAGGATGCCGAGAAACAAAGGAAAGAGAGCTGAAGTGTTATGTAATATAAATCCTCCTCTATGGCAATGAATGCTGGACATTCTCCTCAAAATTGAAGAAACCTCTACGTAATAGATATGTGGTTCTACAAAAGGATGCCGAGAAACAAAGGAAAGAGAGCTGAAGTGTTATGTAATATAAATCCTCCTCTATGGCAATGAATGCTGGACATTCTCCTCAAAATTGAAGAAACCTCTACGTAATAGATATGTGGTTCTACAAAAGGATGCCGAGAAACAAAGGAAAGAGAGCTGAAGTGTTATGTAATATAAATCCTCCTCTATGGCAATGAATGCTGGACATTCTCCTCAAAATTGAAGAAACCTCTACGTAATAGATATGTGGTTCTACAAAAGGATGCCGAGAAACAAAGGAAAGAGAGCTGAAGTGTTATGTAATATAAATCCTCCTCTATGGCAATGAATGCTGGACATTCTCCTCAAAATTGAAGAAACCTCTACGTAATAGATATGTGGTTCTACAAAAGGATGCCGAGAAACAAAGGAAAGAGAGCTGAAGTGTTATGTAATATAAATCCTCCTCTATGGCAATGAATGCTGGACATTCTCCTCAAAATTGAAGAAACCTCTACGTAATAGATATGTGGTTCTACAAAAGGATGCCGAGAAACAAAGGAAAGAGAGCTGAAGTGTTATGTAATATAAATCCTCCTCTATGGCAATGAATGCTGGACATTCTCCTCAAAATTGAAGAAACCTCTACGTAATAGATATGTGGTTCTACAAAAGGATGCCGAGAAACAAAGGAAAGAGAGCTGAAGTGTTATGTAATATAAATCCTCCTCTATGGCAATGAATGCTGGACATTCTCCTCAAAATTGAAGAAACCTCTACGTAATAGATATGTGGTTCTACAAAAGGATGCCGAGAAACAAAGGAAAGAGAGCTGAAGTGTTATGTAATATAAATCCTCCTCTATGGCAATGAATGCTGGACATTCTCCTCAAAATTGAAGAAACCTCTACGTAATAGATATGTGGTTCTACAAAAGGATGCCGAGAAACAAAGGAAAGAGAGCTGAAGTGTTATGTAATATAAATCCTCCTCTATGGCAATGAATGCTGGACATTCTCCTCAAAATTGAAGAAACCTCTACGTAATAGATATGTGGTTCTACAAAAGGATGCCGAGAAACAAAGGAAAGAGAGCTGAAGTGTTATGTAATATAAATCCTCCTCTATGGCAATGAATGCTGGACATTCTCCTCAAAATTGAAGAAACCTCTACGTAATAGATATGTGGTTCTACAAAAGGATGCCGAGAAACAAAGGAAAGAGAGCTGAAGTGTTATGTAATATAAATCCTCCTCTATGGCAATGAATGCTGGACATTCTCCTCAAAATTGAAGAAACCTCTACGTAATAGATATGTGGTTCTACAAAAGGATGCCGAGAAACAAAGGAAAGAGAGCTGAAGTGTTATGTAATATAAATCCTCCTCTATGGCAATGAATGCTGGACATTCTCCTCAAAATTGAAGAAACCTCTACGTAATAGATATGTGGTTCTACAAAAGGATGCCGAGAAACAAAGGAAAGAGAGCTGAAGTGTTATGTAATATAAATCCTCCTATATGGCAATGAATGCTGGACATTCTCCTCAAAATTGAAGAAACCTCTACGTAATAGATATGTGGTTCTACAAAAGGATGCCGAGAAACAAAGGAAAGAGAGCTGAAGTGTTATGTAATATAAATCCTCCTATATGGCAATGAATGCTGGACATTCTCCTCAAAATTGAAGAAACCTCTACGTAATAGATATGTGGTTCTACAAAAGGATGCCGAGAAACAAAGGAAAGAGAGCTGAAGTGTTATGTAATATAAATCCTCCTATATGGCAATGAATGCTGGACATTCTCCTCAAAATTGAAGAAACCTCTACGTAATAGATATGTGGTTCTACAAAAGGATGCCGAGAAACAAAGGAAAGAGAGCTGAAGTGTTATGTAATATAAATCCTCCTCTATGGCAATGAATGCTGGACATTCTCCTCAAAATTGAAGAAACCTCTACGTAATAGATATGTGGTTCTACAAAAGGATGCCGAGAAACAAAGGAAAGAGAGCTGAAGTGTTATGTAATATAAATCCTCCTATATGGCAATGAATGCTGGACATTCTCCTCAAAATTGAAGAAACCTCTACGTAATAGATATGTGGTTCTACAAAAGGATGCCGAGAAACAAAGGAAAGAGAGCTGAAGTGTTATGTAATATAAATCCTCCTCTATGGCAATGAATGCTGGACATTCTCCTCAAAATTGAAGAAACCTCTACGTAATAGATATGTGGTTCTACAAAAGGATGCCGAGAAACAAAGGAAAGAGAGCTGAAGTGTTATGTAATATAAATCCTCCTATATGGCAATGAATGCTGGACATTCTCCTCAAAATTGAAGAAACCTCTACGTAATAGATATGTGGTTCTACAAAAGGATGCCGAGAAACAAAGGAAAGAGAGCTGAAGTGTTATGTAATATAAATCCTCCTCTATGGCAATGAATGCTGGACATTCTCCTCAAAATTGAAGAAACCTCTACGTAATAGATATGTGGTTCTACAAAAGGATGCCGAGAAACAAAGGAAAGAGAGCTGAAGTGTTATGTAATATAAATCCTCCTCTATGGCAATGAATGCTGGACATTCTCCTCAAAATTGAAGAAACCTCTACGTAATAGATATGTGGTTCTACAAAAGGATGCTGAGAAACAAAGGAAAGAGAGCTGAAGTGTTATGTAATATAAATCCTCCTCTATGGCAATGAATGCTGGACATTCTCCTCAAAATTGAAGAAACCTCTACGTAATAGATATGTGGTTCTACAAAAGGATGCCGAGAAACAAAGGAAAGAGAGCTGAAGTGTTATGTAATATAAATCCTCCTCTATGGCAATGAATGCTGGACATTCTCCTCAAAATTGAAGAAACCTCTACGTAATAGATATGTGGTTCTACAAAAGGATGCCGAGAAACAAAGGAAAGAGAGCTGAAGTGTTATGTAATATAAATCCTCCTCTATGGCAATGAATGCTGGACATTCTCCTCAAAATTGAAGAAACCTCTACGTAATAGATATGTGGTTCTACAAAAGGATGCTGAGAAACAAAGGAAAGAGAGCTGAAGTGTTATGTAATATAAATCCTCCTCTATGGCAATGAATGCTGGACATTCTCCTCAAAATTGAAGAAACCTCTACGTAATAGATATGTGGTTCTACAAAAGGATGCTGAGAAACAAAGGAAAGAGAGCTGAAGTGTTATGTAATATAAATCCTCCTATATGGCAATGAATGCTGGACATTCTCCTCAAAATTGAAGAAACCTCTACGTAATAGATATGTGGTTCTACAAAAGGATGCCGAGAAACAAAGGAAAGAGAGCTGAAGTGTTATGTAATATAAATCCTCCTCTATGGCAATGAATGCTGGACATTCTCCTCAAAATTGAAGAAACCTCTACGTAATAGATATGTGGTTCTACAAAAGGATGCCGAGAAACAAAGGAAAGAGAGCTGAAGTGTTATGTAATATAAATCCTCCTCTATGGCAATGAATGCTGGACATTCTCCTCAAAATTGAAGAAACCTCTACGTAATAGATATGTGGTTCTACAAAAGGATGCTGAGAAACAAAGGAAAGAGAGCTGAAGTGTTATGTAATATAAATCCTCCTATATGGCAATGAATGCTGGACATTCTCCTCAAAATTGAAGAAACCTCTACGTAATAGATATGTGGTTCTACAAAAGGATGCTGAGAAACAAAGGAAAGAGAGCTGAAGTGTTATGTAATATAAATCCTCCTCTATGGCAATGAATGCTGGACATTCTGCTCAAAATTGAAGAAACCTCTACGTAATAGATATGTGGTTCTACAAAAGGATGCTGAGAAACAAAGGAAAGAGAGCTGAAGTGTTATGTAATATAAATCCTCCTCTATGGCAATGAATGCTGGACATTCTGCTCAAAATTGAAGAAACCTCTACGTAATAGATATGTGGTTCTACAAAAGGATGCTGAGAAACAAAGGAAAGAGAGCTGAAGTGTTATGTAATATAAATCCTCCTCTATGGCAATGAATGCTGGACATTCTCCTCAAAATTGAAGAAACCTCTACGTAATAGATATGTGGTTCTACAAAAGGATGCCGAGAAACAAAGGAAAGAGAGCTGAAGTGTTATGTAATATAAATCCTCCTCTATGGCAATGAATGCTGGACATTCTGCTCAAAATTGAAGAAACCTCTACGTAATAGATATGTGGTTCTACAAAAGGATGCTGAGAAACAAAGGAAAGAGAGCTGAAGTGTTATGTAATATAAATCCTCCTCTATGGCAATGAATGCTGGACATTCTCCTCAAAATTGAAGAAACCTCTACGTAATAGATATGTGGTTCTACAAAAGGATGCCGAGAAACAAAGGAAAGAGAGCTGAAGTGTTATGTAATATAAATCCTCCTCTATGGCAATGAATGCTGGACATTCTCCTCAAAATTGAAGAAACCTCTACGTAATAGATATGTGGTTCTACAAAAGGATGCTGAGAAACAAAGGAAAGAGAGCTGAAGTGTTATGTAATATAAATCCTCCTCTATGGCAATGAATGCTGGACATTCTCCTCAAAATTGAAGAAACCTCTACGTAATAGATATGTGGTTCTACAAAAGGATGCCGAGAAACAAAGGAAAGAGAGCTGAAGTGTTATGTAATATAAATCCTCCTCTATGGCAATGAATGCTGGACATTCTGCTCAAAATTGAAGAAACCTCTACGTAATAGATATGTGGTTCTACAAAAGGATGCTGAGAAACAAAGGAAAGAGAGCTGAAGTGTTATGTAATATAAATCCTCCTCTATGGCAATGAATGCTGGACATTCTCCTCAAAATTGAAGAAACCTCTACGTAATAGATATGTGGTTCTACAAAAGGATGCCGAGAAACAAAGGAAAGAGAGCTGAAGTGTTATGTAATATAAATCCTCCTCTATGGCAATGAATGCTGGACATTCTGCTCAAAATTGAAGAAACCTCTACGTAATAGATATGTGGTTCTACAAAAGGATGCTGAGAAACAAAGGAAAGAGAGCTGAAGTGTTATGTAATATAAATCCTCCTCTATGGCAATGAATGCTGGACATTCTCCTCAAAATTGAAGAAACCTCTACGTAATAGATATGTGGTTCTACAAAAGGATGCCGAGAAACAAAGGAAAGAGAGCTGAAGTGTTATGTAATATAAATCCTCCTCTATGGCAATGAATGCTGGACATTCTGCTCAAAATTGAAGAAACCTCTACGTAATAGATATGTGGTTCTACAAAAGGATGCTGAGAAACAAAGGAAAGAGAGCTGAAGTGTTATGTAATATAAATCCTCCTCTATGGCAATGAATGCTGGACATTCTCCTCAAAATTGAAGAAACCTCTACGTAATAGATATGTGGTTCTACAAAAGGATGCCGAGAAACAAAGGAAAGAGAGCTGAAGTGTTATGTAATATAAATCCTCCTCTATGGCAATGAATGCTGGACATTCTCCTCAAAATTGAAGAAACCTCTACGTAATAGATATGTGGTTCTACAAAAGGATGCTGAGAAACAAAGGAAAGAGAGCTGAAGTGTTATGTAATATAAATCCTCCTCTATGGCAATGAATGCTGGACATTCTCCTCAAAATTGAAGAAACCTCTACGTAATAGATATGTGGTTCTACAAAAGGATGCCGAGAAACAAAGGAAAGAGAGCTGAAGTGTTATGTAATATAAATCCTCCTCTATGGCAATGAATGCTGGACATTCTGCTCAAAATTGAAGAAACCTCTACGTAATAGATATGTGGTTCTACAAAAGGATGCTGAGAAACAAAGGAAAGAGAGCTGAAGTGTTATGTAATATAAATCCTCCTCTATGGCAATGAATGCTGGACATTCTCCTCAAAATTGAAGAAACCTCTACGTAATAGATATGTGGTTCTACAAAAGGATGCCGAGAAACAAAGGAAAGAGAGCTGAAGTGTTATGTAATATAAATCCTCCTCTATGGCAATGAATGCTGGACATTCTCCTCAAAATTGAAGAAACCTCTACGTAATAGATATGTGGTTCTACAAAAGGATGCTGAGAAACAAAGGAAAGAGAGCTGAAGTGTTATGTAATATAAATCCTCCTCTATGGCAATGAATGCTGGACATTCTGCTCAAAATTGAAGAAACCTCTACGTAATAGATATGTGGTTCTACAAAAGGATGCTGAGAAACAAAGGAAAGAGAGCTGAAGTGTTATGTAATATAAATCCTCCTCTATGGCAATGAATGCTGGACATTCTCCTCAAAATTGAAGAAACCTCTACGTAATAGATATGTGGTTCTACAAAAGGATGCTGAGAAACAAAGGAAAGAGAGCTGAAGTGTTATGTAATATAAATCCTCCTCTATGGCAATGAATGCTGGACATTCTCCTCAAAATTGAAGAAACCTCTACGTAATAGATATGTGGTTCTACAAAAGGATGCTGAGAAACAAAGGAAAGAGAGCTGAAGTGTTATGTAATATAAATCCTCCTATATGGCAATGAATGCTGGACATTCTCCTCAAAATTGAAGAAACCTCTACGTAATAGATATGTGGTTCTACAAAAGGATGCCGAGAAACAAAGGAAAGAGAGCTGAAGTGTTATGCAATATAAATCCTCCTCTATGGCAATGAATGCTGGACATTCTCCTAAAAAATGAAGAAAACTGTATGCAGTATATATGTGGTTCTACAGAAACGACAAGTACACTTTTACTAAGTATCGTGTTTTCGAGATAACGAAGAGAAATAAATAAGTAAGACAAACTCATAGGTAAGTAATGAAATAAAAAGATTTACTACATGAAGGTACACTTAGCAATTGACCTAGTGCTAACCCTGGTCAACTCTGCTTATTTACATAAACGGACGATTCCATTCATTTATGACCTATATGACAGCTGAAAATTCTAGAAGGAAGGAGTTGAGAATTCAACACTCACAAGGCATATAGCAAGGATAGAAAATGAAGCAATTTTGCTAAGAGTTACAAATGAAGGATGATGTGGAGAGCCACGATCGCCCACTTCCTGAGAATCTCTTTAACTATCAGCCAAAATCTGTTCGTTCTTTAGTCTCTTAAATGTCAGCACGTAAATCTCTAGTGAGGATTTAGCCGGATTATTTTGCATTAGCCAAGAGTAAAAATACAAGTTAAGTTATTTAAATGTGGGTTATTCTGCCAAGAATGTTTGTATATTTTATTCTTTTGTGCACGCATCGACACACACCCAACTCTGCTTTGTGTGACGTGAGTATTTACTTATAAAAGCAAGATATGACATAACTTATTACAGCAATAAAAACGAACATGATTTTTTTAAATCAAAAAAAAGGAAAAACACAAATGCCTTTGTTGGCAAAAACACGGAAACACGAAGGAAAATAAAATAAAAAAAATGAATTAACAAATTGTAGCTCTCCACACCTCAGAACTCGATGGAGGTAAATAAATATAATTGCTGTGCACACCGATTAGAAAGGTCATGAGAAATAAAATATATATGTCTCACTATATTATTGAAACGACTATATTCTTTCATAAACAGCACTATGTCTACACAACCAATTCTTCTTCATGGGTGCTTGTTTTGACTTAATTAAAATAGTTTGCTATTGTCGTTTTTTTTTAAATCAATCCCTGCCAACCAAGTCAATAAAGCCACTAAGACGCAAAGCGGTAATGAGTGTTAGAGAATATGAGAAAAATAACTATTAAGGAGTAGGATCAATAAAAGAACGGGAATTAAGAAGACAGAATATAACAATGGCATTGCATTTACATTTTTGAAGATCAATGTTGACTGGGAAGCAAGAAACAAGCGAGAATTGCAAGAGAAGAAACTGTTCCATCTAGCAGCCATTTCAACTGTAAAATGACGAGACCTTGCCGCCAATCTAGTACTGCGCTTAAATTCCTAAAGTCTAAAGTAACATAGAAGGAAGTTCATCTGAACAATTACTTGAAAGAATTAATAGAAAAGACACAAGGAAACTATGTTACAGCGGTGGGAAGGTGATTGAAGCCGAGATGCCGTGTCAGAACCCAAAACCGTGCATATTCTTCTTTGGATTTTATTAAGAATCTCTAAATATATAGCAGGAGCACCAGACTAGATGTGGCAGAAATATTCAAAAAATGGCCTTATAAATGTATTCTGACGGGGAAAATTGTCTTTTCAGGACTTTTAGATGGTAGGTAGAATCCGATCTGTACAAGACAGAGTACGTGTCCATTTAGCAGGCTACAGCATATTTCAGACTTTTTATAAGATGTTTCGCGATGGCAAACTCTGATGTGTCAGCACACTTATGGATAACATTGTAATTTAGTATGAGAAAACCGTAACCACATGTAATACAGTATATGGTATTAAGTAAGTTTCTATTCTATTTTTTACTAATGTTCACTTAAGATAAGACCCAAGAGCCACTAAAAGTATAGGGTAACTGAATAAGGTTTCTGTAAGAGGAGGGAGTAAGTACAGATTATGTGAATATGTAGGATAGATAACGGTTTACCCCAGATTTGAAGAAGTTAATCCTGTAGCTTTTTGAGTGAAACTTCTTCTTTACTAATGGAATACGAAGCGAATGAGGACGAATCGACCATGTATACGTGGTATGCTGGGTTTTAGCTGTAAACGTTTGAACGGATTGGACTAAGGAATGTAGAGAGTCCGAATATGTGCCATTTACATAGCCATGTTTCGTCTGTAGAAAAGGAGCTTTAGTGGGAAATAATTCACTACCCACAAGGCCATGTAATTTTTTTAATCAATTCACCCCAATTCACCACAAAGATGCAAGGGTCTACTGGGAGCGAAAGAGAATAGAAAGGCTTTAGAACGAACCAGAAACCAAATCCTAAACAAGAAACAACCGATAAACCTCTACCCCTGTGCAAAAAACAAAAACAGGGAGGATTGTGAACCGGACGACAGAGGAAAGTATCTATTCCTATTGAGGAATAAATCAATAAATACATAAAAAGAAATCAATAAATACATAAAAGCAAATCAATAAGTACATAAAAAGAAATAGTAAATAAAATTTCAGTGTTTAGGCAGAGACGTTAGAAGTATAGAGTTGAAGTAGACTTTCGAAGGAACCCGAAAATCAATCATAACAGGAAACTAGGGAAAAACCTCTGCTCCAGTTCAAAATCGGGAAGAAGTGTGAACCGGACGATAGGCTTTTGAATTTTAAGGCTCCTGTAGAGACAAGGCATGGCAGAAGGAACCGCCTACTTTCTAGAGTGGTACATGGAATCGACCATTCCTCCTGCATCTTGGACGATGGATTGTAAGAGTTCCCGACAGCATCTAGTCCCAGAACATCCAATGAGGATCGTACATGCTAGTAACGTCTTGCAGCGGAGAAGGTTACTATATGGTGTTTTAGGAGCGTATGAAAAGGCAAGACGTGAAGTCCATGAGGTTCTGAAGGTGAATCTTCCCAAAGATATAAAATTCCTCCTGTATTTTCGATAGACATCAGGGTAGAAAGTTTACGGTGTTTTATCTTGACTCTGAAAATCTCGCAGACTGGATATCCTTCATTCCCGTCCTCATCACGGTGACCCGATTGTGTAATCCCCGCGGCACTTTATCTCTAGTCTTCATTGTTATCAATCGCACCTGAAAGATCATTATCCTCAATATTTGCTGAATATGGTTTGAACGGGCGACCGACATCCTGATATGTTCCTGTTTTGGTGCCTACAACAGAATAATCTCATCCACATGCTTCCATCAAGGCCTTGCAAATTGTGATGTTTTCTGCCAAACGACTTGTGAGATGTCAGGTAAACGTCTATGGAGCTGCTTTGCTATTTTTATCCATAGCATGACAAAAGAAGATGGTTTGAAGATAACCTGGTGTGTGCAGTATTTACCAATATTGTCTGGTGATGATCCCATGTTACGCCATTGATCACAAAATTTCTATCAACAGGTGCAGATGACAGAAGATAAAAGTGATTATTTATTTTAGTTTGAGTTCACAAGAAAAGGATTATTTCGACAGAACCAGAATAAAATCGATAAGTTAATCTGGTATTCTGAAGACATCTGGCATAGATTGAACGATTGGTTGGTTGGTTGGTTGATCGATCGAATTATTTTAATCGATGTAAACAACGTGCAACCAGTTTCTTACTTCCACTGCTATAGAGAAACAGGCCTACGCTAGTATAAAGAGTCCAACTCTCACTAGGAGTCATACCGTTTGGATGTTCCACGTGAATGAGCGAATATCTATATCTTGTTAATTTAGGAAAAGCCACCGAAGTGACTACAGACGAGGGCGGAAAATCATTAAAACGGTTCATTAAATACAATGCGAGAAATTGTCTATAGTTCTCATCGTCAGTTCTACCGATTCCCGGACATTTTCTGTTCATTCTCATAACTGTTATTTGTCTGGAGAAGTCGAGATGATGACCTCAATCTGACGTCGTATTAGACAATATATATATATATATATATATATATATATATATATATATATATATTTAAACAACAAATTTCCCATGATTTTTCTGGAATGCTATTTACTAACCAGACGTTTCCTCTGTAGGTAAATGGTATAGTATATCAGGCTATATATATATATATATATATATATATATATATATATATATATATATATATATATATATATAAGTGTAAGTGTGTGTTTATATATACATATATATATGTATGTATATATATGTGTGTGTGTCTGTGTGTGTGTATTTATGTGGTGTGTGAGTGTTCAAGTAGTCTGAAGATCTCGTGTGTGTGAAACTTGAGTTACAGCTATAGCCTTGCCTTCATAGAATTTAACATAGGTAAGCATTTTTTGCTCGGTCTCGGAGATCTAGGCTTCGAGCACTTTGCTGAGTAGGTAAGTTTGCCTTTGAACTTTTTTCAGTTTCTTTTTTTTTCATTATTGTCGTTTTTATCAAAGGCTATATATAGATTGGTGTTTTAGTTTTTGACAAGTTGTCAGTCAGTTATATGACATGCGTGATCATACTCGCTTAGGCGATCATGTATCTTTCGATACATGACTGAATACGCATATTTTTTACGCGGTAGACCAGTTGCCATCCAAAGCTATAGAACCCGGTCTGACCTGACATTTAGCTGGTCGGAGAAGACGAGGATTCATGCCATTCCCAGGGGTATTAGCACGCAAGTTCTCAATCCGAGCCACTATCCATTACTCCACCGTGCCTCCCTATATATATATATATATATATATATATATATATATATATATATATATATATATATATAAATATAAAGACCTATACCTACAGAAGAGGAAAAAGAGAGAGGACGTCATTTTACCTTCAGGAGACCCTTTCGGTCAACACTTTATCAAACGGAGAACGTTGCCGCGTAGAACAAAATACTCAATGACACATTTATAAATAGCGTTTTTTTTTTCTATTTTATACTCTTTTGAAACATTTTATTTCATTTTTAGTCGTTAATTTATTTACAGTTAAAATCTATTTTAATCGTGTTCCAAATTTCCCTCCTTATTCGATCCTCATTGGGTGCCCTATACTTTCGGCCTTGTGCTTAGTAAATCACTATATATTCGTCAGTTACGCTCAGAAAGCGACAGCGATATTAACTATGTCGCAGTCATTTCTAAAAAGATGCACTGTGCTTACACCAGATGATACCAACTATTGGAGGTTAACTTAGTTCAGGGTGTTATTTCAATTGACTGCAGATTTCACACAGTATGACACTAATTAGACACTAATTAAAATACATTTGACATTTTTACACTTACCATAATAATCGATATCAATTCACTTTGATATCAGAATGTCTGCTTTATAACGAACTTCAACTAATGTAAGGTTTTCTATAAGTAAACGAAAAATCATTACTTTATGAAAATTTAATCAATAATATTACGATAATAAAAGCAATAATATAATGCTAAGTAAACCAATAATGCTCTGTTATTAAAACCAATAACATTATATGAATCTTATTCTATGTACCGTGTCTCTTCAAGATGTTAGCGATCATGGCTCTCCACAATTTCCCGTCCCTCACTACTTTTAATAATTTTTTTATCTCCCCAAACTTAAGCCCTCCATAGTTAGGCTATGCGCTGTCTTCTTCAGTCTCTCGCACCTTCAATGTGTCCTGTGTGTGTCCCATTTTCCAAGTCCTCTTTCCTCATTATATGAGAAAATTCATATTGCTATGAAAACATGACCAATAATATTATAACAAAATCTCTAATATTCTTATATGAAACTCAATACAATTATAAGAGAACCCCTATGATAATATATCCAGTAATACGATGATAATAAAATCATTGAAACTATTATAAAATTTCAATAATTCTAAGAAAATAAATACTATATGAAATAATAAAGCCTATAATAATGTTATAAAAAATCAATAATGCTATAAGAAATTTCATATTATTATCATAATAAATTAAATCATATTTCTATAATAAAATCTATAATACTATGATAAGAAGGTTAATAATGCTATAAAATCAATCCTATTATGATAATACAATCTATATTACTTTATAAATAAATATTGCTATAAGAAAATTATTATTATTATAATAAAACTAATAATAATAAAATAATAAACTAAATAATGTTATGATAAGAAAACTCACAATATCATAATAAAACCAATAATACCGTAATAAGAAAATCAATAATACTATAAAGAAACTACCAATAATATGCTATTACCTGAAAATGAAAAAAAATTCCCTTTCTTTAAATATTTTATAGAATATAAAGTTTCTTTAATATCTTAATTTGTTATTGACTTACCGTCAGAATTGTGTTCGACTTATACAAGAGGCTTACCAGAAATTGCCGATTCCTTGACCAGAAGGAAAGATATACTAATGTCCGATATAGAATTATACACGAATCTACATCGTTTGTTTCCTACCAGGGTTTATTCTTCCCCAATTCAGGACAGTGGCGCTCCATAATCTTCCTCGATAATGCTTGGCTATGTATATTCATTCTGTGCGCCAAGTAAACACCAATTACAATCCCGATTTCAATTCCCGTGGACCGGACGCGATTATTCCACGCAGATAATCTCAGTTCTAATCCGTCTCTCCCTACAGAAGCCGCGGGGCGTTTCGGGTCACAGTTTAATTTACCAAGATCGTCCATATCGTATCAGGGGAGCCAGATGTCCGCGCTGGCCTCTCGTTGTCTTCTGTTTCAGATCTGCCAACTGAGGTAATCTGCGTTGTGTCAGAGCTGACCACAGAACGCGACGTTGCTTGGCTCAAGCCGCTCTGCAGTGGTTGATTCGGGGTTAGGGGGAACGAGAGAAAGAAATAATCGATACTCCTCCCACTTCTTCTTCTTCAAGACGTCGTTTTCGTCTCTCTTTCGTCCACTCATTCGCATATTCCATTCGTATAATACAGCTGTGACCGGAGGAGTCGCGCAATCGTCTTTTATTGAGCGTTACGCCTATTATGGGAAAAACATTTCCTTTTAGGATATAATCATGACACTGGACATCATGGTTTTTGCTGTCAAATTCTTGCTTGAGGTCCCTTTTAATTTCTTTTTATTTACTCTGACTGACTACATACAAAAGTAATTCTTTTCCACCTGCAGAATTCTTTCTTTAACCAGCCTAACTACTCTGTCTTCAAATATGCGATTTGACATTTACTGCTCTTAGCTTTGTTTCCTATCGAATTGAATTGAAGGAAATGGGAAGTAGAAAGAGTATGTTGCGCCAATCTTCGAAATGAACAAAGCTTGTCTGAATTGGAAATCAACTTTTAAAATGGTCGTCATTACTTGAATTGCGGACACACATTGGTGGCACTGGAAGGAAAAACTCAACGACGTCATCTATCTATCTATCTATCTATCTATCTATCTATCTATCTGTTCCAGTCTTTCTTCGTCTTTTCATTATCTATCTATCTATCTATCTATTTGAGTCTATTCGTATATGTGTTCCATATTTCTGTTAATTTCTATCATTTAATATCCCTCCCTCTCTCTCTCTCTCTCTCTCTCTCTCTCTCTGTATATATATATATATATATATATATATATATATATAATTCATCTTAACTAAATCTATTCATCTCTAGCTAAGGCTAACCTCCTATAATGTGCTGTTTATCTATCTATCTATTTATCTATCTATCGATTATTTTATTTCCTTTGATTTCTGGTGTGTACTCATTTCTTTCCGGGTCCCAACTAGAGGCTTATGGTCAGAAATGGCATCATGACATTTTCCACTAAGAAAATATTTAAAAAATCACTTATATTTTACATAAATAAAGTCCTTCGTAAGGTGTGGGCTGTACTCGTGAGAACAATTTTTTGTATTTATTTAAGGCATGGACTACCAGGGATTCCTTCACTGAGTCTATAGGAATCTTTTCCAATCAATCCGAGGCCTCCAACTACCACTGAAATTGTTGATGTTCTCATGTGCCACATTTTAGAGATTTTGATTTCAAGGTCCTTGTATTTCGATAGCTTTTTGAAGATACATTTGCAGTCTGCAGGGGCTGCCATATCAATAAGAAGGCAATTTTTTGTTTGCAGTTTATAATAACCCAGAAGCAAATGAGTATACAATAGAAATCAAATGAAATAATAATAATAATAGATAGATAGATAGATAGATAGATAGATAGATAGATAGATAGATAGATATCGGTATTAGAGACCACTATCTATCTATCTATCTATCTATCTATCTATTATTATTATTATTATTATTATTATTATTATTATTATTATTATTATTATTATTATTATTTCCTTTGATTTGTGTTCTATGCTCATTTCCTCCCGGGTCCCAACCAGAGACCTAAGTTCAGAAATGTCATCATGACATTACCACTGAACATTTTCGAACCTAAATGAACCCACATTTTACATTGATAAAGCCCTTCGTAAAATGTGATTTGTACTGATGAGAACAAGTTCGTTTGTATTTCTTTAAGACTACCAAGGATCTGTTCAGTAAATCTATGAAAACATTTCCCAGTTACACCGAGGCCGCCAACCACAACTGGAATTAGTGATGTCTTCATGTGCCACATTTTTTTGATTTCCACTTCAAGATCCTTGCATTTTGGTAGTTTTTTGAAGATATTCTACTTTTTTCTTCTTCTTCTTCTTCTTCTTCTTCTTCTTATTATTATTATTATTATTATTATTATTATTATTATTATTATTATTATCTTCAGAATATTATGGTGTTGCTCAAATCACTGACACTTTTCTTGATAGAACACGTTACCTAAAAGAAAAGAGTCGTGTCTCCCCTAGTGTAGTTGTTACCACAGGGCGTTAGAATCGTTACCTTCCAATTTCGAGTGTGGCAATTAAGAAAAAAAGCCATTTTACAAATTAGTGAAACCAGAAAGTCATACTTCTACATTACAACTCTGTCCAAACTTCGATTTTTAAACGCAAAATATAATAATATTAGTGGAACAGGAATATGTTCTTTATGCGTTATATTTATCAAACATGGCGTCTTAAAACTGTCAAATTTGTTTCGATAAAATGTTCAATTCTAATTTCTTTCAGAAGGTAGGCGGTTATGACTCTCCATAGATTTCTTTTCTTTTCTTATCTGTGAATTGCAATGACATTTTAGGAAAAACAGTGGAATGTTTTCCACTTACCAAAACAGCATTCCTTATCAGTTTAAACGCTTAAAGATATCTTTCATCTTCTAAATTTCATTGATATTCCATCGAAGCCCGAGTCATTTTTTCAAGGTGTCATTGAAAAAACATCTCGAACATTGGTGCAGAATTATACGTCGTCCTCAAATCATTTGAGAGCCGAATCGACACAATTCTCAGTGCTTAATATTTGTCCTGATTTCCTATTTCTCCATTGAGTACAAGTTTTTATGCACAGATTTCTGTTTCTTCGTTCTTTGATAAATTTTTTTCCAGTTTTCGCCTGTCCAGTTCATGAAGGGCCCAAATGTCTGTCTGCGCAAATATTTATTCCTTTTGATCATATTTCCGCTGTTGACTCTCGTTTCAAAAAGCTTCCTTCTACTCCAGAGATATTTTCTAATTTTTTCGCCCGTTTCATTTTGTTTCATTGAGCTCAGTCTTAGATATTCATCGTTTCTCATTCTCTTTATATTCTTTAGAGATAGCAGGAGTCACGGTAAGCTGGAAGAAAGCAATGAACATCAAGACAGAATGCATGGTTGTTAGCAAAACGAACAGACCAAGATGCCAGGTATCATTTTTTACGGCTTATCAACCATTTGCAGGTTATTTAAAGCCAGAAAATAATTTTTAAGAATTTAAGAATTTTTCTTTTTAAGATAATAATTTTTTTTCTGAATTAAAAATATTTATTTAAAATTCTCAAAATAATGACCGGAATGAGGGTACAAAATTTCGCGCCAAAATGGGTGGAACAACGTAACTATGGGAACGAGTCTGGTGAAGTTTTACAAGTGCCTTTATGCGATTCTCTTCTTCTCATACCGACTGATCAGATAGATATAAATCCTTCTAATTAAACACTAACTTGGGTTGAACTGGATTCATGCCTTTCCCAAGGGTATTTGCGCATAAGTGAATATCAAGCACCCGACAGGGATTAAATCTCGGCCCTCTGATTCCCAGTCTTAACTACCTTGAAAGTGTTTTAACAAACGATAGAAAACATACTAACAAAATCGAAAAATGTATTGAAAGAGCGAAAGATGCTTTCCAAAAGTTAGACTAAGTATTAAGAACCTGGAAAATGTCGTTGGAAACTATTAAATCAGTGCCCAACTGCTATTTAATATTAGTAAATGCGAGACAATTGCCTCATAGATCAGTTCTACAGAAGGATGCTGCGTATGTTTTAATGGGGGAGGGACTTATACATAGAATCAGAAAGAGACATAAATATTGGGGACATAAGGATAAAAAGAGGCTTTTGGAAAATTTGACACTCACAGGCCATTTTGAAATTAAAGCAGAAGGAAAAACCTAACAATCTTGTTTAAATTGATGTGAGATCAGAGTGTAGAAAGGATAGTAAAAAGAATATGCTGCTAAGAACTACAAAGGACAAGAAGATGTGGTGAGCCGTGATCGCTCATGTCCTAAAGTGAGACTGCACATAAAAGAAGAATAAGAAGTTTGTAATAAGTGAGTTTACCTCAAGAAGAATGAATGGTATTGGCAGATGTAACTATATTTTCAATCAATTATGTGACATGCGTGATCATGTATTTTTCGATATATGACTGACGAGGCAGATTTTTCCCGCAGTAGGTTGCCATTTCTATTTTGCGGTAGACCAGTTTCCGTCCAAGGCAACTGTCCTGCTATTTACCCATAGATGTGGGGAGAAGAAGAGGATTCATACCTTTCCCAAGGGTATTAGTACATAAGTGAATGTAATGGATTCGACTGGAATTCGAACTCGGCTCTCCGATTTCGAAATCCGAAAACCATTACTCCACCATGTCGCCTATATTGTAAATGAATGATATCATAGTACAAAAATAATGGAGTAGATAGGGTCACCTATCATCCGGTTCACACTCCCCCGCGGTCTTTTGATCGGGAGTTGAAGTTTATCGCTTGTTTCCTATTTAGTATTGTGTTTCCGGTTCCTTCTAAAGTCTACTTCAACTCAAAACTTCTAACGACTTCATCTAAAAAACTGAACTTGTATTTATTATTGAATTACTTTTTCAAGATAGGAGTAGATAGATTCGCCTATCGTCCACTTTACACTCCTCCCTGGTCTTTTGAACAAGGGTAGAAGTTTATCCCTTGTTTCCGAATTGGGTTTCCGATTCCTTCTAAGGTTTCTTTCCTTCTCTTTCACTTCTGTTGGACCCTTGTACTTTGGTGGCTTTATCGCCTTGAATGGGATGAACTGATCTATAAAAATGAACATCGCAGTAACAGCATCGATTACATAAATTGGTTTCCTTTCATTTTACAAGCGACATCAAAACCTGAGAGTCAGCAACTCCCAAATTTAGAAACACTATCTTATAACACTTTTAATGTTGTTTGAAAAGGGAGTGAAATATTTGACCAGACACGAAATACGTACTTCGCTTTTATAGAAGAGATGTCTACATTAAGATCACGTTAAAAAACTATAGAAGAAAAAATAATTTATTAAAAATATATTTATAGACAAAAGCAATTTTCCAGCGTCTCCGCGCTCCCATCTGAAAAGCTAATTTCAAAAAGTCTAATAGATCGAATCTTAAAGAAATGTGGCAGCTTAAAAGGAGGCAGACAGACCTACTCACAAATATACATTAATATAAAGAGGTTTGCACGGGGACTCGTTTAAATCGATGCATAGCTAAAGAAGTGTTTGAAAAATTTATTTTATATGCCTAAATACAAATGAAAACTATCTTTTCTTTCTATCTATCTTCCTTTATTTCTAAGTTTCTTTTTTCTTTCCTTTTTCTCTTCGTCTTTCTTTTCTACTTCTTTTCTTTTTCATTTCTTTCTTATTCCTTCTGTTTTCATTTTTCTTCCTTTCTTCTTAGTTCTCTATTTTTCTTCCTTTCGCTCTCTATTCTATTTTTCTTTCATTTTTTATTTTTCCTTCTATTTTCCTTCTTTTTTCTATTTGCTTTCTACTTTGCCCTTCATTATTTACTTTCTCTCTCCTTTCTTTCTTTCTCTATCTCTCTCTCTCTCTCTCTCTCTCTCTCTCTCTCTCTCTCTCTCTCTCTCTTTCTGTGTGTTTCTTCTTTCTTTTTCTGTTTTTCTTTGGGGTTTTTTTTTCAACCTTTCTTCCATTTCCTTCCTTATCCTTTCTGTCTCTTCTTTCTGCATTTTTCTCGCTTTCTTTCATTCCATTAAACAAGTGCACATTTACACAAAAGCAAGTTTATGCAGACACGCACAAAAATGCTTCTCCAGCGCCATGATGCCATATATACAAAACATCGTAGGGACGATATGACAAAGCAAAAACCCAAACCTTTATGTCAAATATTTATTAAGAAAATAATAAATACATTTCCTTATACATCATGGCACACATGACTACTCGAAAAAAAAAACGAACGATTATATTGAATCAGTTGTTAGGTCTGCTGCTCGGAAAATCGTCTGTCACTCTGTCGTGACAGACGATTTTACTTGCCAGAATCTATTTTACAGCTAAGCAAGTCTGACATTCGTCCGTTCATCGCATATTACTGCCACATCTTCTGCTATATATCTAGAGATTCTTGATAAAATCCAAATAGAATCTGCAACGTTATCGGTCCTGACTTGGCATCTCGGTCTCAATCGCATTCCCTTCTCCGTGACGTAGCTCCCCTCTGCCTTTTCTATGAATAATTTTATGATAATTGTTCTGATCAGCTTTCCGCTTTGCTATCTAGACGTTTAAAATTTAAGTGCAGTACTAGATTGGCGGTAAGGTCTCATAATTTTACAGTTGAAATAGCTAAATGTAACTCTATTTGTACAGATTTTTGTTCTCTTGCAATTCTCACTAGTGGGACTTTCTTCCGGCTTCATATCAACTTTGATCTTCAAAAATTGTCTCTTAATTTCTGTTCTTTCATTGTTCTCTTTCTCCTTTGTAATGTGTTTCTTTTTCTCATATTCTTTCACACTCAGTAACACTTTGCTTCTTAGTGGCTATAGAGTCTTGCTTGGGGTGAATTGATAAAAAAAAAAGTTCCTGCAATTTGCTTTCTATGGGTCTGCGTATTTTAGCTATTAAGATTTTATTCCCCAATACTAAATCACTATATATTGTAAATGAATGATATCATAGTACAAAAATAATGGAGTAGATAGGGTCACCTATCATCCGGTTCACTCTCCTCCGCGGTCTTTTGATCGGGAGTTGAAGTTTATCGCTTGTTTCCTATTTAGTATTGTGTTTCCGGTTCCTTCTAAAGTCTACTCCAACTCAAAACTTCTAACGACTTCATCTAAAAAACTGAACTTGTATTTATTATTGAATTACTTTTTCAAGATAGGAGTAGATAGATTCGCCTATCGTCCAGTTTACACTCCTCCCTGGTCTTTTGAACAAGGGTAGAAGTTTATCCCTTGTTTCCGAATTGGGTTTCCGATTCCTTCTAAGGTTTCTTTCCTTCTCTTTCACTTCTGTTGGACCCTTGTACTTTGGTGGCTTTATCGCCTTGAATGGGATGAACTGATCTATAAAAATGAACACCATGGTAAAACTTTTTTTTCTATTAAGATCATCTCTCTGTACGGGTTGAATAAATCCGGTAAGAAGATATGTCCTTGTCTTACGCTCCTTTCTAGTTTTGTGACCCTGACCAATTCCTTTTCCATCCGTATGCAGACGGCTAATCAATAGAATTCAAGATTAAATTACTAGAGGCACACGTGGGAACCTGTTGAGCTATACAATCTTGTCTGCAGATAGACAGACGCAAAACCATTAGAATGTCAAAAGCCCATATATGTCTGTTCCTCATTGTGGAAACCCATCGAGAAATATTTAGAAACAGAGAAAAGAAGATATGTACACACTGACACTCCAGACACACAGGCTTACAGCCATGTCACCTTGAAGCACCGGTTCTCTTACGATGAACGAAGACCTGTTCGTCCCTAGATGGGTGACCACTTGGAAATACCAGATGCTATAAGCATGGATGTGCGAATGGAGTAAGTGATAACGGCACGTAATGGGAAATAGGAAAGACGAGTTCAAATTCCAGTCGGGTTCGTTATATTCACATACGCGCAAAATACCTCTGGGTAAGATATGAATCCACCTCTTCTCCCCCAACTATGGGTTAATTACTAAGACCTGTATCAGTAAATCATTGTTATCTCAAAAGAAACTTTACAGTCTACCGTCCTGGGTATGACAATAGACTACATCTGGCAGCAAGTCTTCTGATCGGGGGGATTGGAGTTTTGAAAAGCGTAGAACCAATTCTTAATTGCTGTTGTTCCCAGGTCCACTCTGACCCGTTGTGGTAGCACCTGATGGGTTCCAGCTGTGGGTAACTGTTTAACCCCCAAACTAGGGTCAAAACACAATGAAAGTATAAAAATATAATTTCATATTAAAAATACTATCAATACATTTATGAGGAAAAAAATTCCAAAAATATATTTTTTTAAATTAAATTCCGAATGCTCCCAAGAAAATTAAATTTCGGTTTTAAATTATCCATAAGGAGTTAATATAATGCTAAAAAAACAAACCTTTTTACAGTCTAAAAATATTTTCTGCTTTTAAATAACCTGCAACAGGTTGATAAGCTGTAAAAAACAAATCAATCAATTTGGACACGCACACAGTCATGTAATCCTGTACAGAGAAGCAGGTAAATACAAAATTGTTAAATTCACCCGTCGAGTTCCATTAAGGGCCGAAATTCTGAAAATTCTCTTCGAAGATTATATTAATAACATTTGGCAGATAAAAAAAAAAATTATCTAGAGTCATAATGAGACTGCACGTGACGTCCGCCGCCGAGAAGATGAAGAGAAAATGAAAGGCAAATCTGCCGCTCCTCATTTCAAAGATTACATGTTTATCATGTTTTCGTGGATCAGTAATAATCGCGGGCCTTGGGCAAAACTCTAGATTCCGTATAACACGTGCTTGTCTAAGTCAATGTTTAAGTCAGCCTTAAACTAGAAAGGACTAAGTTACTTGATGCAGTGCCATTTCACTAGATAGATTAGTTTCTAACCATATCTTGTCGAAACATCAATTCTCGTACCATCACAGAAGTTAAGCAACGTCAAGCCTGGTCAGTACCTAGATGGGTGACCGCTTGGAAATACCAGGTGCTGTAAATTTGTATGTATGATAATTATGCGTCATGCGTGATGCACGCTTAGGCGATCATGTATCTTTCGATACATGACTGACGAGGCAGATTTTTCCCGTAGTAGGCTTCCATTTCTTTCTGTGGTAGACCAGTTGACATCCAAGGCTATAGAACCCGGTCTGACTTGCTATTTACCCATAGCTGGGGGGAGAAGAAAAAGATGCATACCTATCCCAAGGGTATTAGCACGTATGTGAATGTAATGGATTCAACTGGAATTCGAACCCCAAGGGTTACGTAATATCACTCCTATATGCCAGTGAAAATCTCCTATCACCAATGCTGAAATGAATAACCCAACGTTTAACAGTGTTTACATCCACTGTTCGTTCTCCGTAAACGTTCTACAAGCGTCGGTGAATTTCAGAAAATACATTTTTTGTTCGCATGGAGGACTTCAATAACACGCGTTACCTTCATACGCTCTTTCATGTCAGAAGTCTTTTTGATAGACTGCCGCTTATTTTCTATCTGTAACAAAACCAAATAAATCAAGGGTTATCAACAGGCAGGTACAAACTCTATTGAAATACCTCCAAGATTCGCATCTGATACACTGGGCTCACGTAATAAAACAGTAGTCCTTACTTACGGAGTATCCTGCATAGGGTTTGTTTATTGTCTTATTTAAATTTAAGGGAACCAGTATCATACATGAGACTTTATAACATTTCCACCGATATCCTACCACTGAACTACACCATATATAATCCCTTATAGACAAAACTTCTATTTGCCCAGGAGAGGCGCCTGCGATAGATATTTCCGTCACAGATGGAAAATGGCTGAATTTTCTCTTCGCTCGTCCGTTGCATCTCTTTCGATTATTTGAAGCGTTTAATCGGACAAGCACCGGGATTTTTTTAAATTCTTTTGTAAAGATGAAGAAAAACACTATTAACATTTTTAAATGCCTATCTAATCGAAGGAAGAAAAGGATTTATCTTTTCTGTTTTTTTCTGTTCGTTGGTGATCTAAGAAAAGATAAACACAGGTATTTGATATCTGTCTATATTTCTGAAATATTGCAATTATTTACCGTATTTACATTGTGTGGACTACTGTCCTCACCTTTATCATATTCACGACGTTTCGAACGTTATACGCTCCAGCCTTCTTCAGGATTTGTCTATATTTCTGAGATAAAATATTGTAATTATTTACAGTATTTCAGATTGTTGACCTCATCTTTATTGCCATATTTACGACGTTTCGGCCGTTTTAAGCACTGGCCTTTTTCAGGTGATTGATTATATGGAGATAACTGACACATCCGGAAGAGGCACGTGGAACTAGAACAATCTACCCCGGTGGACGAAATAAAGGGTTCAGTTCGACATTCCAATCAACTGAAGAAGGTCGGAGCTTACAATGGCCGAAACGTCGTGAATATGGCAATAAAGATGAGTTCAACAGTCCGAACAATGTAAATAACAGGTATTTGATTTGTTTAAAAATTTGTCCCAATTATATTCTGCAATGTTTCTCTCATTGTTCCTATCTTACAAGCTATTATTTTCGCCTATTAGTTTTTTTAAAGGAATTTTTGACTTCATTATCAGAATGGGAAATGAAAATGGTCGGATTAAAATCTGCTAGGTTTTGTATGTTGTGACGACATAAGTTATTCAGATGACATAGAGTTGATACAGGACCCAGAAAGAAATCTGCAAGAACTCTTCCAGAAGAAAGGAAAGTGAGACTAAACATTAATCAAGGAAAGCAGAAAGGCTCCTTAAGTAGGTTAACAAACGAGAAGGGAACCCCTTTATACTAAGCGTCCTGGGTACGACGTTAAACTGCATCCAACAGCAAGGCCTCTGATCAAGAGGTTTTGAGGAAGCGTGGAACCACCTCTTAATTGCTGGTGTTCCCAGGTCCACCCAGACCCGCAGTGGTAGCACCTGTTGGGGTCCCAGCTATGGGCAAATAGTGAACTTCCATGTTTGTACCATGTCCTGGGTATGACGACAAACTACATCCGCGTCCTGGGTATGACGACAAACTACATCCGCGTCCTGGTTATGACGAGAAACTACATCCGCGTCCGGGGTATGACGACAAACTACATCCGCGTCCTGGGTATGACGACAAACTACATCCGCATATTTGAACTTTATTTGAGTAGCTAAGCAATTAAATTTTATCAACAAAATAATTGCTTTTTTATAAAGATCACAAAAGACCAGAATGAAAATGAAAAAATATTATTACCAGCTCTACGTTTTTGAAAAATATTATTACCAGCTCTACGTTTTTGAAAAATATTATTACCAGCTCTACGTTTTTGAAAAAATATTATTACCAGCTCTACGTTTTTGGAAAAATATTATTACCAGCTCTACGTTTTTGAAAAAATATTGTTGCCAGCTCTATGTTTTTGGAAAAATGTTATTACCAGCTATACGTTTTTGAAAAACCAGAATGAAAATGAAAAAATATTATTACCACCTCTACGTTTTTGAAAAATATTATTACCAGCTCTACGTTTTTGAAAAATATTATTGCCAGCTCTACGTTTTTGAAAAATATTATTACCAGCTATACGTTTTTGAAAAAAACATTACCAGCTCTACGTTTTTGGAAAAAACATTATTACCAGCTCTACGTTTTTGAAAAAATATTATTACCAGCTCTACGTTTTTGGAAAAATATTATTACCAGATATACGTTTTTGAAAAATAATATTACCAACTATACTTTTTGGAAAAAAACTTTTTCAGCATTGAATGGCCCAACGAAGGTCGATATGCTGGTTAAATAATCAATCAATCAATCTTTATATTAAGATGACATTTAATTAGATAGCCTGACGGAGCCCAGGCCGGTTTGAATCCAAAGTTTTTCTTCTTCTAGACCGGTTGCCACCCAAGGCTATGAAGCCCAGTCTGTCCTGCTATTTACCCATAGCTGAGAGGAGAAGAGGAGGATTCATACGTTTCCCAAGTTAATGGATCCAACTGGAATTCGAACTTGGCTCTCCGATTCCTCAATCCGAGCCGCTATCCATTACTCCACCGTGCCTCCTCCTTGTAAGATGACGGAATATATAAATGGCAGTAAAAGGAACAGTCAAAACGTGAACTAGAAACTGAAGATAAGCAAAATCAAGAAAGTAAGAAAATTTAATTATCTGGAAAGTGTTTTAAAAGAAGACGGAAAATGTGACATCGAAATGCAAAGGTGCATTGGAATTGCAAAATATACCTTCGAAAAGAAAACGAAAATTATTTTGAAATAGGAATTTTTGGCTCGAAACAAAGGAAATAATCACATAATAATCAGTTCTCCAACGTGACAGTGAATATTAGACAGTCTCCTCGCAGGTGAAGAAGCGACTTGAAGCAGCAAAAGAAAAGAAAAGTGTACTGAACTGTTATTTAAAAATAATCTTTCTATAGGGCAGTGAATGCTGGACAGTTTCCTCACAGATGAAGAAGTGACTTGAGGCAACAAAAATTTGATCCTACAAAAGGACATTGATGTTACCATGGACCGAATATGTGAGTAACGACGAAGCTTTACAGAAAATGGAAAAAGATGGACACTTATACTTAACAACATAAAAACGGTTGAAATGACTAGGGCATAAATTGAGGAAAGAAGGCTTAGAAAATTTAACACCTACAAAAGTTATCGATGGAAGGAAGGGCAGAGAAAACAACGAGCAACCTACCTAACGAGCCGGGGTAAATTGATGACAGAACGGAGGTTGGGTGAAGATAGGAACAGAATAGGAATTTCGGCCTGAATTATTTACCCTATTTACAGGCTCACGGCCATAGCACGTTGGAATACGGTTTCTCGTACGTTCAACAAAACTGAACAACGTCAGTCGGGTCAGTGCCGAAATGGGTGACCGCTTGGGAATACCAGGTGCTGTAAGCTTCGATGTTCAAGAGGTGTAATAGATAACAGCTTATAATTAGAGATGGTAGAGCCGAGTTCCAATTCAAGTCGATTTCGTTAGATTCACTTGCGCACAGACTCCCTTGGGAAATGTATGAGCCCACCTCCTCCCACCATAAATGGGTTGATTAGTAGGACTTCTATCAGGAAATCATTATTATCTCCAAAAATAGTTCCTGGCTTTAAACAACCCGCAAAATGTTGATAGTCTGCAAAATCAAATCATGCCCCATTGCACACTTTCCATGCAGACTATTGTCCTTATCTTTGTTGTTGTTATCCCAATATCCTAGTGGATTAAAGCGTTCGTTTATGAATTTGATGATTTATTAATTGTGAGTTCAATCCCTGAGCCGGGCAGTGTGTGTATTTGGACTCAGTGAAAACGGTGTAAGCAGTACTAAAACTAAAGAAGTAGACGAGATATCCCTAGGCGTGGCCAGTGGAACGAGAACAATTCGGAATTCCTTGTAGGTTCCCCGAATCGGTATATATCTGATGAAGGCCGGAGGCCACAACGGCTGAATCGTTGTGATAACAACAAATATAGGGACAAGAGTCTGCATATAAATAGCGTAATTAAAGAATAGGAAGTTACGGAGAGCCATGAACGCGCACATCATTAACAGACACGGTACATATAGGAAGAATGTTTTATATGAAATCAGCTTGACGTGAACATTTTTATCTTTGTATGGTTCTTCGAGATCTTAACTAAGTTAAAGAAAAGAAAGAATGGGCCATGAAGAAAAAAGGTAATTAAAGATGGAATCTATCAGGTCATCCCATAAGTTCTGTCAGAATTTTGAATAAAGAAAACAAGTGACCAAATGTTACATTTAATTACAGATTCAATCAACAATGTATTTTCCCTGATTATCTTGACTTCCTTCCATCTATTAACAAGCTTACTAATTCCATTACTGTAAAATTCTTTGGGCTTTGATTCGAAGAACTCACCTCTTCCTGTGTTACAAAAGCTGTTTCTTCCAAATTATTCTGTAAGCTACGAAACAAATGGTAGTCTGAAGGAGCAAGGTCGGGAGAATAAGGTGGATGAGGAATTTTCTCACAACCAAGTTCTTCGATTTTTTGTGACGTGATTCTTGCTGTGTGTGGTCGCGCATTGTCCTGATGAAACATCACCCGTTTTCGATTCACTAGAGCAGGTCTTTTTTTCCTCAAAGCTTGGTTCAAACGCTCTAATTGCTGACAGTATATTTCAGCATTAATTGTTGCATTAGGTGGTAAGAATTCAAAGTGGATTATTCCTTGTCAATCCCACCATATTGAAAGAAGAACCTTTTGCCCATGAAGTTCCCTTCTCGGCTGTGGCTGGGGTCCTTCCCCTTTACCAAGCCACTGTTTACGACGCTTAACATTTCGATAAAAGATCCATTTTTCATCGCCAATCACAAGTCTATCCAAAAAAGGTGAAACAAGTTGGCGAGAATGGAGAGAAGAGCAGATGTCAACTTGGGATTTGAGGTTGTTTTCAGACAATTCATGAGGCACCCATTTTCCAAGTTTAGGAACTTTTCCAAGTTGTTGAAGATGACGATGAACAGTTGTATGGTTTGAACTAAGAACCACTGCCAATTCCTCAACTGATAAAGCAGGATTTTCTTCAAGGGCTGCTTCAAGAAGCTTTTCATCAAACTCAACTGGATGTCCGGTTCGATCTTCATCTTCAAGGGTGAAATCTCCACCTCTGAATTTTGCAAACCATCTTCTGCTAGTTCTTTCATTTACACATTCCTCTCCATAAACTGAGTGAATGTTTCTAGCCGCTTCGACTGCTGAGTTTCCTTTCTTGAACTCATAAAGCATTATGTGCCTCAAATGATTCTTGGGTACTTCCATGTTAGCAGGGTTTTAATCAAACAAAATTTAATTTTATTGTTCACTGAAATAAAATTTGATCAGTTTAAATGCATCTAAACATAAAAATAATGTTCATCTCCATTAGACATTATAAAATACTCTTTAAATTTCGTTCATTTTAACAAAAAGTTAAAATTCGGACAGAAGTTATGAGATGACCTAATACTTCGTCGAGAAAGCGTTTCGAATAACCGCAGCGTACCATTAGTAACCAAACTGTTTTGCCTCAAATTTCCACTTGGACGCAGAAAAATATGCACCTGTGTTTTATAGACTGCCCAAAGGCGTTCGACAAAGTATGCCAAAAAGATCTGCTAGAGCTGCTCAGCAACCTTGACATATTCGGGAAAGATATTAGAATAATCAAAAATCTCTACTGGCAGCAAACTGCCTGCATACGAATAAAAAATGATTTTAGCAGATATACAAAAATAGAAAGGGGTGTAAGGCAAGGATGTGTCTTCTCACCAGACTTATTCAACCTATACAGTGAGGCACTTCTGAAAGCACTAGAAATCCTACCAGAATTCATCATTGGTGGCCACAATCTTAATAGCATAAGATATGCAGATGACACAGTGCTGCTAGCAGATATAGAAAAGAAAATAGAAAACCTTCTACTGAAGGTAGTGAAGGAGAGCAAGAAGAAGGGACTAAGCATAAACTACAAGAAGACAGAATCTATGGTCATCAGCAAAAAGATGAGCCCAAATTTAAATTTACAGGTCAGGGACACTAAAAATCAAGCAGGTACAGAAATTTCAATATTGGAGAAGTGTTCTAACAGGACGGAAAGTGTGACACTGAGATTTGAAAAAGTATTGGGATGGCCAAAGATGCATTCCAAAAGCTAAGCAGAGTATTATGAGACAGGAAAATTTCATTGGAAACAAAGTAAAAGAGTATTGAATATTGTTATGTGATATCTGTCCTCCTTTACGGCAGCGAATTTTGGACGATCTCCTCAAAGATGAAGAAGAGACTCGAGGTAACATAAGGATGCTAAGGATACCATGGACCGAAAATATGAGCAACGATGATGTTTGGGAGAGAATGCAAACCAAAAGAAAACTCATACTTGACATCAGGAAGAGGTTACTGAAATTTCGGGAACACGTAATAAGAAAAGAGGGCTTGGAAAATCTGATACTCACAGGGCAGATAGAGGGAAAGAAAGACAAGGGTAAACAACGGGTATATACTTAACTGACTTAAGCAAGTAGATGGCAGGACAGGATTGAAGCTTACTGAGAGCTACAAGGGACAGGAGGAAATGGAGAGTCATGATCGCTTACGTCCTGAAGGGACAAGGCGCATAAAAGCAGAACATGCAGAGACGCTGTCGGGTGGCGCGTGCGACAAGACGCCCACGTCTTCTAATTGTGGAGTCTTTACAACACGCGGAAACTCTAACGAAGGCATGATGGGAAGAGAATGTGTTTACTGTATCTTCATCAAGAAGTGACTTTTCTATACAGGGGGTGCAAAAGTAGGTATATATTAAGCGTTATACCAGTCTTTTTCTTTATATGCCGTATGCCCTCAGGACGTAAGCGATCATGGCCCTCCACAATTTCCTGTTCTTTGTAGCTCTTAATAAATTTTGTCTCCTTGTTATTCCCCTTAAACCTTGTTTTGTCATCCATTTGTATATTATGCGTTGTTTTCCTTTGTCCCTTGTGTCTGGAATGAGTCCCGTGAGTATCAGATTTTCCAAGTTCTCTTTCCTCATTTTGTGTCTTAGAAATGTCAACTGTCTCTTCCTGATGTTAAGTATAAGTTCCCTTTCCGTTTCTATTTTCTCTAAAATTTCGTCGTTACTTATATATTCCGTCCAGTGTATCCTCAGCATCCTTCTGTAGAACCACATTTCTATCAGTATTATAATTGTGATTCCAGGATTCATTTAATACTAGAATTCAGTTAATTCATTAAAATCATTTATAATATTTTTATTTTGATAATTTTTATTATACTACATTTATTATAATTTTTATTTTTTAATAAATATAATATTAATGTTTTGCAGATAAAGAGGAGTGTGTGAATGACGGCGGCAAACGGTTTGTATATTAGAGGGATCGATGTGTTTATCATTGTTATGTTTATTATTGATATCTTTGTATAATCAATAAAACACGTTTTGTGCACACGTTGTGATTTTCATTCCTGTACACCTACTTTTGCACTACCCCAATACTAAATGCAAAATGTGAAAAGCGACATCTGCGTTTGTTAATATTATACGACGTTTCAGAACACAACTTCCATCCTCAAGCGTTTGGCGTTTCTTTTTTTTTAATGCTGGACCTCTCTTATTATTTTTCTTTCGTTTCCATTGTCGCCTTCTCTCTCTCTCTCTCTCTCTCTCTCTCTCTCTCTCTCTCTCTCTCTCTCTCTCTCTCTCTATCTATCTATCTATCTATCTATCTCTTTATTTATCTATATACTTCCACTTTATCTATCTGTCACTCTCTTTTCCTCCTTTACCAAGTCTACTCGATCAACAGTCAGTTTCTCTTTTTCCGCTTTTACGTACTGACTGGGTTAATTCTCTCTATTACTCATTCTTTCATTCACACACACACACACACACACGCACGCACACCGCACACACACACACATATATATATATATATATTAATATATAATATATATATATATATATTTATATTAATAAATATATATATATTAATATAAAAATATATATTCATATAAAAATATATATATTAATATAAAAAAGTAATAATTCGTACCTGATGAGTTGGTAGAACAAGGAAACTATAGTTGCACTTCGAACGTAGGTATATATATATATTTATTAAAAGGAAGAGGTTATAGTAGTTCCAACGAGAGAAAAGTGTGTACTTCTTAGCTCTGTCTAACCACATTCAACACTGTTTTGTTTACACCTTATATTAACTTAAGTAAATATTTATTTTCTTACCTGTTTATGCACGCTAACGCACGTATATGCGGTTGCTAATATCGAGTTATTTGATTTATCCACATTAATACACACACACACACACAAACACACACACACATATATATATATATATATATATATATATATATATATATATATATATATATATATATATATATATCCTTCTCTCTGTTTCTCAGTCTTTCACTCATTTTTATTTTTATTTTTCTTCTTTTCACTCATTGCTCACGGTTTTCCCCTCATTCACTCAAGGGTTCTTTCTCACACTCTCATTTTCCTTGATCAATAATTCACATGTCATTCTTCTCAATGGCCTCTCTCTCTATCTATCTCTCTCTCTCTTTCTCTCTCTTTCGCTCGTTTCTTGTTTTGCTCAAGCCATTCTCCAACTTTACACCCTCTTCATACACATTCTCTTTCTTCCGCTCTCTATATCTTCCTCTCTATCGCTCTCTTTCCAAAGTATTTTTTGATCAGATAAAATTATAATATAAACATTTGAGTTGTCATGGAACAGTCATTGCCGGCACCAGATTTAATACAATGCAGAGATCTGGAACGGTCAATAAATATTTTCAGTCGAGTCACCTAAGACCTAGAAAACACGATATGTCTCGCTTTTTTTTATGGGTCATAGCTGTTCTTTTTTCATTCGATCGTAGGATATAAAAATGATTACAGCTCGAACAAGTCTTAACAAAACCCAATGAGGAATATGCAATATTACCGGTCTTGATCTGACATCTCGGCTTCAATCTGCCGTAACGTAGCTTTCTTGTGCCAATTCTACAAATATTTTCATGACAATTGTTCTGATGAGATTTCCTCTTTTGTACCTCGACTTCATGAATTTAAGCGCAATACTAGAATGTTTAAATCGTTAGATGTGATGCTAACTTCTAATAGTTGATCTCTCGCACTTCTCGCCAGTGTAACTCTCTTCTGGCTTCTTGCTTTCCTGACAAACAGGGATAAGAAATAACTAATGGTTAATTTTAACGCCTTTAAAAATGAAACTGCTCTCTATTAATAATCTTAAAAGACCGGTTATTCTGATGGGAGGCAAAACCGGTCTTTTAAGATTATTAAACCCAGAAAATATTCCATGGATATCTTCTGGGTCCCACGATTTCCGAAGACATCAAGTGGATTCATTATATTGAAACAATTGCTAAGTCTGCTAGACATTTTTTATCACCAGAGCCTATCCTTCACACTAATAAGCCTACTATACTTCTGTGTATCGAATATTGCTGACACATGTAATTTGGTGCTTCTGCTATGTCTCTAGGGATTCTTGACAAAATCCGAAGAAGAATCGGCAACGTTATCGGTGTTGAACTGGCCTCTCGGCTTCAATCACTTTACCTCCGCTGTGACGTAACTTCTGTTTGATCTTCTATAAATATTTTCTCGGTAATTGTTCTGATGAGCTTTCCCCCTTTGATAGCATGACTTCACGAATTTAAGCACAGTAATAGATTGTGCGGATGCGTGTTGTGGTGTCATCGATATCGGCTCCGAATGTGAAATCGGAGAGACGCGTTCGAATTCCAGTCGGTTCGTTGCATTCAATTACGCGCAAATACCCTTGGGAAAAGTATGAACCAATCTATTCTGCCCCACGCTATGAGTTAAATAGCAAGAATGACAGATTCCTGTAGTCTTGGTCGGCAACAAGCCTACAGCAGAAAGAAATAGCAACCTACTGCGGGAAAATCTTCTGCCCAATCGTGTATCACGTATGGCAGTTAATTGCCTGACTAGATTGGCAGCTAAGTCTCATAATTTCATTTTTGCAGTTGTTAGTTGTAGCTGTAGCTGCTGACAGTTTTTTTTTCTGCCTGTACTTATCGCCTGTGGAACTATCATTTGGTTTTCCTCTCAAAAACGATTTTCAAGAGTTTAAATACCACTTCAGACGTCATTTTCTGTCCTTTTGAATCCTTTTATTGTTCTTTCTGGGGTGTTTTCACACTCAGTAACCACTTGTTTCGTAATGGCTTTATCGCCTTTCTTGGAGAGAGAGAATTTCTTTTTTTAAAGAGGTTTCATTGTTTCAAGTCATTGAGGACAAAATACATTCTTATTTCGAATCATTTTGACCATTTCTACCAATGTGGGTTTATTTCCAAACACCACGCGACTGAAATCTCTTGGTACTCGAAATGCAAGGAAATGACACAAGATCGTGAGTCTGACAATCGTTATTTACTGACTCGTTTTACATGCCTTTCAAATTGGTCAAAGCCACATTTATCAGCATTATCTTCATTCAACCACACGTCGAGACTTTCATAAGTTTGACATACATGCAGCCAACCTCGTTCAGAAATATCTAAGCAGTCAACTGTAAACTACCGCTTTCATACGCCGGTGGTTAAAGGTCGTTTCGAGCGAATGAAGCCTGTAAGTCTTAGCGAGGACCATCTTTCTTCCAACCTCGTAGACCGGCGCTGCACATTCACAAAGAACTTTACCAAATAATAGAAATTGAGGACTCGCAACAGCCGCAACTAAAATGAATAGTAAATGAAACTCAAAGAGAAAATAATGATATCATCAAGATGGTGAAGTCCTACGCTACTTCAAACAAAAGGTTAGGAAGAAAAGCTTGACCAGTGCAAGAAAGAGCGATAACAGTTAGCGGACTTGAAAAACCTATTTCACTGAAAATTGTTAAAATAGGAAAATTTTATAAATTTCTAACGAAAGTAGCACTGGCTGCTCAGTCAGTGAATACCGAATGTTTCCTTGTAAGGAAACGGTTATTATTTACATTAGCTTTACCATTGCAAAACGACTTTGCGGAATATATTCCATTATTAACTCCTCACACCCAATTATGTGTGCCCGGTTCTTGTAGGCTTTTATCAAAGTTATTTAAAGATTGTCCGAGAATCGTACAGTATATTAATTATGAGTTCAATCCCTGGGCTGGGTAGTACACATTCAGTGTGAACAGGGTGAGTAGCAACTGAGCAGTATTAAATAAGAACAAGAGGAGATCTCACTAGGCGTGAGCAACGGGAAGAGAACAATATACACTGGTAGAGTGAATGAAGGTTTCAATTCAAAATCCCTGAATGACCCGGATCTAAAGACACCTGAAGTAGGCCGAGTGGCAAAACGGCCGAATTGTTGTGATAATAAAAGAAGAGGAAATTAGTCCAAATGTAAATAATAAATCCAGTAAATAACAAATTTGGTGTTTATTGTGTAAGGCTAACAAGGAAACTAAACTTGTAGGAGGTTGCTAGGATTTTCTTCTTTGTGGGTGGCAGCCTAAAGGTAAGATTCGTGTCCACAAGCTAAAATCCACTCTTCTAGTTTTATATCAGATTAACGTCAGCTACGTAAATGCACTCACAATGATAACTGCTAAGCTTAACTTTGTCAGACACAAACTGTAAATGGGATACGAACGTTGTGTTGTGCCAGTATAGAGAGTACGTGTGCAATG
>OZ038491.1:112515639-112548139 GCA_964036315.1 Acanthosepion esculentum
ATTTATTCCAATGCGATTAACTTTATCGAGGCAAATTAAAAAATTTTATTTAGTAACCTATATTAATTGCAATAACAAAAACACTGCCTATCTTGACGATGGAATGGAATGTAAGGTAATTTAATTGGATCTTTTCTGTAGCGTCTAAATTGCAGTTCCATCTCCTTCTCTTCTTGTCTTATATATTACCATAGATTTTCGATACGGTTGATAATTTCATTTTCATCACATAACATAGCTAATTCTCAAAATGAATATCAATACACATAAAACTTAAAGAGATCATAAATAAATTTATTTCAAGTATTTATATATATATATATATATATATATATATATATATATATATATATATATATATATATATATATATATATATATATATATATATATATATATCTTTTTTAATCCGGCATATTTTTATTACCTTAAACGGTCAAACGTTATTTTAGTGGATCGTCTTTTTCTGAGTTGACGTTTATTTTAAACAGTATAAAAATTCGGCTAACGGCCTGTGTATTCGAGAAAACAAGTATCCACAAAATTATGTCTGGATTATATATATATATATATATATATATATATATATATATATATATATATATATATATATATATATATATATATATATATACCGGGTGTAACAGCAAAATTGTCCAAATCGTGCAACAGTAAAATTATTCAATTTTTAGATTAAGCTTTGAACAGTTGTATCTTAGAAATGATTAAAGATATATTACTGGGATTCTACGAGGTTTTTATAACACTATTAGCCTCTACTTTGAACAATAAGAGTGTATTTAGTTCTAAGTTGAAATGTTGATGCCTCTTGCTGTTTTAACCTGATCCAGTTCTCCTCTCTTCTGTTCCCTTTTTTAAAACTTATTCACCATTCTCTTTATGGTTCAGAGTATGAATCATGGTTACTGAAGGCCTGAATGATATTTTTCGTTTCACCATTGCTCAGTTGAGAAGATATACTTGGGCTGATCCAAAAAGATTTTAAACTGTTCTCTTTCTAGCTGTATAATTCAAAGTGTTTTTAGTGTTTCTTGCGTCAAATGCTGTCAAGATGGCTAATCGTCTCATCTGAACACTTGGATAAAGAAACGCAATTAGTTCTTTTAGATATTAAACAATTTGTGGGATGGACAATTAACCTATGCTGTTACACATTATTAAAAATCTTCGCCATGCACGTGATAACATCATCGCGTCTTTTGAAATTAAAAGGATTTTAACGTTTATTTAGTTTGTAAAAAAATGTAGCAACATGATTCCGCTACAAGACAATTGGCAAATGTTTTTAAAAAATTTTGACTAAAAAGATTTTGACCTTGAAGATGAACAATGATGTTCGAAAGTACTAGGTTATCGTACGGACAATATTTATTTCGATATCATTTTCAAATAAAAAGTCTCATTAGAAAATATGAGAAAATTCAAAAGAAAATATGCAGGACGGTGTTGTCTTTAACATTCAACACAACATGTTTAAAATATATATATATATATATATTACTGAATGTAGCTGGTGAATAAAGGGAAACATGGCAATAGAATTCAGAGACAGTGGACGAAACCCGCGGGTGGCAATAAATAGTAACCTTATGCCTATGAATGCTGATATGTATATATTTATTTGTGTGTGTCATTTGCTGAAAGGGAAGGATGTCATCGAAAACTGATGGGTTAACAAAAGCAATTATTCATGTTGCGTAGATATGATGTCCCTGGAAGAAAAGGCATCGAATATATACGATAGCTTTTGTCATTTCTTGCTCTCAAAAATGTTCTGATCTGATGAAGTCATAAATTCTGCTACTTTAAGAATTATACCAAAGATCATTATGTCGAGTCTAGAGAGATTTACATTATTTACATTATTCGGACTTTTGTCCTCATCTTTGTCGCCATATTTATTACAACGTTTCGGCCGTTGTACGCTCCGGCCTTCTTCAGGTGGTTGGAATGTCGAACTGAACCCTTTATTTCGTTCACTGGGGTAAACTGTTCTAGTTCCACGTGCCATGTTTAATGGATGTCAGTTATCAGTTATCTCCTGTTAATTTCCCTCTTGGGTCCTGTCACTGGATCTAACCAACGACTTTATCCACTGTGCCATGTGTCCTTGAGGACATCTGTGTATGAATTTCTGGGTATTATATACCTAACGTCTTCACCAACCATTTTTACCAGTGCTCATATTGCAATTTTCGCTGTTATCATTGCAGGTTTTTACCGGAGCTCATATTACAACTTTTGTTGTTATTATCGCTTTTCCCTGGCACTTCTTATTACTGGTTCCCATATTGTATTCATTTCTATGCTTGGTCGGCTCAGGAGATTTTTGTGGCGAATTAGATGTTCTAATATCTTGAACAGAGCATGGGTTCAGGACATCCGTATACCGTTAACCGACATTCACCGGGCTGTATCTCAATTTCAACTCCCACCATCCATACAGGGATCGTCCGCTGCTTACAACACCGAGAAAAAGTCATAAGTGGCGACCCAGAGACATTAGAAAAAGAATTGGTCAATATAAGTAGTACCCTACAACGTAACAACTACACTGTGTACATGGCAGCAGTCCCAAAAAACTGCGAAATACTGGTACAATGGGAGGACAACAATACTCAATAAACAGTCTACCTGCCTTATGTGAAGGGGTTATCAGAGAAAATACAAAGGATCTGCGGTCCATATAACAACAAGGCAACCTTCAAAAGCTTGACAACACTTCGCAGATATCTCTCCCGAGTAAGAACCCCTATAGAGAACAAGACTAAAGACTGTGTGTACGCCATCCCGTGCAGCTACGGAAATAAATATAAAGGGGAGACAGGCCGCCTCCTTCAGGTGAGGCTTCAAGAACACCAGAAAGCTGTAACACGAGAGGAAGTGGAAAAATCAGGCGTGGCTGACAACATATGGAGAGAGAAGGGAGATCACCGCCCTCTGTGGGATCAGGTTGAGATCATAGACAAGGAACACTATTGGAAAATTCGTAAACTTAAGGAATCAGCACATATGCTAAGCCACAAAAATCTCCTGAGCCGACCAAGCATAGAAATGAATACAATATGGGAACCAGTAATAAGGAGTGCCAGAGAAAATCGATAATAACAACAAAAAGTTGTTAAAAAAACAATGGTAAAAACATGCAATGAAAACAGCAAAAATTGCAATATGAGCACTGGTAAAAATGGTTGCTGAAGACATTAGGTTTATAATACAGAGAAATTCATGCACAGATGTCCTCAGGGACACATGGCACAGTGGATAGAGGCGTTGGTTAGATCCAGGGACAGGACCCAAAGAGTGTGAGTTTAATGCCCAGTTAAGGCAGAACTTTCAGAGGGAAATTAACAGGAGATAACTGATAACTGACATCCATTAAACATGGCACGTGGAACTAGAACAGTCTACCTCAGTGAGCGAAATAAAGGCTTCAGTTCGACATTCCATCCACCTGAAGAAGCTTACAACGGCCGAAACGTTGTAATAAATATGGCGACAAAGATGAGGACAAAAGTCCGAATTATGTAAATAATGTACAAAATATCTCATCTCAGAAATATAGACAGATATAGAGATTTAGTTGATGAAAATTATTGATCGATCCATAAATTCATTTTTGATGGCAATAAATACTTGTCGGACAATTCCAATTTTGGCGTCAAAGTGAATAGCAAAAAACAACTGTAAGTGATTAGTTTTTACTAATGTCAACCCATACAAAGCCCAAGAGTCAATCAATGTAAAGATTTACTGAACGGTGTCGTATGAGTGTAAGAATGGGCAAGAAGTAGTTCTTGGGACTATGCCGGAAATATGACGGCTAACTAGATTTAAAGCGGTCAAGATTTAATTATTGAATAACATATCAGAGTTCATTTAGAGACATTCAAAGTATAATGCGGAAGAAGATTTAAAAAGAACCCGAAACCCAATCCTAACCCTGAAACAAAGGATAAGTCTGTACTCCTGCTCAAAAGATCGGGAAGAAGTGTGAACCAGACGATAAGCGAACTTATCTAGTCCTATTGGGAGAAGAAAAAAAATAGTAAATAAAATTTCAGAGTTCAGGCGGAATCGTCCGAAATATAGAGTTGAAGCAGACCTTTAAAAGGAACCGGAAATCCAATCCTAAACAAGAAACAAGAGATAATCTTCTACTCCTGTTCCAAAGAGGGGGGAGGAGAGTGAACCGGTATTCAGACGTGTATTCAAATTCTCGTTATTTTGATGACTGTGCTTCATACAGTGGTTATTTTATTGATGAGTTCTGAAATTAAGTTTTATCCTTAATTCGGGAATGGATCGGTAAGCAATTTCGATCTTTGCCACTACCTAGATGAGTGACCACTTAGGAAAACCACCTGCTGTATGCGTAGTAGTGCGGCTGCATGACAGTTCAGAATTGAAAATCGAAGAGCCGAGTTCTAATTCTAGTTCAGTTCGTTATATTCATTTATAAATCCCCTTTTCTCTCCCCAGCTATTGTTTATATAGTAGGACATGCATTAGTAAGCCATTATTAACTCCAAAATATCCTTACAATCTGAAATTCTTATCTTCCATATTTTCTGGATTTAAACGACCTTTAATTGATAACCCGCAAGAATAATGTTCCAACCGTTGCTTAAAGTTCTGAGAGGTTCTTGAGTCTATTAATTGAACTAATATCGCTATCTTTATTGTTTCTGTTGTGGTGGGATCCACCTAATCTGCATAGGTGACTACCAACTATATAAATAATGGTTGATACCGGGAGAAGGGAGGAAAGGAATCAGGAGATCCAACTAGAGACTCTGATCGACTGCGACTAGTCAACACATTCTCCAGGAACGTCTTCCCAGAAATATACAGAAATACTATATGTACTTATTGTGTACACTTTCTTGTTATAATACATTCTTGTTCCAAGTACATTTTGTGTTGCATTATTATTCCATGCATTAGGCGAGATTCAACATTGAGTCAAGACTCAACAGTTTCGTTAACATTTCGGTTGGTGCACTCTCTAGCCTTTATAGTGTTTCCCATAGTTCTATGGTAGTATTTCCATAGTTGTATGAAACATTAGAATGATTTCTTTATATCCTTTCACCCACAAGCAGGACGATACTGCCACTAGGACGCAAGGGGTTACTGGGGATGAAAGAGGATGAGAAGCTTTTAGGAGAAGGAACCGTAAACTCAATCTTAAGAAGTGGAATGACTACATCGAATCAATATCTGGATCTACTGCTAGGAAACTTGAGTCACTGTGTTGCACCAGAAATGTTTTCTCATCAGAAACCATCTTGCACATTTAGAAATCTGCCATTCGTCCGTGGATTGAATACTGTTACTATATCTGCTCAGGTGCTCTTGCTGAACATCTTGAGGTTCTTGACAAAATCCAAAGAGGGATCTGCAATGTAATCGATCCTGACCTGGCATCTCGACTTCACTCGATTTCTCAACCCACGTGACGTCGCTTCCATCTGTCTTTTCTATAAATATTTAAGCTGACGAACTTTTTTTTCTCTGGTGCCCCGACTATATAGCTCTTTTTTTCTTAATTTACCTGACTTGTTAATGGTGATGTTTGAGCTGAGGACTTTAAATTTTAAGTATATTTAAGCAGCATGAATCACTCCAACAAGTTTTGTTAAATCCAACCGATAAGGTTTCTCTGTTTAATACTTTATCGCATTCTTCCCTATTTTTAAATAAGACGATTCACATCAGGATCAAAACTGTTTTGTTAAAGTATTTTTACCTTCCCAGTTATTATCAAGAATACTATGTTTTACACTCTAGACTTGCCAATGTCTACCGTTTTGATTCTTGCGCCATCCCGATCCTGGCCTAGCTTTTTGGCTCTCGAGAAAAGTGGATCTATTTATCAATTCATTGTGATTTTTTCCTGTGAGACATTTATTCGATACAAAATGGGTAGATATATCGTCACTTAACCAACGTAATCTAAATGATTACGGGACATTGGATTGCGAATTTAGCTAATATTAACAAATAAAGACATAACTCAATATGACACGATTCAATACAGAAAAAGTACAGCTCTAGCGTGACGCTATTTCTGTATTGAATTTTTTCATGCGATAGTACTTCAGATGGACAGCTCCATGCCGGAGAATGTACGAAAGCGGAGAACTGGCGCCTCATAAGCAGCTTCTTTGGGTAGAGGGATCTCAACAGCTCATGACGGTAGTCCATCTAGAGAAAGGACAGCCATGACTTTAAACCTCCGCTGCCTTGCGGTCATATCCAAAACACAGAAAAAACTATAGAAGTAAATCCAGACAGAAAACCTGGAGTGGAGCCCTGAAGGCGGTTGGCTGAAAACGCTGACGATTATCTGGCATATCCTACAGCCAAGCCGTCCCCAAATGTGATAACCTGTATTCCTTTGGATCTTGTCGGTACGGTCAAGACGAAGGGCCAAGTAGTATGGGCAGTGCACGGGCTCCATATACTATGAACCAGGCCTGCGCCCTGGAGAGATCACATCAGTTTCACCAACAAAGGACTGAATTTTGACCAGACAGTGGCTACGTTTATCTCATAAGATAAACGGATGCCGAAAACTACTTCGAATGAATTGCATTATAATGCAGTTTGTTTGTATTTCAAAAACTTATCATATCGATTAACTTCAATGGTATATTGACGAGTGAATACTACCTCGAAATAAAGTACGAATATATATATATATATATATATATATATATATATATATATATATATATATATATATATAATGACAATAGGAAAACACTATTAATTGCTGGCGCGTTTTGTCCAATGTGGACTTTCAGCAAAAAACGAAATGAATTTAATTAAACAAGGAAATTAATAAAAACAAAAGATAGAGTGTTCTTAGCAACTGTCTTTTGTTTTTATTAATTTCCTTGTTTAATTAAAATTCATTTCGTTTTTTGCTTTGAGAAAGTCCACATTGGACGAAACGCGCCAGCAATTAATAGTGTTTTCCTATTGTCATTTATATTTAAAAAGATTGTCTTATCTACAGGTTAACTCTGAGAAATTTTCATATATATATATATATATATATATATATATATATATATATATATATATATTAATTAGTACATATACGTGTACCTACGTTTTCGTGTGCGGCTAAATTTTCGCTGTGCAATTTTATTTTTGCGCTACGTAGCAGTGATACTCCAATAAACCATTTGTTTACTTTTAACAACATAGATCTTGTGCCCGATGAGCTGGTAATCCAGAGAAACTTTAGTCGCACACCAAAACGTAGGTACACGTTATATGTACTAATTAATATATATCTTTGTTCTGTATAACCACATCGAGCACTTTTATATTTACACGTCATGTATAAATTTGACGATTATTTATTTGCTTGACCGCGCATACACACCAGCACGCGCATATAACCTTGCTTATATTGAGCCGTTTGATTCATCTATCTTATAAATATATATATCTTATATTTACATACACTCTATCCCTTATATCGAGCACTCATAATATAGAATACCGTCAAAATATATTTTTATCACACACACACGCACATATATATATATATATATATATATATATATATATATATATATATATATATATATATATATATATATATATATATTGGGGAACTGAAGATAAATACGTAAGACAACCTGGATTTTTTTTTCTTTTTAGTGTGGCAAGTACTACTGATTATCTGGCGTCATCAGAAAAAGAACGTTATTTCGCAAAAATAAAATCTATGTTAGCGAGACCAAACTCGATTCTCGTGAAGCGTTTAAACGCTTGCTTTTTTTTTCTTCTTCTTCTTCTTCTTCTTCTTCTTCTTCTTCTTCTTCTTCTTCTTCTTCTTCTTCACATTAACCGTATCGAGATGGAAATTACAGTTAAAATGAAAATCAAATTGTCTCGTTTCGCTTGCGTAGATTTTGCTCTTGTGAAAAAAAAAATTCTTTTTCTGCTGACGCCGGATATTCGGCGAAACGTGTCAAATTTTTTTAAAAATCCAAATTGTCCTACAGACGTATCTTCAAAATTGCTGTTCAAATACACAATTATACACAAACACACACTCATATATATATATATATATATATATATATATATATATATATATATATATATATATATATATATATATATATACATTTATTTATATTTATATATATATATATATATATATATATATTAAGACATTTTTATGTTTACACATTCTTTTTATAAAATAATTCTCGGACTTATATATATATATATATATATATATATATATATATATATATATAGTGAAAAATGTATGTATGTATGTATGACACTTTTTCGTCCTTTAGAATTTCATGTAACTAAAAGACGAAACGCGTCGCACAAAAGCTTTTTCTATTCTGTCATACATTTTCCCCAATATAGTTATTAATATATAAAAATATATATCGTTATCTCATATATATATATATATATATATATATATATATATATATATATATGCTATTTACATCGCTCAAACTGTTGTTCTCATCTTTATTGCCATATTCACGACGTTTCGGCCGTTGTATGCCCCGACCTTGTTTAGGTGATAGAAGTTGGGACTATACCCTTTCTATACTCCTTCTCCTCCTCTTCCTCCTCCTTTTCTTCTTCTCCTTCTTCTTCGCATCTTCCTCGTCCTCCCTTCCTATTATACCCAACGTCGTGCGTTTGTTTATATTATAAATAATATAGCCTTCATTAATTTTTTTTTTTAAATAAAGTGTTTGGAAATCAATTGATACAAACCGCCTGATTATACCGAAATGTTAAAACCGAGGAAACGGATTAGAGTGATCTCCTAATGTTTTAATTTATATTTATAGATAGATAGATAGATAGATAGATAGATAGATAATAAAACGGATCAATGAAATTATTGCCTTACTATATATATATATATATATATATATATATATATATATATATATATATATATATATATATATATATATATGGTCTTTTTCGCCGATTGAGTTTATAGAGAAATGAAATTTTAAAAACAGTGGCTGCTCCTATTATTAACACATCGCTCTTCAGGTATGAATTAAGTGCTCTCGGTTACTGGTTTTGGCGTTTGTATACATCACGTATATAATACGTTAAAAGATTCCCTTTCTCTACCGTGCGCCGATAGCTTAGGGGTAGAATCTCTGACTGGTGCCAGGCATGTATGTGGATGAATATATATATATATATATAAAAAGGCCATGGTGATATTTATTTCTTTAGAATCGAAGATTCGATCCCAACTCATCAGACCGACTCTTGCATACAAATACAAATGGACAAGGATTTTACCAGGCTTAAAAAACTCAATCGGAACATAAATTATGTTAAATATGCAGATTTAGGGGTGGGTAAGTGAAAGAAAGGGTATGTATTCAGACAGGGAGAAGATAAAGAAGAGAATGGTGAAAGTATTCAAAACTAGTAAAAGAAAGAAAGGAGGATTTATTTAATTGTTCTAAAAGACAGTTGACGTTGTAGACATGTTGACCTAATTTTCAGATACCCACTGCGAAAAGGAATAGACTTTCTCAGATGGCAATAGGAGAAATAGACAGAGAAGAGGAAAGAAAGGAAGGAGAAAGAAACAGAAAGGTAACTCAATGGACGGCTGGCGAAACTGCAAATTTTATATACAATCAAAAATGTCTTTTGTCTGGTTCCTGCAGTCAGCCACGTCTATGACACTTTTGTATTTTTTTTTAAATAAAAATATTAATATTGATAATAATGTTGCAAAGAATATTTTTAAATATGTATATATATTACTTTTTCAAAAAAAATCCATAATTTAATCTAATATTTGTATCTTGTTTAACATGAATAAAAATAAGGAAAAGAATATTCATAGTAATCATAATAATAATAATCGTAATAATAATAATAATAGTAATAATAATAATAATAATAATAATAATAATAATAATAACAAAATATATAAAATTATAATAAAAATATAAAAGTTAAATAAACAATGATAACTAAGTTACGAAGAAAACTATGCAATTATATCACACACGCACACACACACACATATACATTTCTATGAAAATTTCTCGGACATTCAGGCCGGTAAATGTTATTTAATACTGTTTATTATAAAACAGAACATTTGCTTAAATACTTGTATCTATAAAAAGAACGTTAAACATATCATAAATGTCTTTAAATAAATTGTCGGACTTTGTCCAATTCAAAAATATATGACGTCATATATGACGTCATTTGTTTACATTTGATACGCTAGAGCAGATATGAATGGAAGATTTAAGTTTAAAGATAGTAAAATCGACCTTGCTAACCAGACGCTGCTCTGTGGCCGAAAGGTTAAGGCACGTCACGCGAAATGACGGTTCCGTATAGGATGCAGGTTCGATTCCTGTCGGAGAACGAAAATTTCTGAATATTTCTCGGACATTCAGGCCGGTAAATGTTATTTAATACTGTTTATTATAAAACAGAGCATTTGCTTAAATACTTGTATCTATAAAAAGAACGTTAAACATATCATAAATGTCTCTAAATAAATTGTCGGACTTTGTCCAATTCAAAAATATATATATATGTGTGTGTGTGTGTGTAATTTGGCAGCAACTTTTCTTTTAAACATGTTGTGTTGAATGTCAAAGACAACATAGTCCTGCATATTCACTTTACTGTTTCCCTTCTGCATTCTGACATTCATAAAATCCTTATAGATAATGCTAAAATTATTGATAAACATACAGACATTAGACGCCTTAAAATCTTAGAAGCACTACATATTAAAAGCAAAAGACCTCTTATTAATCGCATAGATTACAATATTTCCGGAAACATCCTACAATGTTTATAATATATTTCTTCATAATTAGATACACCACATAACCATTTCCTTTGAACTTTTTAAATTTCATAACGTATTCTTCGAACTTTTGGCTTGTATAATAAAAAATCTTTTTCACGCCTTCACATTAAAGATCTTCGCCATGCACGTGATAACATCATCGCGTCTTTTGAAATTAAAATGATTTTGTAACGTTTATTTAGTTTGTAGAAATAAAATGTAGCAACATGATTCTGCTACAAGACAATTTGCAAATGTTTTAAAAAATTTAACTTTACATATATATAAGACATTGTTAAAAATTTTTGACCCTGAAGATGAACAATGATGCTCGAAAGTACTCGGTTATCTTACGGACAATATTTATTTCGATATAATTTTCAAATAAAAAGTCTCCTTACAAATTATGAGAAAATTCAAAAGAGAATATGCAGGACTATGTTGTCTTTGATATATATATATATATATATATATATATATATATATATATATACCTTGCATATGTGACACAAATTAAAAAAAAATATACCTTCCTCTTTTTCTATTTATAACAATCTACATAGCGATAATAACATCCATAATAAAAAATAACAAAAATAGATGTCGAATTAAGCAGATAACATAATAAACCCGTGCAAATATATACACTTACAGACATGTACAAATAAAAATATAGAAATACACATATACACATATATAATCATGTACATACACACAAACACACCAACACACACATATATATATATATATATATATATATATATATATATATATATTATACACCAGTACATACGTACAACATACATAAATGCACACATACACACACACACATATATATATATACATACATATATACACATACATACTTACATTTTTTCTTTCACATACACACATACATACAATATAAACTTATATAAATATATATAAATTCTATACATACTCCAAAAACGTGTTACAGACAAATATATAAACATAACTCTACACAAACACACACATATATATATAGACACGCATACATACATAACCCACATATACATTCACATATACATATATCCACACACACACATTCATATATATATACACGCACACACACACACACATATATATATATATATTTATATATATATATACATACATACACACACACATACACACACACATACATACATACATACAGTTGTTTGCAATCAAAATCTCAAACAAGTTCTCTCTTGGAAAAGATTATCCTTGAAAACTATAACATCTTATATCGATAACATGTATTAATGCCTGTAGTGACTTTATTATGATATGAATTAATATTTGTATACATATATTAGTGTGCATGTGTACCTATATGTACATGTATATATGTACATGTATATATATATATATATATATATATATATATATATATATATATATATATATATATATATATATATATATATATATATATGATTGCTTGATTTGTGTTTTACGCCTTATAAACCATTCGTAGGTTATTTAAACACTGAAAGTATTTTTAGTTTTTAGATTGTAAGAATTTTAGGAGATATAATAATAATGTTTTAATAATACAAGTTTTACTATTTAGCCCATAGCTGCCCGAGCGAGCAGACGTGGGTCCGTATCATGCCGGATGACATTGAATCTCAGATCTTCGATTCCAATTCCGAGTCGTTATCCATTACACCAATTTCAAAACCTGGCTGACACTACCTTGTATTTCCAAGCGATCTCTAGAGCCGGTGCCTCTTATCCACGAATCCTTCGACTGGAGGTGGGGAGCACATTTTTGAGGGACACTTTGGGGGGGGGGGTTGTACTTTTTAAAAAACTTTTATACGTAAGTTATATTGTCAATCATCAACTATAATCGACAAGATCGTTGCTTACTACCCCAAACCTCTCAACCGCCCGGGGGTCTCATGCCTACTGAGGAAAGGGGACAGAAGTGCTAATTTCAGTAGCGCTTATTTTTTTTAAATTGTAATTTTCTTTCAGAACAGTTCTTTTAAATTAATTAAGAGGGTGATATATATCGGTAAAATCATTTTTTATTCGGAGATCATATACTAAGGATGATTTTTTTTACTAGTAGTAATACTAAGCAGAAGTCCATGGCTAATAACTAAAATAAAATTTCTAGTTCCTACCTGTTACATTTCTAGAAAGATAAAACCGAAAAAATGATGGCTTAAAAAATAAATTCAACACATGAAAAATTTTCCCGAAAACTGAAATACTTTCTTTAAAACAAATTGTTGGAAACTTTAAAAAAAATTTTTTTTTTCAGCGGCAATTCGTCGGCGATTTATGTTAATGGAATTGTAAAATTTGCAACTTAAACATTTTTTCGGGTAAAATTTAGTCATGAAAATGGTGGTGGTTATTACAAAAAAAATAACATTTCCTCAGATTTCTTTCAAAATAAATAATATAGTCATTATAAAAGTAAATGATGAATAATCAAATTAACGCATGTGATCAGAAATTTTCATTTAAATTGAATAATTCCCTGATTTTTGGTAATTTCCTCTAAATTTCCTTTAAGGGTATGTAACCCACAGGTTGAGAAACGTTGAAATCGCGATGTAGTAGTGAGTGGGGGCGTACCAACGCTTCGTGAAATGGAGAATCTAGCGCCGGTCCTGGCAGTCACCTATCTACGTGCTGGCCATGCACGCTGTTAACATCTCTCTCTCTCTCTCTCTCTCTCTCTCTCTCTCTCTCTCTCTCTCTCTATCTATATATATATATATATATATATATATATATATATATATATATTAAACAGGCAAAATCGCATATTTTTCCCTCGAAAAGATAACCTTTTTTTCGGCCAACACCTCATCAGCAGAATTGTTGACGTATAGCATAATTTAGATGTTTGCCGAGAAAAAAGAAAAAAATGATTCTGTGGTATCAGACATATATATATATATATATATATATATATATATATATATATGAGGTTATATTTTGTACATTAAGTGTTTCGAATCCTCATCTTTGTAGATACGTATACTTGTAAAATATGCATTAAGCAAATTGCTTTAATTTATATTTATAACACGTACTCACATCTTACTTTACAAAATGTAGTTTTCCTCTGCAAAGCCCGTGACTTTTTCCCCATTAGACGTTTATTTATATATAAAGGTTCACATTTAAAATCCTAATAATAGTCATAAATCATGATACTGAAGACGGGCTACGCATTAGATGCATTTATGGAACACCTAACGCGAATTAAATGAAAAACCAAAAGCTATGCTATTACCGCCCTTTGCGTAGGATTTATTGTCGAATGGATCACTTCGATTACAAGAAATATACAGAGGTATTTATATCGTGTAGCTACGCAAAACATTTTGACAAGAGACTCAGTTAAACCCATACGCGAGAATTCTGTAATTACGAGAAATTCTGAAAATCTAGTACGGAACGTGCAACAGAATAAAATTTCTCTAGTAAAAACGTACAGGCAGCATCTGTGATTTCCCTCTGTTGAACTTTGATGGAACAAGTTTTATAGTCACTTGTCTTGGACGGGTCAAGATTGTCGCGGACTTACGTCTGCAAGCTCTTAGGGGATAGTTAGGCAATTCCAGATTTTACTCGGTGAAGTTCTGTCAACTGTATTAAATCGATTACAGGGATAGATTTATTCAATATCATTATTGCGATGTTTCTCGACTTCAAAGAAGAAGCAGAGGTTGATTTCTACATAGCCGACGCCCAAGAGGATTCTTCTATCACTACAACCTTAACTAGTTTAAGTCTATGGTCAACAGCTATCTCCGTCACATATCCCTAAAAACTGTGCCTCTTACTCTCCAATCGTTTATCTTGAGCGGCTTTGGGTGGCTTTGCGTGGCTATCTCCGTCACATATCCCTATAAACTCTGCCTCTTACTCTCTAACCGTCTATCTTGAGTGGCTGTGGGGCCTTGTACATGGTGAGCAACACTGTAAAAAACAAAACCCAACAATAATATAAACATGTTTTATGGGCATGCTTACTCGCTGAGGTCCCTATCACAACTGATGCATGAAGAAACCAAACAAATGTTTGTCAAATTACAATCTATTCAGTTGTCTATACGGTTTAGACAAATAGCCTTTTAAATAAAATAATAACTATTCCTCATTAAAATGTCTTATACATAATGGGGCCGTGTTTAACTATTCTTTTCTCTGTCATGCCCCTTATCCATTCAGGACGTTGACGGTCATGGCTCTCTACAACTTCCTGTCTTTTGTTGTTCTAAGCAACTTTTACTCCTTTACTAACCGTCGTTATCCTGGTTCTGTCGTCCATTCAGATATTCCAAATATGTTACTGATTTTTTGCTCGCTTGACGTTTGTATATTTTATGAATGTTAAATTCTCCAAGCCTTCTTACCTAATTATATATTCCTTGTGCCTTTTTTATAAATATTTTCATGGTAATTGTTCTGATCAGCTTTTCTCTTTGGTACCTCGTGTTTACGAATTTAAACGCAGTACTAGATTGGCGGCAATGTTTTATCACTTACACAGTTGAAATGGCTAGACGTAAGTTCTATGTTAACAGTTTCTTCTCTTGTACTTCTCGATTGTCACTTCCCATCGCCGTATTGTACATTTTCATGCTAACGGTTTCTTGTTTCCCAGCCAGTTTTGATCATCAAATATTTAAATGCAAATTCTATCGTTATCTGCTGTTTTCAAAATTCCTCTTCTATTATTGTTCTCTCTCCTTAAGAATGCTTTCCTTTTCCTCATATTCTTTCAACCCCGGTAACCCCTTGCGTCTTAGTAGATTTATTGCTTTGGGGTGAAATGATGAAAGGAAAATTAATATGTCCCAGAAATATCAGCTATCGCTTTCTGGTCGTTCGCAGCTGTTTTCTTGTAGTTCTTATTCTCATAAAACTCGTTATCACATGTTATTGTCCATGGTATTTTTGCATTCGGCAGCTGAATCGCTTCAAGTCCTTTCTTCATCGGTAAGATTTTTCAGCATTAACTACCATATCAGATATTAAATATTACATATGTTATGGGTCCTTACCTATAACTACAGAATGAACTCTTCCGAACATTATGTATACTACGCCTCTCAAGAGAGAGGGACGAATGGAGTCGAGCCGATAGTAGTTCACTCCAAACCAGACTGACAGTCATACTAACACCTTCCACATCTTGTATTATTATTCCGTGTAATGTATCTTCGTTATTTCTACTCTTGTGTTCGTGTTGTTCTTCCTTGGTCCTAACCTTGGACTATAACAATAGTTTTGAACAGAATGTGTTAGATAGATAGATAGATAGATAGATAGATAGATAGATAGATAGATAGATAGATAGATAGATAGATAAAAACAGAAGTAGAAGCTGCACTAACCAAATTGAAAAGAAACCAGGGTTGCAGGGCCAGACGCAATTGTAACGGAGATGCTGGAAGCTTTGATGATTTTGGCATAGAAAAGATTACATAAATAATAAATGAAATCTACAACAGTGGGGATAAAACGGAAGATCTAAGCAAACCATTTTCATAGAACTGCTTAAGAAACCAGGTGCAAACGTATGTAAACTCCACCGAACAATCATCTTAATGAGCCGCATAACTGTTATGGGACCTTACCTATAACGACAGAGTTAACTCTTCCTGACACTATGAATACGGCGCCTCTCTTGTATTATTATTCCGTGTAATATATCTTCGTTATTTCTACTCTTGTGTCCGTGTTGTTCTTCCGTGGTCCTAACCTTGACCATAACAGTGGCGACGAGGATATTGAGAAAAGAAAAACAAGTTCTACGCGAAGATAAAAAAAGAAAAAAAATTTTGGGACACCAAATTTAACAGTGGTAACGAAGACACGAATTTTACCTGTCAGCCAGAACAGAATCGAATTCTACGCAGGAAATTTTTTTCGTACTAAGGTTCCAGAACAGCAAGCGACAAAGACCTGAAGTCTACACTGAGAAAAAAGGAAAAATCGTTACACAAAATTACGGTGCAACCATATTGGAACTAATGAAAATTCAATTCGAGCAGCAACAAAAAAAATGAGGAAAGACAGACTAGGCTCGAAGAAAAACAATTAGAAATTCAACAGAAAAACGAAGAGAAGCAACTCGAACTACAAGAATTACTACTACGGACAGTAACAAATAAAGGACAAAATTCTGGAAATGGAGCGGCATTCTCTCAAAATGCTATATGGAGCTCTATCAAAGACTTCACTTATGCACCGGACAAAGACAAAACCTCCGCGGCTTACTTCAGAAGATATGAAGATTCATATGAGTTTGATTGCGGGAATTGGTCAGATGCGAAAAAAGTACGTCTACTACTGAGGAAACTAGGGTCAAACGAATACACTAAATTCGTAGACTACATCCTACCGAGAAAAACGAATGAGTTGACTTTCAAGGAAGCCGTGAAACGTTTAACGGAATTATTTCGTCCGAACACTAAGAACAAACAAAGAAAACAAAAGCCGAGTAAGAGTCACTAGAACTGACCAAGCGGACCGGATAAATATACGAAAATATGTACAAGTAGAAACGTTAAACAAAAAAATCAGATTACAATTAGATTCCGGATCAGATTTAACCATTATTAGCTTACAGACATGGAAGAAATTAAACAAACCGACCCTGTTGAGAACATATAAATTAGCCAGGTCGATAACAGAAGAAAAATCAAATTTGAGGGGGAGATTATCACAAAAGTGATGTTCAACGGGATGACCAAGAAATTAAAGATGTATGTTCTAAAACATACGAAAGATTTATTTGGAACTGACTGGATACAGAAATTTGACCTCTGGGATTTATCGATAAATACGTTCTGCCAAAAAGTGGAAAGGTTATCGACCGAGGCAGAGAAATTGAAGGAGAAATTAAAGGAGAGTTTCTCCGACGTATTTTCATCTGGCCACGGGAGGTGTAAAAAAATGGCGGCCAAAATCGAACTAAAAGAAAATGTACAACCCATTTTCAAGAAGAAAAGAAATGTACCTTTCGCATCATTAGAAAGAATAGATGAAGAATTGGATAGACTCGTGAAAACCGGTATATTGACAAAGGTGGAATATAGTCAATGGGCCGCACCTACGTTTTACGTGAAAAAGAAATCGGGTGAGTATGCGCTGATTTCTCGACGGGATTGAATGCAGCTATTAAGGATTATCACTATCCTCTCCCTAGTCCAGAGGAAGTTTTCACACAGTTAAACGGAGGGAAATTTTTCTCAAAGATAGACTTGAGCGAAGCATACCTACAAGTACCAGTAGATGAGGAAAGTTCGAGGCCTTCCTCAATATGTACCTCACAACTTGGACTGTCTCCTTTGCTGACAATTATGCGTTCACTCTTTTTACAGTTGATAGTTAGTCCTTTCTTCTTCCTTTCATCAACTACATTCTCTCATAGTTTGTTTGTTTGTTTTTTTCGATTTTTTATGATTCAATTAGCAACACATTATCATTTGTTGTTAAGGTTATGTCCGCCAATCCCAATTCCTGGTAGGCATTCTAGTTCTTTTAGGAGAGTACCATTAGCAGGTTAAATAATTCACTTGAGAAAATGCACACTTGTCGTTCTCCTGTATTTCTGTCTATTCTTTAATTTCGTCCTTTCTAAATATCCAAACTAATTGTTCCCAGTACAGATAAGTGATTATATGAATAACCTTTCTATAAGAAATAAGCTGTTCTAGCACTTCAAGTAGCTCTCGTATCATATCGAAGGCCAGTGTATAATCTATAAAACATAGGTATAAGAATTTCTGTATTTGTATTACTCTCTCTCTCTCTCTCACACACACACACACTCTCTCTCTCTCTCTCACACACACACACTCTCTCTCTCTCTCTCTCTCTCTCTCTCTCTCTCTCTTTCTCTCTGTCTCCGATAGCATTCTGATCATAAAAATAGCATTTCTTGTTCCTGCCTCTTGAAGAAAGTTACGCTATTCATTCTCTATTTCCGATCTAATTTCTTACAGGCAAAATTATTATTTTAGTTATGTGTCTCATCGAGCTGATTCATATTCATTTGTTTCTGATTGCTTTGGTGGCGCTACAAAGCTTGATTTACTTCTTCCGGTATTTCATTTTATTTATTAGTAGTAGTAGTAACTGTATCAAGCCCCAAATCGTTACAGGCTCACTTAACCTCAGATTTAAATACTTCTTTGTTCATATGTCATGTCTCTTCATGACGTGAGTGATCATAGCACTTCACAGATCCCTAGTCTTTGTAGCCCTAAGAAAGGTTCATAGCCTTACTAGCCATCCCAGAATATGTTCTGCCATATATTTACACAAGCACGTTAGGTAGTTTACTTGGTGATTGCTTCTGTCCCTTTTACCATTAATATGTCATGTAGGTGTCAAATTTCCCAAACCTTTTTTCCTCTTTAAATGTCTTAGAAATCTCAAAGCTTTATTTCCTCATCCTAAGCCTCTGTGTCTCTGTTGTTACAATTTTAATCAAAACTTCCTCGGTCTTCACATGCTATGGCCATGGTATTCCCAGCAACATTTTGTAAAGCCACGCAGCTGTTACCTCGTTACTTCTACATCCACAAGGAAATTGTCCAGCACTCATGGTCAAAGACTAGAAGTGATATTATAGTTCAACACACTTTTCTTTGTTTCTAGAGATATTTTTTGTTTCCCAAGTGTTTGTTTAGATTTTGGAAAGCATTCTTTGCTATTCTAAGGCATGTTTGAATTTCTGTGTTATATTTCAACGCTTCCCAAAATTATCTACTCGAAGGATTCTTGCGTCTCCAATTCGTAGTCCACGCCTTGAGCTCTGCTTTTTGATAACTTTACATTCAATCTTCTTATATTTGATAGTATGTTCGTCTAGTTTTCCTTAGGTTACAGGTTCCTGCAATTTACTTTCTGTATCTGCTATCAATACAGTATCCTTTGAGTATGTTACGTTGTTAAGATTGTGTCCGGCAGTAAGAAATCCTGGTAAAATTTCTCGTTCTTTTAGGATCGCCTCGCCGTATAAATTGCAACAAATCTGGCGAGAAGAGTCGTCCTTGTCATACGCCCCTTTTTGTTTTTTGGGATTTCTTTTATACTTAATTCATTTTCTATCAGTATTTAGGGGGTTTCTTCGTAAATATATGTTCTGCATTAATCTCATGTCGTTCGCAAATGAATCATTTTTTTCCTAGCAGTTCGGATAGTTCTTTGTGTGACGGATGCTGAAATCAGAAAATTCAGAACATAGCAGTTTTATACTAATTACATATTAATCGTAATCTTAGCCGTTTCCTTATAAGGAAACTTTCATTGACAGTGCTACTCAAGTTACGGTTTTCCTCAATCCATGGCTATTGAAAGACCTTGTTTATTGGTTAAAAAGAAAAAAATATGAATGAAGAAATGAACGCCACGATAACATCTGCTTAATTTTGTCTAATTTTATTCAGAAGTGCCAATATATACAACTTCTTCATCTTCGATATCATTCATAAAGCCCTGTGTGCACTGATGAGGGATGAGGATGGCCGACCTCCCATCGCTCTGATGTGTTAGCCAAATGCGAAACGACAAATCCTGTTTTCTTTGTCATGCTGAGGAACCATTCGTCATTCGCATTACCACTGCCATCATTATAATAACAATAATAATCGTATTAAAAACATTGTTCCTGTGATTTCGCTTGTTTTAGATGAAGAGATACTCGGTCTCATACAACAAAGAATAATAGAAGCTATCGAAAATATACTGTGCCAGGAATCGTTGTGCCAGACATAAAAGTCGCTGTTTTTAGGTAAGACAAATATATAACAAAAACATCTGTCCGAAAACTGAAGGTGTATGGGTGGAGATATCCTGTAAATTAGTTCTGTGAAAATAGAAGATTAATAATACAAAGTAATTGACAGGGGGGTGCTTTTTAAGCATTTCACCCCAAGCACGACGGGAGCGCCACTAGCACGCAAGGGGTACAGAGATTGAAAGTAAAAGTAAAGAGGGGTGTTTGAGGAAAGGATATAGAGAAGATCAAGGCATTAGAAGATGCCGATTGACGTTACATTTGAATATTTGAAGATTATAGTTATCAGGGAAGCAAGTAAGAGGAAGGGAGTTCCGCAGACGGGAAGTGCGAGAGAAGAAGCTGTTGGAGTAGAAGAGGCGGTTACATTTAACTGTTTCTACGGTGGAAGAGTGGGACCGAGATGCCAACCTAGTAGCACGTTTAAATTCATGCAGTTGGGTCACTAGTGAAAATAGCTCGTCGGAGCAATTGCATGAAAATATTTGTAGAAAAGATAGAGAGAAACAACATCACCTCTGTAAGAAAGTGACTGTAGACGAGATGCCAGGCCAGGACCTAGTTACCCATAAAATAATGAAAGAGGCATACATGGACTCCCTCGGCTCTACCGCCCCGCTTTCTACTCTATATTAATGATCTGCATAGGAACATAATCCGATCATTAGTGAATATCTATGTGGATGATACAACAGTATAAAGTTGCACCTCCAAAATGATCGGAAGCTAGCAGCTCATCTTTCCTGTGACTAAGCTCAAGAGGCTCAATGCAGGGGAGGGACTGACTTGTAAAATCCAATACGCTCGAAACCAAACTATTAACTTTCCACCACCACCGAGCAGACCCCATATTATGAAGGATAAGTGTTCTTTTAAAGGCCCTCATCATGAATGTTGATTGAGAGTCAAGCTCACGCAGATATCAAGTGGAACTCATATACAGTGTAACCCGGATATAAGATACCCTGATATAAGAGAAACCGGATATAAGATAGATTTTCTCTGGTCCAAAATTAGAGCCTGTGTTAATGTATATATAATAGACCAAACCCGGATATAAGAGACTTCTTCTCCGGTCCTGACAACTCTCTTATATCCGGGTTACACTGTACACGATCTATTGGTAAAGATACTGGAACATTGGCCGGTTCACTATAGCGCTCCATTAAGTATCTAATCCCACTGCCCGCTATACTCAATATTTACAAAAGCCAGATCAAACCAAAAATATAACATTGCTGCCATATCTGGGCCGGTCCACACTTGCCTGTCTTGACACCGTTCAAAAACATCTACGCAGCCTTGTGGGCGATGAATTATTTCCCTACAACCCCTTTCCAACAGAACGTCGCGAGCGTCTCTCTACTCTATCACTATTTGCATGTCATGTGTTCTGAAGCGTTACATGTATAAATTCACTTTCATATGTTTAGGTTTTATTCCAATTCTAATCCTCGCTTTTGAAAACAATAAACATAAGGAGTGAAGGTAGTTAAAATAATAGCGGAATGAAGGGGAAAACCGTCCTTTCAACACTCCGTCTTATTGTGGGCTCGTTTATCCATGTTTGTCAAGTTTTCTTAAAGAATAATTGAGCATATTATATCGAGAGGCTTTTTCAGAATATATACATATAATAATTTTTTAATTTTGAAAAATGATGCAACCAAATGACTACTTGAGGATCACATCTGGAAACTTGAGAACATCCTTAATCGGAGTACGGATCACGTTGAAACACCGATTTCCGTACGATCCCCGAAGTTAAGCAATGTCGAGCCTGGTTAGTACCTAGATGGGCGACTGCTTGGGAACACCAGGTGCTGTAAACTTGGATCTCCCAGTGGTATAATGGTTCGGAATTGTTAGAAGAGCCAGGTTCCAATCCCTGTCGGGTTTGTTATATTCACTTACGCGCAGGTGACTTTTCTGTTCCCCCAGCTGTGGGTTAATTAGTATGAGTTTTATAACTAAATTATTATTTTCTGACATTACATTATCTGTCATGGGTCGATAAGCCGTAGAAAACGAATAATCAATCGGAATTCGAGTGAGCAAGTCGGGTTACCCAACCTGAACATATTTCTAACTGGGCCAGCCAGTAAGGTTATGAAAACCTCTTTCGACATCGTGCAAACATGTATCTGGCATGCCCTCATCATTCGAAATGTCATAATGAACATATTGGGCTCCCCATATTTCTCTCCCAACGTCACTTTGCATCTCTTTCTCTCACTCACTCTCTCTCTCTCTCTCTCTCTCTCTCTCTCTCTCTCTCACTCACTCACTCACTTACTCCGTAATAATAATAGTAATAGGGACACGAGGAATGGTTAAAAATAACAATGATAAATACATTAATTTTTTAAATCAGTATCACGCCATGTAAGGCAGTAAAGCCACTAAGACACAAGAGGTTACAGGGTGTGGAAGAATTAGGAACAGGAACATTAATAATAAGCGGGAAGACTAATCAGAAAGACTGTCAATCGCTATCTACTGTCCTCCTGAATGCATCCGTCCTGGGTATGACGATAAGCTACAAGGCGGTTTTTTTGCTGTTCCCAGGTCCACCCTGACCCGAGGTGGTAGCACCTGTTAGGGTCCCAGCTATGGGTAAATAGTTGACCCCCAAACTGGGTTCAAAACACCACGAAAGTGTAAAAATAGGTTTTAGTTTAAGAAAAGATAAAGAAAAGAAAAAACATAGTATTTGACAATGTTAAACAATATTTCAACCGAATGTCTTTCTTCTTCAAGTTATATTTAAACAATTTTGAAACACTCTTTTTCAAGTATAAAAATATACAAATCTCCCATCAGATTGTAAGTCTTTGTAGAAACGTTGATGTCTTGTATTGCAAAAATGGCTGCACTCGTAATGAACGCGACAAAACGAATTAAACGCCGCCAGTGTGAAGACATGCAAGTGAAACGTGCTGAATATGATGGTGATCTTGTAAATCTTGGAATTTTCCGTTAGTTGATTAGTTACTAAGAGGAATTAATCAAACACGCTTATATTCAGTTGCATGCCTTCATGCTGTCGGCGTTTCATTCGTTTTGACGAGTTCATTACCAGTGCAGCCGCTTTTTTACATTACAAGTCAAGCAAGGTTTCTACAAAAACTTTTATTATTTTGTAGATTTGTTTTTTTTTATACTTGAAAAAAATCTTTAAATATAACTTGAAGAAGACAGACATTCGGTTGAAATATTTTTAACATGGTCAAATCGTGCTCTTCTCTTACCTGTTGAAAAATCTTTATTATTATTATTATTATTATCATTATTATTATTATTATTATTATTATTATTATCATTATTATTATTATTATTATTATTATTATTATTGTGCCCCCCACTACCGTCATTAGTTCGCACAATCGTTATGTCCTCATAATACCTCAGTGAGAAAATGAACGGAAGAAAGAAGAGAACATTTAACGGCTGTTTCAGTGAAATGGAAAGTTGTCAATTTCAAATCTTTTCCACTTAAAATAACGACCAGCATTAATATTTATGATTGTTATTGCCATATTTTGTTAAAGTTGTTAAGCTCAAATAGCAATAGGGGAATTTCTATGGATATTTTATTGTCGTAGAACACGCCATGAGCTTACGCAGTCATTAGCTGAAGAATTAAGACTCATCAGAATATTAAAATAAGAAAAATGTGGAATTTTTCACGAGTTAAGTCTAGTTATTATTATTATTATTATTATTATTATTATTATTAAAACAATATGTCAGTCTGTCTCTTAGGTTATTCCTTTAAACGAGAAAGCGCCAATTTTAAACATGCTAAGGATAATTTTATTATAGACATTTGGGTATTTTTTCGGGAATCGGTTATATTCTAATGATTGTAAATTAAGGTGATGTTTCATCATATTGGATAGGTCACGAAAAGCTGAAGAAAAGATGTTTTTCCTTCACTTAGAATCTATTATTGATTTTTATAAACATTGATAAATGATCGTTATATTTCAATGGCTGCTAAGAACCGGAAGCCCCTGGTCAGAATTCGAATAACAAATGAACAAAGGCGAGAATCTATAAAACCAAGATGAAAAATAAGCGAATTTGAAAGCCGGAATTATTCTTATCTCTAACTAATACTAACAGTAGGCGTGTTGGTGAAAGAAAACCTCCATGTTATATCAGCTAAAAGGTCGTTGGAAGAAACTAAAAGGAAATCTTTATAAAGAAATTTTTCCTTTGTGTTTCCGGTGCTGTGTTTTATCTGAGAATTGACTGACCACTACAAAGGGCTTTTAATAGGGAGATTTATATGAATTGAGTCGGTATGCCAGGCGTTTAAAATGGTTTCATACAAAATCTACTTTCAGCAGCCTTTTACTCACGTCAAGACACGGGCTTGACAAAAATAGACAATCTACGAAGCGCACTTCTGGAGAGCTTCGTAATGCCTTTTTCTCTTCCGAACTATATGGAAAATCAAAAGCAAAAAAAAATCTCTTTTACATTAATCTTGTTTCTTCAGTTTTTTCAAAAAAGATTTAAAAGAAAAGTCATTATATATAAATATATATACATATATATAAAAAACTAAATAAAAGCACCTTGTCAGTCGTTTTTAATGAAATGTGCTTGAAAGAAGGATTGCTGCCTAAATACACAAATATATATATATATATATATATATATATATATATATATATATATATATATATACATACATATATATATATATATATACCCCATATATACCCCATATATATATATATATATATATATATATATATATATATATATATATACCCCATATATACCCCATATATATATATATATACCCGTATATATATATTAATAAAAACAAAAAAAAATAACACTTAATAATATCAACAACGAACATGGACACAATATCGTGACCGTGTGTTGAAAAATGAAATTATTATATAAATACATTCATGCAACAAACTATTTCTTATTTAACAGTTAAAATATTTAATCTTTGAAAATGGCTAAATGTATAGCTGAAAGCGAACGGAAAAAAAGAACATTCAGACAGTTTTTATATAATTTATCATCTGAAAATAAAAAAATTATTAGATCGCATGAGACATTATATAAAAAACTAAATCAAATCACATTGTCTGCCGTATTCAATGAAATGTACATGAAAGAAGGACTGCTGCCTAAATACACAAATATATATACATATATATATATATATATATATATATATATATATATATATATATATATATATATATATATATATTGAACAATAAAATATATTAAAAAATTAAAATCTTCGGACACACTGGGTTGTATATTAATATTATTTCGTTTTTATTATTATTTCATTTAGATTCCTCGACTAGTTTCGGCCAACATGGCCATCATCAGGAGAAAAAAATATTTCTGCTTGCTGGTAGCAGTGAACTACAGAAATGAATGTCTTGATGGAGAATATGAACTTTTGTCTGTAGTTTTCATTTGTTTTTTTTTATGTTTTTAACATGAATTTTGATCAGTCCTTGTGTTGGTCAAATAGTCTCTTTTAAGTTGTTATTTGAGCTGGATGGATTCATGCTGCTCTGAATTCCCTTGATCAGTTTGGCAGTTTTATCGGTTCCTGGAAAGAGGATGTGTCTCTGTTAATTGTGTGTGTGTGTTATTTGGTTCTTAGGGAGCGAGTGAGTATGAAGTGTGTAAGTGTGTATATTACTATGGGTTTGTGTTATCTTTTGGCTCATTAGGGAGTGGGTGAGTACGATGTGTATAAGAGTGTATATTCGTCTGGGTGTGTGTATAAGTGTGAGGCCTCAACACCTTTGTAACCATGTCTGTCTTGTATGGTTGAGAAATGTGGGTAGGTTTTGGTTTGAAGGGTCATATATTAATACTATCTATATTGTTAAGTTTATGGTTAAGCCCGGCTGAATAGTGCGTTTTTAAACGTTGTATCCACTTATCTTCATGGAACTCTAAAATCTTTCTAATGTTATCTGCTCTGGACATTTCTATTCTCTCAATTATACATGGCATGGGTTTTAAAATCGTGTTTTTCTAGGCGGAAATGTTCGTCAGGTAATAATCTTTCATGGGGTTCGACTTAATTCGATTGCGATAATTATTAATTCTGTAGTGAAAAGGCCATTCAGATTTTCATACATATTGTTTCTGGCATAGTGTGCATTCTAGGAGGTAAATTATGTTATGACTTCTACAGTTAGAGTTGTGGTAGATTTTGAAAGTAGATTTAGTGACTGAGCTAGTGAATGAATATATATATATGGGGTATGAGACTCTTTCGACAAGGCTATCGACTGATCTATCCTCAAATATGGGCAGGGCGGATTTGTCTTATTAGTCCTGCCACGGTCTTACATGTTTTTGTGCAATTGCGGCAACTTTAGGGGTCTTTTGCAGTAGTTGTTATATAAAGGCTGCATAACGTGCAATGAATGACTTCTCTCTGTTTTTGATGATTTTTTGAGGCTTGTGTTACTTGCTCAATGAACAGAAAGCCTTCCAGATGCCCAACTTAATGATAATAAAACCCAACAGACAATAAACGAAAAAAAAAAAATACCGATAAATGAAAACTGAAAAAAAGCAAAAAACCAAGAAAAAAGACCAAAAGACAGACACCTGCTAGAACAAGACAAGCAATGCGTGGGTTAACTAAAAAGAAAGATTACAATCCCCAGCGTACCTCAGAAAGTGACAAAGTCTGGAACGCTAGTTAAATTTCACGCGACCGCGACCTTCAAGCGACCAGACCGCCAGAAGATCTCAAACACCATTCTACAGAAAGCAAATACACAGTAACCAGAAACTAGAGGAAAAATTATATGAAAACCGACGGATTTATACGTATCAACTAACAACGAAAACGATGACATTAAACTCATCATTTATATAAAAATTAAAATCTTCCAAAATGATCACCACTAACGAAGCAACAAAAGTTCAAAATTCAACAAACCAATGCTGTCTATGTATTCATTTGCCTACTTGGAGAATGTTTCACTAATAAATATAATTAATAAAAAAAAACATAAATTGGTTACGCAACCACTAGATTATCGCGTCGGTTAACTTGCCATTTATAGGTTAATATTTCAATTAAATTACGCATAACCATCAAACCACGAGAAATCTAAAACCAATGAGAAAAATTACGATATGATATCACATAAACTGTAAAAAAAAAAAAAAATACCAGAAACTGTGACCATAAAAACAAACAAACCGCCATCATGTGATTAAATTTAAGAACACACTTTCATAAATAATGAAAACGACTCAATACGACGGGACACGTGAAGATGACATACTTTAAACAACCCACAACGATGAAACTGACAGAGCACCAGAGGCAAAAATTCCTTGATAAGAGCTAAAGAATATCTAAAGTCTTAATTTTTATCGGAAACTAGGAAAATGGTCTGAGATATAGAAAAAATAAATTTAAAAAATCCTTAAAAATAAAAATAAAAAACTTTCTTTGGTCTTTAAACAACTTTCTATATATAAATATAAAATATAGAACATTGAGTACTGGTGCAAATAAAATAGTGCTCAATGCATAATAACAGAGGTAAAATTTATATTAATAATCAATCTATATTTTTTCCTCAGCGGTAGCAAAAATCTGCGTTCCATGCAAGATGCAATCGTCGGGAGCTGATTGAAAAATGACCGAATGAATTGCAAAATAATTAAAGCCGACGATACAGGTAAACATTATGAACCAACATGGATGCGTATTACGGAGTACTTACTAAAGAAGTCCCAAATCTTACTAAAAGACGCCTTAAATTTGAGAAGAGGACATCAGTAGAGAAGCCAGAGAAATAGCCACTGAGAGAAGAAGCATTTATCGCTATTAAAGACCATAAATTGAATTAACAAAACAACCTCGATCTAACTAATATTGGAAAAATTATCAAACGCATTCTCGATATTTTTTAGGAATTAACCAGTTTAAAAAGATAAAAATAAAGAATGATTATACGTTCATCCAGTTGGCCATAAACTATTTTTATCCGTTCATTACCGATTATTTTGCTGATGAATACTATCAATTTAATTTAACCAAAAACTATTGTAACATTGGCGATGAAAAGATCTGAATAATAACACATATCCCAAAACCCATGCTGTATCATAATGAATGCATGTGGACTAAAAGAAATAATGAAGAATTTAACATTGCCATGGCTACATATGATTCGGCAGAAGCATGCGATATAAATATATATAAAAGATCTGATAAAGAACAAAGATTTTACATTGGTTCAACTGAAACTGATTGGAAACATGGGTTTTACAACCAGAAACTAAGTTTAAGTAATGATAAATGAAAAAACAACACTGCTTTCTTTAAATATTGCTGGCAAGAAAAAGATGGTGAAACCTTTACCAGAAATTAGGTGGGAAATAATGGCCAAAACTAAATCTTACAATGATAAACATTAATTTACTAAACAAAATAAATTAATTAATGTACACATAAATCTGTAACTTCTATGCTAATAGTTTCTCTTTTCGCATTTCTCTTTTCTGGCTACTATCTGAGAGAATTAGAAGTCCTACCAGAGAAGTCTTATTATAGAGGTTGAATAAATCTAGTGAGAAGATACATTCTTGTCTTATACCCTTTTTTATTTTTGTATATTTACTGAATTCATTTTCTATCCGTATGCAGGCGATTTGCAGCCAGTATAGGTTCTCGATTGTTTTTATATTATTCCCAAATATGTCAAGATGACATGACAGTCCCAACAGTTTTTTTTCTGGCGTACTTTATCACGTTATATGATATTAAGTGGGAAAATATAGAATAGGTTTGAAGTAATTTTTTGACTGATATGAAACCATGTACGAGATCTGATTAAAATTATCGGGACTGTTGTCATGGTCACGGAGCTAAGGTACGCAGAGTGAAGCCGCTTGGCACATACAGAACTTGAACTATGTCGCGCACGCACACTAAGTTATAACGGTCTCCATCGCTTCCGTTGTTTCTAACAGTGCTTCGGAGAAAAGTGTGTAGAGTGTGGTCGTCTCAACACGTCACATAGATTCCATCAGTGAACATGACATGGGTAGTAATTTTGGCTAAAGACAACATTCCCCACGTCTGACAATCACTATATTCCCCAGATGTCTCTTGCGACTTTTTCCGCTTTCCAAAAATCAAATCCCACTTGAAAGGGATAAGATTCCAAAACATCAGGGAAATCCAAGTGAATGCGACTAGGTAGTGGCTTGCTATCACAAGAATGGAGTTCCAGGAATGCTTTCATCATTGGAAACAACGCTGGATAAAATGTATGGCTTCAGAAGGAGATTAAATGCCGAATGGATATGCGTTGGAGTTTTATTTTTATAGCACCAGTCCCGATAATTTTTAACCAGCATTCTTGTATGAAACGTATATATTTGGTTTGGTTTGTTTTGTTTTACGGCATATCAACCTCACCTTTTTTTCTGGTAATACTTTTGTTTTATCAAAAATCTATTTCTATTAATATTTTTTTCCTCAAAAACGTATAGCTGGTAATATTATTTTTCCAAAACCTATAGCTGATGATAATAGTTCTTCAAAAACGTACAGCTGGTAATATTATTTTTTCAAAAATGTACAGCTGGTAATATTATTTTTTCAAAAATGTATAGCTGGTAATATTATTTTTTCAAAAAAGTATAGCTGGTAACATTATTTTTTCAAAAACGCACAGCTGGTAATATTACGTCTCAAAAACGTATAGCTGGTAATATTATTTTTTCAAAAATCGTATAGCTGGTAATATTATTTTTTCAAAAACGTATAGCCGACAACACTATTCTTTCAAAAAAAAAACTTATAGCTGGTAATATTTTCTCAAAAACGTACATCTGGCAACATTATTTTTTCAAAAACGGCCTTGCTGTTGGACACAGTTCATCCTCACACCCAGGACGCGGGTGTAGTTCATCGTCATACCCAGGACGCGGTTTTAGTTTATCGTCATACCCAGGACGCAGATGTAGTTTATCGTCATACCCAGGACGCAGATGTAGTTTATCGTCATACCCAGGACGCGAAATGAGTATGTGTTAGGAAAAACATCGGTATAGATGATAGAAAATAGTTGTGGGCTACGTTAAATTATCATTAATTTTATGAATTTCATCTGTTAAAATTTTCTTACAGATCTTCATCATTAATTCTTACATAGTCCATGTCTCTTTATTAGTAGTAACCGCTGATCATTTTTCAAGACTAAATGTGATTTCTAAGTTGCAGATTTCACAATAAAGCGTCCAGTGCCAATTGGTAATTGTATCGTTATTTTGATTTAATTTTCCAAATTTTGATCCAAATTTTCGCCTGTAAAACGCTTTTGTATACGTACCTCGTATAAGTCTGAGAAATGCCATTAACAGTGTGAACACGCCGAAATGTCTTCTTTGTACACGTGCTTGTTTTTTAACACAGCGTTTCGGACATTCACTTTTCCGGCTCTCATCAGGTGCAATCCATGCTGAAAAGCCACACTCATTTTAAAGGTTGTTATCTGTAATCAAACGTGTCCTTTTTCTCAAGCTTATTACCTGACGAAGGCTGAAGAACAGACCAGCTGAAGAATTGTGTCATCAACAGCAAATATACAAAGAAGAGTGTAAAGATCCAGATATAAATAAAATAAAATATATCTGTAAAAAAAAAACAATATAAAGAATAATACTTTCTGTTTACCAACGTGTTTCGTCCTCTACCATTCAAACCAAATATGTTGAAAAAGTGTCCGTCGTCACTGGCAAACAAGTTCGCCGAAAACACCAAATAAAACAGCTCACACTGGCAACAATAACCCACAACTACCTCAGAGTCACAACAGCTCACAACCATCCATCAGCCACGAGGCTCGGGTCTCTTCTTCGCTGCTTTCATTCCAGCAAGGAAATACCAAGTTAAACCGCGTACATCTCCTTGGTTCTCACATGCATACGCGGCTGATATAGTCCACAGAAATCATTTATTCCGGCTGTATCAGAGCGACACGTCTGATTGCAACAGACGTCTCTTGGTCTCTGCTCGTAACGAGTGCAACCGTGTCCTCAAAGAAGCGAGGTTACTGTTTGCTGCTAAAACGAAACAACGTATAGCATCTCGCATTTTCGGTTCTAGAGATTGTTTGCGGCCCTGAAAGAGTGTACTGAACAACAGCAAATCCTCAATTCCTCCTCGATTCAACCAATTCGAAATCATGACATCTGCAGCAGATAAGGTTGAATACTTTGCTCTGAAATTCTCTTCCAACGAAACACTCGACTCAGCTGGAGTACCCACACCTGGTTTACCCACTAAGACAGAGGCTGTACTGAGTGATAGCCCCATCACAGATATCAAACATTATTTCTAAATTAGACTCTCATAAGGCAAATGGAGGTGATGGGATCTCAGAAATGCGCTCCCGAGCTGGCTCCAGTTCTCTCCAAACTCTACAACTATTGTCTCAATGCTTCCTTCTTGTTAGAAGTCATCCTCTGTAGATCCTGTTTTTAAGAACTCTGGAGAACCTTCTGATCTCTCTATCGCCCTATTAGTCTCCTACCGCTTTTCGGCAAAGTATTAATCAATACTGAAGTGGTTAAGCATCTTACCTCTCACGACCTACTCTCTGACAAACAATATCGTTTCCGTTTTGCCAGATCTACCGCTGATGTACTATCGATCATCACTGAATAGGTATATCGAGCTCTTGATAATAACAGCGAAGCTTGAGTTCTGGCTCTAGATATTTCGAAGGCGTTTGACAGGGTTTGGAATGCTGGTCTTATACGTAAGCTTCAGGGCT
>OZ038491.1:112553139-112688139 GCA_964036315.1 Acanthosepion esculentum
GAAAATAGTGGGTTCCCTGTAGAGCTCGAGTAAGTAGCTGACACTTCCTGGTTTCCTCTACCTTTACAAGAACCACATCAGGCAGGGTGCTGCCTAGTCTTCACTTTCCAGTCTCGATAGAGTCCGAAAGCGTGATGAATTATTTTCCACCCTACAGACTCTCAAGCCTCTCGGTGATCTCTTGATGTTTCCATGGAAACTACATTCTTTCTAAGCTTCACGGCCAAGACACGCCATACGGGTTTTGGCCTTGAAGCGAACCATCTTCACTCTTGACCATGTAGAGAACCACCTTCTTTCTTTTCATATTGCACAGGTGGGATGTAAGTTCCACTCGGGCAGTTTCTTCCCTGTGGAACCGACTCTCAAGAGGATGTTTCCCCGATCACTATAAGCTTAATCTTTTCAAGTCTAGCGTTAACTGTTATCTTCCCTAAATATCACTATAAATTGTGCTTCTTACTCTGTAACTCTCTACCTTTAGTGGCTCTTGGGCCTTTTACAATTTGAACATCATTGCAAAGAAAATGCGGTTGGAGATATTCTTTATCAACCAAATTCAGGAATTTTAAAACGTACGAACACATGATATTAAAACAATGGTTCCCGTCCGATCACAGAGTTAAGAAACGTCGATCCTGGTCAATACCTAGATAAGTGACCGCTTGGGAACGCCAGGTGCTGTAAGCTTGGATGTGTGGGTGGTATAATGGATAATGGCTAGTAATTGTTAACCGGAGAGCTGAGTTCCAATTCCCGTTTGTTTTCTTTATATTCACTTACGCGCAAATACCACAGGGAAATGTATGAGTCCAACTCTTCTCCCCCATCTATAGGTTAATTAGTAAGGCTTTATTATTATATCATTATTATCTCAAAAAATATTCTTACTATCTAAAAATTATTTTCTGGCTTTAAATAAACTGCAAAGAGTTGATATGCCGTAGAAAACGAACCAACCAACCGGAATTTTTTAAAGAATAATAAATTTACTTCATTCTTTTAGCAGTTTCCTTATTCTATCTTATCTAAAAGTACTTTATGTGATTTGAGACATTCTTTATCAATCAAGCCACGTATTTTGAAAGAGGAATACATTTACTTCATTTTATAACCATTTCTTTATGCTTACTGAAATATAAAAATTTTTATTTGATTTTATTTAGCAATCAAAGCGCATTTATCGCAGCTTACTCAGTTTAATGTGTAACATAAGAACAGAAAACAGGAAACAACTGCAGAGATGGAATTTTCTTTTTAATCAGTTATGAGGCAACAATTTTAACGATCGAAAGTTTTAGATTGAACTCATATGCATATTTATGAGTTCGTTCCTCAGAGGTTAGATCGTAAGCTCTCTGGAAATGTACAGTCTATTGGAGTTTCTTTTAACCACTTTCAAGGATTATTAAGAAACAAAAATAATTAAATTTGCTCTCTGGAAAGTCAGTGGTGAGGCGATTTACTGCTTCCCTTTCCTTTGCTTAGAATAAGCAATTCTATGCGTGCCTAACCATTTGCGAATTTAAATTCTATCGGCTCCATTTTTTGACTCTTTAGCAATAAAAAATAACACCAAATCAACTCTGTATGTTAATGGTCGCGTGCGCATGCGCGTGTTTATGAGTTAATTCATTGGTGTATGGTTTAGTTTTAAAAGCGTCCTACAACTTACAAGTTCATCTTGAAGATCATTAGGAGTGAAATTGATCCTCACTGGTTGCGTCATACTTGTGACCTTGTGCCCAAACCTGCAGCAGAACCTCCTTACAGTAAAAAGCACATATATATCTATACAAACACAAACACATACACACACACATACATATATATATATATATATATATATATATATATATATATATATATATATATATATATATATATATATATATATATATATATATATAACCTGAAAAGGGCTGCTATGTCGTATAAAACGAATCAACCAACCGAAATTTTAAAGAATAATAAATGTACTTCATTCTTTCGGCAGACGACGAAAGTGGTCGTCTGTCTTTTCAACACTGGTGTGGAATGAAATACAATTCTTGTCTGTAAGGTTAGAGACTTTAATTAAGTTAAAAATTTGTGTTTTCTTCTAATACCCCCCCCCCCATCATAAGGTCATAATATTCATAAGGTTAATATTCTGTTTTTTTTTATTTTGTTTTATTTGGGGGGTCAATAAAACCTCTTCCCTTTAAAATAGATACCTACCACCTTCTTTGACTGCTGTCTCGTGCCTAGCGTCTGACTGAAATAGTAAAAAGTGTAAACACTGTATTAGTTGTTATCGGCAAGTTAAGGTTTAAGCTGACTCTTTAGCTTCCAATCTGATTTCCTTACTGTTAACTGCTACACCTGCTTCATTTCATTCCACACCGAGGTTGAAAAGACAGACGGCATAGCCTATTTCCTATATGAGGTAAAAAGATTTATTTGATTATTAATTATATATATATATATATATATATATATATATATATATATATATATATATATATATATATATGTTATGAAAACATTCCCATGAGTGCTCAGGGTCGCCTCGTCAGTGATGTTATGACTTGGGGTCATGGCAAGTTTCGGGTCTTCCAACATCATATTTGCTCGCCCAAGAGACCCTACCGAAACAGTATATATATAAAGAAAGAGAGACAGTTAATACAAACATAAAATTTTTCACTTAGCTGATTGATTTTACTTTTAGTATCCCGTCTCCGGAGAATCTTAGACGAACCCTCCAGAAATCATTCCGTCCACTCGCCAGTAGATATCAGCAATTTACTGTTTATATTTCTCGTTTGCACTTCTCATTGACGCAAGGTTGATTTTTTTTATTGTGTGAGCGTAATCGTGCGTTCGTCTCCGTGTGTGTATTCATGCACCTGTCGTCTGCATCCGTGCAGAACGTCGTGCCCATCTCTCCCTTTCGTTGTTTCTTTTTTACTTTACACTCACACTTTATTGGCTGTTTAATTGTTTCTCGTTTTTCAGTTGTAACGGTTTTGATTATATATATATATATATATATATATATATATATATATATATATATATATATATATATATATATATATATATATATATACCAAGCCTAGGATTGATGTATACGGAATAAATTCCAATAACCAACAATTACTATTCTTAAAAGAGTGCTCAATACAGAGTAGAGCATATATAATTGTTTATTTAAAAATTATAACATAAATATGTTATAAAATCACTATAAAAATAGCCATTTTGTTTCAACACCTCCGGTGTCTTATCAAGTGATGATTTGATAAGACACCGCAGGTGTCGAAACAAAATGGCTATTTTTATAGTGATTTTATAACATATTTATGTTATAATTTTTAAATAAACAATTATATATATATATATATATATATATATATATATATATATATATATATATATATATATATATATATATATATATATATATATATATATATATATATACATTTGGTCGTTATATATAGCAAAGGGAGAATGGTGGCGAGGAATGAATAAATTTTGTTCTTAACCCATATTTTTACTAACGTTCACTCAATGTGAGGCCTATAAGCCACTCAAGCTCGAGTTATTGAAGGAGGCTGTTGTATGAGTGGAAGGAGCACAAGGTAATAAGTGATATATTGGTGAGATAACGATTATTTCTAAATCTGATGACGTTGAGCTTGTAGCGGTCGGCAAATCATCTCCCAGGAATCTGTTCCAAAGAGTAGTAGTTACTAATATACGCATATGAGCATCGCACGTTAAACTTAACATGCCATATCTTGCCACCGTGTGTCTGGGGAAAGAGATAAATACATGGTTTTGTTGTATATTTCAAAGCGGCACTCTTGAATGATCTAAATGTCGAATGTCAGTTTTCTAGACAAATAGTCCTCAAATGGAAGATACATATAAATCCATCTTCCTACATAAATATCTGTCACTGTGATACAACGTCGGATTTACCTGAAGATATATATATATATATATATATATATATATATATATATATATATATATATATATATATATATATATATATATGTATGTATATTTATGAAGATAAAGTTGGAAAAGCTATAAAGTAAGTGTTTCGCCAGGAATGTCTGCTGCTCTCGCATTCTTCAGGTTAGAATGAAAAACAAAACTATATATAAGAAAATTGAGGATGAGATTTATTTTCCTTACACATAGTTTTGTCCTTCATTCTAACGTGATTATTATTATTATTATTATTATTATTATTATTATTATTTAAATAGCGTTATAGTCATTCACACGCTTTCTTTCTGTTAATATAATTGCTTTAGCTAATTTTTTTCGTAGATTATTGTTTCAAGCATCAAAATTCTTCTTATATTTTACTTTTATTACCTTCACTTTTTTTTTCTTTTTCTGATCATAATCCCAATTCTTCTTCTTCTTCTTCTTCTTCTTCTTCTTCTTGAAGAAGCCGAAAGCAGCAGACGTTCTCAGCGAAAGGCGTCGTTTATACCTTTTCTACTTTTCCAATTTATCATCACTTTTGATTCGGTTACTATTGTACATCCTATAAACGCCCAGACACACACACGCGCGCGAGTGTGTGTGTGTGTGTGTGTGTGTGTGTGTGTGTGTGTGTGTGTGTGTGTGTGTGTGTGTGTGTGTGTGTGTGTACAATCAGATTTACTTTCTTCTGTTCGGAAGAGGTGAGAAATTAATGTGTCTATTGTGTAATTGTTATTGGTTTCAAGTCTTTCCAACAACCGAAAATGTTATACCAGAATTATTGCTTTAGTCTGTTTTAGTTTGGAATTTTCAAATGAAGGATATTGATCGATTTATTTTTGCTTGGAAATTATTACAAATCTCAGAAATGTTTTATTCTGTAATTGTGCAGAAAAAGAAAACGGAAATCAATATGAATTAGACAGATAGATAGATAGATAGATAGATAGATAGATAGATAGATAGATAGATAGATAGATGTTGAGAAAGAAAGAAAGAAAGAAAGCGATAGACAAAGAAAGAAAGAAAGCGATAGACAAAGAAAGAAAGAAAGAAAGAAAAAAGAAAGAAAGAAAAAAGAAAGAAAGAAATGAGATAGATAGATAGATAGATAGATAGATAGATAGATAGATAGATAGATAGATAGATAGATAGATACTGGGTAGAGAAAGAGATAGATAGATAGATAGATAGATAGATAGATAGATAGATAGATAGATAGATAGATAGATAGATACTGGGAGAGAAAGAGATAGATAGATAGATAGATAGATAGATAGATAGATAGATAGATAGATAGATAGATAGATACTTGGAGAGAAAGAGATAGATAGATAGATAGATAGATAGATAGATAGATAGATAGATAGATAGATAGATAGATAGATAGATAGATAGAAAAGAACGAAGAATGTGGAAAGGAGAAAATTTAAAAGCGGTAAATAGTAAGATATGTTGTTAACGTGAGAAAAAGCAATATGAAAAAAGGAAAGAATAATTGAATTGTGGGATAGAAAAATGCATCAAATAGCGATAAAAAAATTCAAGCGTAATAACGAAAGAAAAGCCAGACATTGTTGAAGAAATTAACACTAACATCTGTAGAATGTAAAACATTAAAAGATGGAACCAAAAATAACAATGACTGTTTAAAAAGTTAAGGACAAATTTATTTTTTAATTTTATAAACCATTCTAAAAAACAGAATACCTGTCGTTTTTGTAAAACAGTAGAAAATCTGGTTTCATTTTTACTTCTAAAATCAGTTTATTTTTTTTATCTTCATTCAAATTATAATTTTCTTTTAGTTAAAGAAATATATATGCATATACATACAAACTTTTTAACACATGAAAATTTTTATAAACATCTACCTCAACGCTAAAACAAAAATAAAAAATCTATATTACCAAACCCAACTTTCTTATTCTCCAATTGAAAATTTTTCTCTAATTTTTAATCTCTGGGGCCTCAGCCCAAATTTCACCAAAGTTACTTGAAATGTCAGCAGCGTGACTTACATACTTACGCAAGATGTGATTACAAATTTAATACTATATCTAATTGTAAAATATGGGAGAAAAATACTTCGCAAAACTTGAAATGAAAAAAGCAAAAAAAAAAATGGCGATGCTGGTGGTAGATAGAAATGTGAAAAACGAATGGAAATAAACAAATAAGAAAAAAGAAATACGGAGAATAATTTTTTGGTGGGTCGGGTAGAGAGATGGACGGAAGTTGGGAAGAAAGAGAATTGAAAATGCAATTTCTGGAGAAACACGAATGAGAGTGTTGCTGTTTATTAGCGCATGCGCAATAGTGTGCGCTTGAGTTACAATATGCAAATTGTATCATTTCTTTCATTTAGTGCAGGATTTCTTCTTTTTTTATATTTTCTCTGAAGATATTAATATAAAAGGATAGGTAGAAAGTCACGCACTTTGGCTGAAATGAAAATACTTAATAAAAAGATTTCAGAAAGAAAAGTAAGAGCAGTAATTTCCCAAAGGAGTTGAACAATTTAAAGTTTGAATGAATTTTGTCACTGAAAAGCTGGAGAAGTAGTTAGGTACCTAAAAAGTGTTAGATTATTAACTATTAATACTAATAAAGAAAGAAAGAAAGAAACAGACAAACAAACAAACAAACAAACAAACAAAAAGAAAAGAGTTACCCGTGAATTCATTATATTTGAAAGAAAGAAAGAAAGAAAGAAAGAATTATAAGTGAATTCGTTATCTTTGAAATAATTAGAAAGAAAGAAAGGAAAAGGGTGAAGTAAATAATTATAAGAAAAATAAAGAAAAAAGAAAGAAATTAAATAAGAAGAAGAAGAAGAAGAAGAAGAAGAAGAAGAAGAAGAAGAAGAAGAAGAAGAAGAAGAAGAAGAAGAAGAAAGAGGAACAACTAGGATTTTATGAGCAGGAAAAGAAAAAGAAAGTGAAGGTAATAAAAGTAAAATATAAGAAGAATTTTGATGCTTGAAACAATAATCTACGAAAAAATTAGCTAAAGCAATTATATTAACAGAAATAAAGCGTGTGAATGACTATAACGCTATTTGAATAATAATAATAATAATAATAATAATAATAATAATAATAATAATAATAATAATAATAATAATAGAAAATCCATTGGAGCCTTAAAACAAAAGAGAATTAAAATAGACAGGATAATAGCACAACTGAAATAACTTTTGCCATATCAATAGAAAAACGTCTCTGCGCATATACGAGAAAATTCGAGAAAGAACTAAATGTACTAATTAATCTTCTATTAAGTTAGCAGCCATCTAAGATATTGTTTAAATCCAGGTGTTTTATGGGACTTTAACTAACTTAAAATTTGCAAAGCAGTCACTCGATACAAAACACTTCCATTTAACTTTTTTACTGCGTACACCTGGCCACGGTCATAATAGACGCTTATTTAAACTGCACGAGATAACGAATTTATCCTCGTGCAAAAGAAGAGACGATAATAGTGTTTTAAGTCTAAAGTGACATTGCTGCCGTACCGTCGATGACAATGAGGAATCAAGAGATATCAATTAAACGTGGGTCTCAGAAAACAGATTTTAGGGTGATATCCGGCTGTTCTAACACCAAGTGAGACTCTGTCGACTTGATTACTAGCTTCTTCTTTTTTTAACAGGTCTTATCTTGACAGTATACAAGGTGGACCATATTGTAATCTGAATTTTGGTCAAAAAAAGGTGATGTAGAGACGAAAGCAAAATTATTTCCTAATATTTCTCTGAAAGTAGCCATTCTAAGAGCAGACAATAAAAGAAATTCATGCTAGAAGTATGCAACAAAGAAAAAACGCCTGTTTTAAAGAGGCGAACTAGCTAAGCTAAGCATCTCTTGAAGAGAAGTTGGTTTTCAAACATGTTTTTGGTTCGTTTGGTTTACTAAATGTTCGCCCAATACAAAGCGCAAGCGCCACTCAAGGTAGGGGGTTATTGAATGAGGTTGTTCGATGGACGCAAGGAAAGAAAGTGAGTACAAAATATGAGATATGTGACCCAAGACAAGACAAGATCAGTGATCAGTGAAGCATCCACATTGGCTCAATAAACAGATGTTAGTGGATATCCGGCTGCTCTTCCACCATGCGAGACTGCTGGTTTCTAATGATTACTGATTTTTTTGTGACAGGTCTTCTTTTGACAGCATACAAGGTGGACAAAGTTGTAATGCGAATTCTAGTCAAAGGAACGATTGTGTAGAGACAGCAGCATAATTATGTTATATTTTAATGATCAAGAAAGCCTCCTCGCGGGCGCACAGCTATGGGTAAAATAGCAGTACAGACTGCATCCTATAGTCCAAGGCGGCAACTAGTCTAGGAGAAAGAAACTCTGAAATCAAACCTGCCTGAGAGGGTTGGGATCCATCAGGCTAACTTGTCCAGGAAACGCTTGGAATGCACTACCCTAAAGTGTGTATATACATGCGGCTGAAGACCGCTTTTGAATCCAAATTCTCACTAAAACTCCAAAAATAAATAATAAAACCTATACTACGAGTTTGGTCGGCTTTCGTTCGGGATGCAACAAATTCGTTTCCCGCGTGAATTCCGCAACAAGTATAAGAGCATCCTCACGGGAGTCGGTTCCACAAAGTAGCTGTCTCAATGGAACTTGCATATTACCAACGGAACATGAAAAGATTAAGGATAATTCTACTTGGGTTTTAGTTGTGAAGGTCTGAACTCATGGAACTAACTCTTCTGAACATTTCAAATGGAAATAGCAATAATTGTAATAGGCATGTGATGCTTCATCTATAAGTAAGGAACTGTAAAACTGAAAATAATTTATCACCTCAGAAGCGCTTTTTGAACACTGTCAGGGTTGAAAAGAGCGGATTGGGCAGCGGCAGTCCAGACAAGACAACAGCAGTATCTATCTATCTATCTATCTATCTATCTATCTATCTATCTAAGGCTGTTCACGTCTATCTATACTCTTCATATTTATCTATCTACCTACCTTCCTATCTCCGCCTGTTCGCATCTATCTGTTTATCTAAGTCTGTTCGCATCTATCTATCTATCTATCTATCTATCTATCTATCTATCTATCTATCTATCTATCTATCTATCTATCTCTGTTCGCATCTATCTATTTATCTGTTCCTGTTCATATCTATCTATGTTTATATGTATCTATCTTTCTCTGTTCATATCTATCTACTCGGGGCTGCCGAATAACGTTCTAATATGTACGTAAGAGAAGTAAGTTTAAATTATGAGGATAGGTAGGATAAATAAGGGCTGACCCACGACTTGAATATTTGTAATGAACAGAGAAGCATCCACTTGGGTGCCTGTTCCACAAAGTAGCTGTTCACTGAGAAAGAAGCTCTCTGAGTAAAATTTCATTCTTACAAACAGAATACGCAAGAAATGAGAAAGGTACAACCCTGTATAAATATAAAAGTTTTTAAAAGAAAATATATCTGCAAAATGAAAGAGAAATATAAATGAAAAAAAATGATAAAACTGACAACAGTGCCGTCCAGTTCTGGCTTTAAATTTTGAAGGCCGATATTTTTTTAAATCATTTCGCAACAAGCAACAGGTTACCAGGAATGAAAGCGAATGAGAAATATTTGGTGAGGAGAAAGGACAATAAAAGAACAGGGGTCAAGAAGACTGACTGACGCTGCAATTAATTTTTTGAAGATTGTAGGTGACAAGAAAGCAAGAAGGCGGAGAAAAAACTATTAGAACGGAATTTACGGTGACATCTTGCCGGTTTCACTGCAAAATGATGAGACATGTTTGTCTTGGAACGAGAGAAGAGGAATTCCTACAAACTGGAAAGTAACAAGCAGCAAGGCATTTGTTGTATAGTTGGGGTGAAAACAGGTGACAATTCAGGAGCACATTTACTTACACCAACTGTTGGGATAGCGTAAAGTCCACAAAGCCTTGTGGCGATCTAGTTTGGAGATGATAAATGAAACCAGAGATTATATTATATGCATATCACACAGTAGAAGTTCCGTTCTAGGGAAAATCAATCAAAAATACTCTACTTCATTTCATTATACATACGTATAATGAAGTAGAATGGATAATTAGTGATACCATTTGTCCTCTCATATCACTTATTCTATTTTTATTAAAATTCACTTATATACACTTACATACAAAACTATAATCTCAAGTGTTCCTTACCAAGTGTATTCGTACACACTTACGTGTCTCGTACCGTTGGTGTTGCGAGCTTGGAACGATCGTTTTCTAAACTAAAGTGAATAAAGAACAATATTAAGTGAACCAAGGCAAAAACATCTAAAAAGATTTGCCAGTGATCGTGATCATATTGAAGATGTTGTGATTCGGGTGTAGATGTTCAGAAAATTATCTTTTAAATTTACCGCTTCTGATTTTTTACGACTTACGACAAAATAAATGGCCGCATTTGTAATCTTTCTACAGATTTTGTAAATGTTGCCCAGTTTTAACAATGTTGTTTAGAGAGGCGGCAAATTCTACGACTTCTGGATCCATGCAACGAACCTCCTTGAGAAATATTAAATAAAATATGGGGCGAAAAAATTAATAAATTACTCAAATACGTAAAAGCAGATAAATAAGGCAAATGAAGCATACGATAAAAACATATATATATATATAAATCTATATTTTTATCATATATACAAAGTCATCCACAGACTGTTTCGATGTAACACAGCTCATCAGTGTGGCTAGACATGCGATTGCCTCAAGCCGGGATCGAAACATATATCGTAGACACACACCTCTAGGCTATCAGCACACGCTAGGAAGAAAGGGAAATTTTAACATATTATATACAAGATATATGCATTACTGGCTACCAGAGAGCTCAATTCATAGCGAAGAGCTTAGCATTAATCAGCGGCAGCCGCCAACAAATTTCCTTTCTTCCAAAAGTGCTCAACCCACGAAAGAGAGCGTACCAGTTATTATATATATATATATATATATATATATATATACATATATATATATATATATATATATATATATATATATATATATATATATATATATATATATATATATCTGTCGTCTACTATATATATATATATATATATATATATATATATATATATAATTATTTATTTGAATATTACAACATAAATATGTTATAAAATCACGACAAAAGTAGCCATTTTGTTTCAACACTTCTTGTGTCTTGTCAAGTGATAATATAGAATATAGAATAAATGGTTTTAAAAGTTTCAAATCAATCAACGATCCTTAGCTAAGAGTAAACGCTGTTACATAAGCTAGAGTGGCCAATCAAAAAACAAGTATAGGATGATTCGAAAAATTTGACAGCTAAGCAAGGTTATCTAGATATTAAAAGATTTATAAAATTTGAAATTAAAATTAAAAGTAAAAAATTAAAAAATTAAAATTACCTATTTAGAAATCTAAATCAGATCTCTATTAAGTTTTAAATTGTAGAATTACCAAGGAGAAAAAATATAAAAATAAAAATAAAAGATATATATGCTATTTAATTTATATTTTCATTGAAATTAAGTTGAAAGTTGTATTCGGAATCCCAGACAGAGATGTATACATTTTTAGTTTCATTTCAACATGTTGGTCGCCTCTCACGTGAAATCATTCGAACAACGGCATGTTAAGCGCTCGGACGTATTTAGATATATACATACACATACAAAAAATCAAACCACACATAGGCAAATGCACTATACTTACACATACACTTCGATACACACAGGCACATACATCTACATTCAATATGATCTAGACGGTCAGATGTCGAAGCTATTCGTGGCTTAATATGTTATTAAACGAATTTAAACTTGAAAAATAGCTAAACCGGTCAAATATACATATATATATATATATAGTAGCCTAGAACTTTATATATAACGGGCGGCTACTCGTTGCTGAGTACACCTGTGTGCTATGGCGACTAGCCAATGCCCGTTATAGACGACTGATCGGGTGTATTTGTGTGTGTTCAACATACGCAGAGCCTTCCTGTAGTTTATATTGCACTATGCTGAGCTGTCTTTAGTTGCAGTTTCCGAGAGAGCACATAACACTGACGAGGTTAACAGATTGAATAAAGCCATTGTGGCCAAACCTTGTGACTTGGAATTTTATCTTAACACAAACACTGACGGCTTCCGAACATTTCCGTATACCCAAATTCACTTATAAGTATTGGCGTGGTTTTCCGGCAATTTCCAAAGGTGCCGCCAACCAGGATTACCTTCCAGACCTGATAATATCAAGAAGTCATCTTTCTGACAAATCGACCATGGTGAGATTTGAACTTGAGTCTCATGGTTGAAAAACGAATGATCTAACAACGCCCCATATATATATATATATATATATATATATATATATATATATATATATATATATATATATATATATATATATATATATATATAATGTGGAGAAACATCACTTAACTGAGTGGTGTTATTTCAGTCATGCCGACTTCGAAGTTTCGTAAGCGAATGGTAGTAATGCCTTCACTCTTCAGGGTTGTTGGCTTCTCTTAAAGCTCTATTCTTACCTTTTGATATCGAGCCGTATATGACAAAAATCTTGCTGCATAATACGCCTTTCCACTAGTAAACTACGGAAAAAGAATCAGCAAATTTGGTTTCTTAAACTCTTACAGTTTAATACTGTATATATACATATATTTTGTCTTGTTGTGGCATCCAGCCGGGTCTATCAGATGAATTTGCCACGTCCCAAATGGTAGCCGACCAAGCGTAGCAGAGGTCGCATTCATTTGGACGTGTAAATTCATAGTTGGAGTTTCAGTGGGAATTTGGATTCACAAGTGACCTACAGCCAAATGTTTACACACCTCAAGAGAGTGCGATCGCAGCGTTTCCTGGACAAGTTATTCTGGTGGAGCCCAACTCTCTCAGGCTGGTTTGAATTCAGAGTTTTATTCTCTTAGATTGATTTCCAACCAAGGCTATAAGATCCAGTCTGTCTTGCTATTTTACCCATAGCTGGGAGGAGAAGATATGGATTCATACCAGGTATAGCACGTATGAATAAATGTAATGAATCGAAGCCGAGGCGTTAACCAGTACTTCCCCGTGCCTACACACACACACAAACACACACACATACATATATACATATATATATATATATATATATATATATGTGTGTGTGTGTGTGTGTGTGTGTGTGTGTGTGTGTGTGTGTGTGTGTGTGTGCACATACAGAGAGGAGTGAGAGGGGGCATGTGTGTGTGTGCGCGCGCGTGTGTGTGTATGTGCTCAGTGCAAAAGAGGAAGTGGTTGTTACTGGAGATGAAAATGAGGTAAGAGAAACTGTGTTCTAAAAAGAAGACACATTTCTAATTGGTTAATGGAAGAAATATGAGAACAGAAAAAATTCACGAGAAATAAGATAAACGAACGAAGACGAGAGTAAAAAGCTTAAAAACGAATGACAGGTGGGGGAGGTGGAAAACGAATTGCAAAGAAAGCATAATGATTATCAAAGAAGGAAAGAAAAGAGAAAGAGAAAAAAAAGGAAAAAGGAAACTTAAGAGGAGAATAAAAGCGAACAGCGCGCTTGAGAAAGAAAGAAACGGAGAAATAAATTGGCATTAGAGAGAAACAGCAAAAAAAATACGGCGGGAAAGAGAAAAGCCGAAAGAAAAATGGCGGATCGAAGGGGAAAAAAAGGTAAATATCTGAGAGAACAAAACCGAAAGAAAAGATAAATTGTGGGTAACCGGATCGCAGAGATATCAAATTCATTCCCTGGCTCAAGTCGAATCAATAAAAGCGGTCAGTTTGGCAGAGAGGCCATCCCCAACACACATCGGAAGCAAGAATCAAGAGTCTCTTAATGAACAAAACCGAGGTCGGAGGCGATTGGTTACTGGGAAATGAGTGAGGTCTGGGACTGGTGGGGTCGCTGCAGCTCTAACGCCATTACCGGTCAGCTTCTGCTTACTTAGCCTCGAGGATTGACTGTCCCCCCTGCCAGCAGGTAACAAAACTCCGAAAAGTGTAGTCGGATGTATTGCAGAAACTATGGAGGAGAACTTGGGACGATACCGGAGTTAAGTATGTAGATGCCTTTCCTGGTTTTTGATGCAAACTGCTAACAACAATTACAACGCATGACATCGTCAATGTAACTGAACGTGGTTATTAGAGATTTTACAAAGGAAATACTGTACTTATTACTATATCCTATACGAAATGGACATATAAGTAATATATAAGTAAATAAATTGTTTCACTACTCCCTTGCAGAATAAAATCAAGAATTGTTTATTGTCATAGTTTTTCGTTTTTTTCAGAGATATATTTATTTACATTCAGTCTAACGTCCTCATTTTTGTTGTCACGGTCACGACGTTTCGGCTGTTGTGGTTTCTTCAGCCTTCTTCATGTGTCTATCAATCTTGGTAACCATCAGAAAATTTCAATTAGAAGCCCATATTGAACATATAAGGTAGACTGTTCTCATTCCGCTATCCCTATCTAGGGATATTATTAATTATTTAGATTGTGCTAGTCCTGATTCCCCTAAGTCTGCGTCTATCCGTATTACTAGGATCAGGGATTGAACTCACAAATATTATGCCAAACTCACTAAAGAACGCTTAAATCTATTGCCACGTAGATATATTCAGTCAATAAAATAAAGGGTTCACTTTTAAAGTTTCCTGAAGAAGGTCGGGAGGCACAACAGCCGAAACTTTGTGATAGTAACAACAAAGATGAGGATATTAATCCGACTACAAATAATATTAATTGCTCATCCCAGAAATTCAGAACATAAAAAATGTAATTGTTTACATTGGTCGGAGGAACAACGTGTATACAAAATAAATACTGAATAGTTTTGTTCCAAATATTATAAACCTGTTACGAGGTTTCATTATACATGTTTGCTGTCTTATACATTTTATTGAAAGCCTAAATATCATTGACAATGCCATCCGACTTTATCTGCGAAAGAAACTCTCTAACGGCTCAGATTTCCTATCCACAGGGAAAACGATCGAATTTATATCGAAAAAATATTAGACGAATTCATTGTTACTATTTAAAAAGTCACTTTACAATAAAAAATAAAAAATAAAAAAATAAATTACTTTCTTTCTATTACTCTCATGAAAAATAAATCTTTGCATAGGAAATCACCAGTCCAAAGCTATTGCAATGTTTTTATACGAGACAGTTTAGCATTTGGACAACTCAGAGTTAATTTTATCCGGAGCGTCATTATCTTGATATGAACGTAATAAAAAAATTAAAGTTCATATATTCTATCTTATTTAATATTTTTTTCAAAATTTCAGTACATGAAACGTGTTAGCTTTTCGCTATAAAATGTCATGTTAAAGGCCTTGATGTCTTCTTTTTAACTTAGAACAGACACAAAGTGCAGAATCATGTCCTATTTTAAATAAACATGCATATTTTGCAGAAAGAAAAGATATATTCGCTTACAAGGCGTACTTCAAACGTTTTTAGCCTGGATTTGATTCCCTTTATGGTGATGTCACATAATTTCTTTTGCATTATTATAATACGGTGCTTATAATATATATATATATATATATATAAGAACACACAGGGGTCATTAAAACATTAAAAGATAAGATACCGACAACTAATTCATCACTTCTCAAACCAACCTTAATTGTTTTATGACCCTTCGTGCAGAACTCTTCACTGCCATTTCAAGAAAGACATTCGGACTACTAACACAAAAATAGAGAATATCTCATATCGAGAATATTTAACATTGAAAATAATAAAGAAAAAATTAATTATTTGTAATATTATGTGGAAATCTCCACCCTTTACCTGAAGACGGTCGCGAGACCAGAAACACGTGTTGTAAAATTACGAAAAATAAAGGATAATATTTTTTTTTTAAATCCACATTACAACCAAAAACGTTTGCGGTACCTCTCTTCTTTTTAATATACACACTTTTCTCTCGTTGGAACCACTATAACCTCTTCCTTATATATATATATATATATATATATATATATATATATATATATATATATATATATATATATATATATATATATATATACCCTAACGTGCCAAAAGTCATGGGCTTTTGGTATGAACAGGTAATGACTAATGGCATCACCGTATGGAAATACACATATGGAGACGGATATGCAATGTGGTTGGTCCTGGTCTGGCATCTCGCCTACAGTCACTTTCTGTAAGATGTGCCGTTGCTTTCCCCTGTCTTTTCCCACAAGTACTTTCGCGGTAACTGCTCCAACGAGCTATTTTCGCTGGTTACCAAACTGCATGAATTTAAGCACGTTACAGAGGTTGGCATCTCAGTCCCACCCTTTCAATGTCGAAACGGTTAAATGTAGCCGTCTCTTCTACTCCAATAGCTTCATGTCTCGCACTTCCCGTCTGTGGAATTCCCTTCCTCTTACTTGCTTCCCTGACAGTTATAGTCTTCAAATATTCAAATGTAATGTCAATCGACATCTTCTGATGGCTTGATCTAATTTCCTGTCCTTCTTTTTATCATTTCTTCAATCACGTCTCTTTACTCTTGCTCCCACTCTCTGTAACCCGTTCGGTGCTAGTAGCACTCCCGCCTTGCTTGGGGGTGAAATGCTTTAAAAATAAATATCAGTTGTATTCCGGTGAATCAGTATGACCAACGGCTAAGTTATATCAGAGTTCGAACGGAGCAAAATTTGAACATTTCCATTACCCTCACTACTTATTTATTTATTTGTGGCGTACATTTCATGAGCAAAACGAACTAAAGCCACTGACAGTGACCGATGGAAATTAGGATCAGAAATGGATGTCTTCTGCTGTTATTGTATTTTAGACTCTGAAAAGAATTGCAGTTCTGGATATCTATGACTACAAGTTAAATCTCTACCATGTCAACTATTCTTCACATGTAATGGTCACACATACTTTCAACAGGAGAGTAGATCCCTTGAAAAACATTAGGAAATATCCCTTGTATAGGGGGCGGTACATTACTCTTTGTGGCACTTCCAGTAAATAGGTTTGCAGGTTATATATATATATATATATATATATATATATATATATACATATATATATATATATATATGTGTGTGTGTGTGTGTGTGTGTGTGTGTGTGTGTGTGTGTGTGTGTGTGTGAAATATATATATATATATGAAATATTTTATATATATTATATATATATTATATATATATTTATATACATTTGTGTTTGTTCAACATCCCCAGAGCTCAGCTGCGGTTTATACAGCATCTATGCTGGGCAAACCTTAGTTACAGTTTCTGGGAGAGAGTGTGTTATCTAGCGTGATCCACAATCTGAACAAGGCCAGCACACTCGGTCACGATGACTTCGAGCGGTGTTCCGTCTACCCAATGAGTCAGCTCGTCGTAAGGTTTTCAGGCACTTTGCAATCGTGCTGCAGACCGATAACATCGAACTTGACTCTCATGGTCAAAAAGTGAACATTCTAACCATACGACCACATATATATCACCGTTCTCACAACTCGGAGTTTCATGCAATCTTCAGGTATGGACTGACCGGTACGTAAATTGAATTTTAAAAATATATCTACTTATTGCAATGCTGGCGCAGTTAAGTATTATACATAGTGGGATCATAGTTTTTTTTTTAATTATATTTTGTTTAAAACTTAATAAAATGATATTTCTCAAAACATTATATTTGTATGTTTTTGACTTATTAAGTTTAAGGAAAGTTTACGGTAGATGGCGCTGCTTTGCTATGTAGACTAGGTCATTTTTCATTCGTGTAAATTTGTGGCTAGTTTGTATTCAACGTTTAACGTGTGGAGTAGTGAGTTAATTGAGAAATGTCCTGTTTAACAGTGGCATGATATTCATATTGTGAGCAGGAAGATATGATTTTACATACGGCCGCAAATGTTAAGGGCCGCGAGGCTATATTTAAACTTAATTCAAAAACGAAGGCTTTTCGGACACATTTTTATGGACTTTGTCCTTATTTTAGTTTGAGGGACCTGCCCCCAATGTTTGTAAAAATATTTTTGATACGCCTTATATATATATATATATATATATATATATATATAGAGAGAGAGAGAGAGAGAGAGAGAGAGAATTTATGCAAATATAAATTTTGTTAGTTAGATGATTGATGTTACCTTCATCATCCCAACTCTATAGTTTCGGGCGGTCCGCAAATCACTCGGTCCACACGTCAGGGGTATCAACAGTTTACGGTTTATATTTCTCGTTTTATTTTATTTTATATATGGACTTTTTGTTGGTGCAAGGTTGATTTTTTCTTTCGGGCATATGCGCACGCGCGTGCCTGACTGCGCTCATGAGCCCGCTTGCGCGTATATGCGTACGTGTATGAGTCAGTGCGTTCATATGTAAATGGCGTTAGACTTGTTTCAGCGTCACTACAGAAACAAAAAAATGACACTGTTAGAATCAAAAATACGCATAACGAGAAAAGAAGAAATGGAGAATTTGACACTCACAAGGCATATCGAAGGCAAAAGGGACTGAGGGGAAATGATGAGTAACCTGCCTAAAGAACTTATGTAAATGCATGGTAGAACAGGGAGTTGGTGGTTAGTAAAAAGACAAAGTACAATGAGAGTACAAAGGATAAGGAAGTTGTCTGGAGCCATGATCGCCCACGTCCTGAAAGGACATGGTACATCGAAGAATCCTAACCCTTGAACAAATTTCTTTCTATCTTTCTTCAAAATTGACCGTTTCCATACAGAAAACATTCGACATGTATTGACCGAAGAGTTAGTGTTATGTTGGTTGAAATTTATAAAATGTTTTTATTACAACACTTTTTCAGAAAAATTAAATTTCTAATGTCCACTAAATGTTATAGATCTTTCTAATAGTAACAGGATTTTTCCGCGATATTTTTTGTTTTCTTTTCTTTTTGGTAGTGTGGAAATTTAACATATTGATTATAACATTATCTCCTGTAATGGTTATTTCCTGTAATGAGTATTTCTTGTAATGATTATTTCCTGGAATGATTATTTCTTGTAATGATTAATTCTTGTAATGATTATTTCCTGCAATTATTACTTCCTGTAATTATTATTTCCTGTAATGATTGTTTCTTGTAATGATTATTTCCTGTAACGATTATTTCCTGTAATAATTGGAAATCCATTTGAAAACGCTCGACCAACAGAGATTTTTAGAGATATTACCAAAAGAAAACGATTAAAAAAATGAAATTGTCTCCAGATTTCGGTACGTTTATAAAACATTTCAAACAAAAAAAAAAAAAAGGGATTACGAATTATTGTAGTCGACAATATTTCATGAAAGATGTCAACGAGATAACCTTCGGGCCTGACACGCAACGCATGCGCACGTTGTACATGCAAGATACGTGTACGAGTTGGCCTCAAAAACGTGTAAACTGCTTCTTCGTAATAATTATTTTCCTTTCCTCTATCTCCCTTTCTCTTTCCCTCACTCTTTCTGTCTTTCTCTCTTACCCTAATTTCACTCTCTTTCCTCTGTTTCTCCCTTTCTCTCTCTTTCTTACATTTCCCTTCATTTTTCCTCATCTATAACTCTCTCTCTCTCTCTCGCTTTCTCCTTCTCTCTTTTTCTCTCTTTTTCTCTCATCTCTCTCCTTTGTTTCTCCTTCTCTCTCTCACTCACTCTATTCTCTTCCACTTCTCTCGCTTTTCCCTATCTCTAATTCTTTCTCTCCTCCTCCTGTCTATCTCTGCCTTTCTTCTGTTTCTCACTCACTCTCACTCTATACCTCTCTCTCCCTTTCTTTTCCCCCTCACTCTTTTGCTACATCTATAATTCTCGCTCTCTCTTTCGGCCTCTCTTTCTTTCGGCCTCTCTCTCTCCCTCTCTTTCGGTCTCTCTTTCTTTTTCCCCTCCCCTCTCTCTCTCTTTCCTCTATTTCTCTTTCTCACGCTCTCTCTCTCTCTCTTTCCCCATATATAATGCTCTCTCTCTCTCTCTCTCTTTCTCTCTCCCAGCTCTGTGCGTGTGAAGTTAAAAGGGAACGTGACAATCATTCGTTTTTAATGATTTTTTTCATTTCCTGAAACTGTCCCAAATGTGTGACAACGTAATCTTCACGTAATCTTCACTAACAAAATGACCTCATAGATATCATGATTGATGTGTGGATGTTGTTTACGTATTACAAAAGTTCTTAGGGCTGGCGGGGTTTTCTAATAGGACGCATGTTATAGCACGTGATTCTCTCCTTATCTAACGCATAAAACACAAAGTTTTGTGCGTGCGTCTGCTCGAAACACAGAAAATTAATTCAGTATATAAAGTTAGCTGTCTATCCTTTTATGCGTGTGCACAAATATCTAAAAAAAAATATGGCATCAGATAAATGCGATTTTATTATTTATACTATCAGCATGTGTTTTCAATCCTGCCCAACATAGCACTCCTTGCTTAATGCAGCTAATTATTCATTTCCAGTTTGGTATTTTGCGATCTTTATAAAGAGGTGAATAAAGGCATTTCTGCTTTCAAACTGGTAACGACTTTTGAATTTAGATCACAGTTTATGAATAAAGAACGTAAGTAATGTATAAAAGAAAGTATGCAAAGTTTATATTTTAATAGTATATTATAGTATAAATAGTATATATATCTAATGTTCCGGAATGCGGAATCTGGCCCAGAATGGCAAACTCATGGTCAGAAGACTGATATTCTGACAGTAATGGATTTTATTTGTTTAAGTTTTCGATATAACACCAAAAATAGTAGCGAAAACAGGGAGACCGTTGGAAGAATTTAAAGTGTCAACAGGCTTCCCTATAGTCGAATTTGTCGGAAATAATGAAGAATAGACTTACGTAAGTGGAGCGGCGATGTCAACTGGGGAATCCTAAGACGCCTCATTCTCCTTCGCTTTAGTAGCCTTCCATTTCGACTGGAGGAAGAGGTGAGGGCAGAAGTAGGTTATAAAAATCCCTTCATCTCATACTCATAGTCTTTTTTTTTTTCTTTTTTACTGTGGTCTGTGGTTACCTGACCCTAGCGGAGAGGGTCGCAAAGGAAGGACATTTTATTTTGCAACCCTATCATTCACCAACTACCTCCACGCTGGTCTTTTCAGTCGAATTCATTTCCGACAAATTCTTTAGTGAGCCAAGTCTACATGTGGCGATGAAATTCTAGCCTTTCTCCTTCTCTCTCTCTCTCTCTCCCTCTCTCTCTCTCTCTCTCTCTATCTATCTATCTATCTATATATATATATATATATATATATATATATATATATATATATGTATATATATATATATATATATATATATATATATATATATATATATGAAATGATACTCCAACTACTGACCCTTATATAAAAAAAAGCGTGGTATAGAAAGAAAAAGAGCTGGCCCGCAAAACACTGGGTAACATTACAAGTAAACAACAAATGACGGTAACGGTGTTATGTATCGATGCGTCATCTATAGTATGGCATAATGTCGATTAAGCTGAAGTTTTTCTTGTCAGAAAGCTTTTTGTTCAGATCTAAAAATAATAAATGAAAGAAAAGGTCATTAATCAAAAGATCTATTAAGGGAACATAAAAAATAACTTTGTCACAGTCCATCTTATTTCGCTGTTCATCAAACAGTTTTTAAGTTTAGAACCGGAAGAAGAATCTTAAAAAATATCACTTCTTCTGTAGTTAAATATAACACACACACACACACACACACACACACACACACACACACACACACACACACACACACACACACACACACACACACACACACATATATATATATATATATATATAAAGTTATAAATCGAAGCTGGTGTAATGGTTAGAGGCTCGAATTCCACACAAATAGCCTTCGAAAATGTATGAATCTATCTCTCTTCTTCTCAATTATGATTTAAATAGTATGGTAGATTGGACTCTCTAGCTGTGATTGGTAATCAATATAGGATATATGCATTGGCCGAGTAGCCTGTGTTATTTCAGTTACGCTTTGTTCCATTCCCTGACAATTTGGATGCGATCAGAGTGTTGTATATATACTTTCATCTCTAATGATAATATAAGCCGTTGCTTTATAAGGAAACATTCGGCTTTTATTGATCGAGCATCTAGTTGAAATTTATAAAATATTTCTATTAATGAATAATTTGGGGTGGGGGTGTTGATTGGTTTCTCAAGTCCCTTAACTGTTATTGCTCTTTCACATATTGATGGAGCATATTCTTCCGAATCTTTCCTTTGAACTTCTGTGAAACGTCAACTTCTTGTTTATGCCATTATTCCATCTTCGAGTTACATGTGCTATCCATTTTAGTTGTTGCTGCTGTTGGTAGTCCTCAAGTGATGTGATTTTTGTTATTTGTTACAGTTCTTAGTCTGCGATTCTGTAGCGCGAGTTCACAAGGTTCGAAGAAAGATGTGTGTGATTTGGGGGCTTTCTACAAACGTCGATCCTCTTCTTATATACTCTCCTCTCTTCTGGATGTCTGATCTTTGCACATCCCCAGCGCAACTGGGTTGACTACTTATGTCGGAGGTAGCCACTGACTATTTGTAAGGCGCGAATCAGCACCTATAAAGTCAACCTATTGATGAATTTAGTTTTTCTGATGTTCTGTGGTGACACTGAGTGAAAAGTCTACTTGGTATATTTAGGGTGAGCCCATTACATATTGAGGCCATTCCAGATCAACTTCTTTTAGAACAAATTGACATTAATTTCTATTCAGAGCATCTGGTATTTCCCGACCTAAATCACATGCGACATACTTGCTTTTTACTAGCACCGGAAAAGGGCATGAAGAAAAGACTAACCACAAAATGTATGGTTTTCAGCAATAGAAACTGACCAACATGCGAACTATGAAATGTAGATGTCAAAATCAAGCAACTTCGAAAATTTAAATATCTGGGAAGTGTCTTATCAGAAGATGGCAATTGTGACACCGAAATTCGACGGTGAACTTGAACAGAAAACGATGCTTCCGAAAAGTGGAAATTTCGTTAGAATCATAGAAAAGGGTGCTAAACTGATATGCAATATTAATCCTCCTACATGGCAGTAAATGCTGAACAATTTCCTTACAGATGAAGAAGAGACTTGAGGCAAAAGAGATCTGGCTCTACAGAAGGATATTGAGAATACCATGGACGAAGCAACGAGGAAGCGTTAAGAAAAATTGGAAAGAAAAGACATTTACAAAATCTGAATTAAATACTTAAAAATGTTTGCACACATAATGAGGAAAGACGATTTAAAGAATTCGGCAGTCATACGACATATTGAAGGCAAGACAATATGGAAACGTCCATTAGATTACATAATAGACTTGTGTAAATGGTTGGCAGATAAGGAAATGTAATGATTATAAAAGGGCAAATATTGCTAACATCTACAAGGAACGGGAATTTGTGGAGAGTCACGATCTTCCAGAACAAACACGGCACATTAAAGTAGAAGAAGATAATATATGCAACTATTTCAGCCACCTATTACCATAGACATAAACATTAATCTACTCCGAAGCCACTATTATAGGACATATTGTAGCAACCGAAGAAATAAAGGTTCGACGTGACTAACAGTGGCGAACTGGACCTAAAAATATCGGTCACCAGGAGACAACTCACAACTACAATGCTAGTTTTTAATTTTCATAACAAATAAATAAAGTTTTCAAAATATTCATAAGTAAAAAAAAAGGGGTGCAATTAAAATTTGTGTGGAAAAACGTGTATTTCTTAGTAACTGCAGTGTACACATAATATTGGCAGTAGATACCAAATGTAAATGCAGAATGTTATAATTTAATTTTCTATTTAGTTTTTAAGTAATTGGTTAATATTTGTAAATAGTTTACTGCATAATTTACACATTAACAGATAATTCAAAAGCACAATAGTGCATTGCATGCAGTCCACTTTATTAATAGCAATCATTTGCGTTCATTTGATCATTGCTCGAATCTGCCAATAATTGCTTCTGTATCCAATTCGTTAAACAATTCTTTTTCAATGGATAGCAACAAGTATGAGTTGAAATTCTATTCATACAGTGGATTTCATAACGTTGTCTTTATGATTTTTACCTTTGAAAATGTCCTCTCACATTGGACTTGAGTAACTTGTTCTGTGCGGATGACTTTACAAAATTCCTTTTTATTACTAGAACAGCTGTCTGTGTTTATTTTCTTATTGGATTTTTATTTTATATAGTGACCCAGGATCTTATCAGGGGCCCATCAGGGGCCCACTTGTCATCGGGAAGCTGACACTTTGACCAGTCCGCCCCTTCTGAATAGTATCCTTACTCTCGAGTTACCTACCAAGATTTTGTAATTGGATGAGAGAACAGGGACTGAGGCATAGTATAGACACAAATTTGCTTAGAGCTACAAAATGAAGTTGTGGAGAGCCGGAATCCGTAAAGCAAACAATGTGGATCAAACATTGACCATGTCTGTACTTTTAGTGTATAAGTAAACATTGGTTGTGTCTATACGAGTCTGAGTGATGTTTTTAAATAGCCAGGTCAGATTTGGACACTCATATGAATGCTATGTATGGCGCCCAATTCGTTCAGAAATGTCTAAATTATCATCGGTCTACAATTGATCAATGAATAAAAACGGTTTCAAGGGAATGAATGCTCTAGCTTTTAAAGACGACAGCTCTTCATTAGATATTTTAAATTGGCGCTACAGAATCACAGCGAACTGTATCAAATAAAAATAACATCACTTGGAAACTACCAACAACAATTAAAATTAGTAGTAGAGTAGGCATCCGTTTATCTCCTGAGATAACGGTATCTCCCTGTCTGGTTAGAATTCAGTCCTTTGGTGGTGAGACTTTACTGACCTCTCCAGGACGCAGGCCTGGGCGATGGTATATGAAGCCCAGACTATATGAAGCTCGACTGTACCGACAAGTTTAAAGGAATACAAGGCATTATATTTCGGGATGGCTTGGCTGCAGAAGATGCCGGAAAGTTGTCAGTGTTGAAAGTCAACTGCATTCGGTTGAATCCCACATGTAACTAAAAGAGAAAATAATGATATAATAAAAATGTTGACTTTCCACTTGACCAAAAACAAAAGGTTCGAAAGGAAACTTCTATCATCATTAGAAAGAGCGATAACAGCTCGTGGACTTGAGAAGACTATTTTCCTGAAAAACGGTTTTAAGGGAAATATAGTAAAAATTGCAACCGACAGTAACTTTAACTGTTTAGCCAATAATTCTTGTATGGAAACGGCTATGCTGATTATTAGCATTTCCGTTAATCATTTTTATTTAGCTTAGGTAGACAGCCTTTATCTATGACCTCTGTTATGCTTATGCTAACTATTTTAATAGGTTTATTTATTTGAATAATTTAGCCTTGCCTACTACAGGATGGCAGTATTGGAACATTTTTGAGACAAGATCAGTAGCAATAGCGCGTGGAAGAACCTTCTTTCATCCCAGACCCCAACAAGTTCGGAAAAAAGAGCCATATGATGTATATTTATTATCGAGTTTAATCGTTTATCTTAGTTTGGTACAGTCTTATTCTGGCATTCACTTAGGCGACTACGTGTGCCGATAGGAAATATGCACGTATGTCTGCCACCAGACAGACTTGGCTGTCAATGCCTTAGAACACACATTTTATTTCCTTCTTCTTTTATTTATTTATTTATTTATTTAATTTTGTAGTTTTAGCTATTGATGATTTTTATGATTCCTCTCCACGTCTGGCGCAAGATCATCATCTTTTAAGCGTAACCATCTGGAAAAATAAATTCAGAAAACCTTAGCTTCCTATTCCAGCGCGCTGACTACTGCGCTGTGAGAAAAAGAAAGACATTCTATTCGAATGAATGTTAGTTCTATACGTTTTCATATTTTAAATTGAAATTTTTTTCTGATATTCATCAACGTGTCTGTCCTTTCCCGAGATAAATAGCAACAGTGTTTTGTTTAATTTGATGATATTCACTTCAACGCAGTTCATTCAAAAAAATTGTCCGGATGTTTTCAATGCGTTTGTATATTTAAAATTAGTGTGTTCGTGTGTACACGCACGTGTGTGCACGCACGTGTCTGACTGTTCACTTGGAGAAGGGTTTAAATGTGCGTGTTTTTTGCATTTGCTAATTTTAATTCGTGTGTTCGCATTAAACCATTTGTAGGTGGTTCAGCTGAACAAGTTATATTGCTATAAAATAGCCCGTTCGTGTTCTAGTCAATGAAAAGGTATCTAATCTCAGATTCTCATTTTATACCATGTCTACTACAAACAGTACGATGTCCACGACATCACAAAGATCTGAACATGAATGGATACTTCAGATATTTAATCTTCAAGGAAGACTGGATATATGAAGGGCTCGTTGATATATAAAATTGGCGCAATACTATCTTCCTACTCCCATTTTCTCTATATATGGCGTTGAGATAGACTAAGATAGTCATACTAAATATTTACATACTGAGCTTGATTCATGGCTGAAATAGTTATATATTTATGAGCAACGCCAATAGTTCGGGTCCCACCAAGAGTCGCTAAATCCGGCTATTTCTGATCTACCGACGCTTCTTCTTCTTCTTCTTCTTCTTCTTCTTCTTCTTCTTCTTCTTCTTCTTCTTCTTCTTTTGTGCCCCGTCCCTTAGGGATATGGGTTATCATGGTTCCCTTGTGACCCTACGCTGCGTTTACCCCTTTGATAAGGCTCACCCTCCGTTCCGCGATCCATTCACACAAGCTCATCAGGTAAAGTGGCACGCTGCCTTCCCCGATCACTTTTGCCCTACAAATGCCCCTTGACGGTTACGTTTTTCAAGCACTCTTGCTTTGCTATATGTCCAAAGAATGTGAGCTGTCCCTTCCTGATTCTTAGTATAAGCGCCTTTTTTGTTTCCATTTTTCCCTAAAGCATCGTCGTTATGCACATAGTCAGTCTATTATATTCTTGGTATCTCTCCATGGAACAACATTTCATTTCTGTTGTCTGGAGTCTCTTCTCCGTCTGTGAGGAGATTGCCCAGTATTCAAAGCTATAGAGGAGGACTGATATTACATAAGAATACTTCAGAACACTTCTATGTTTTGTTTTTTGTTTTTTTCTTTGTTTCTAACGAAATTTTCCCGTTTCTTAATATTTGGCTTAGCTTTTGTAAGACATCTTTTGTTATTCCAATACATTTAATATTTACGTGATGTATTTTCCATCCTCTGTTAAAAAACTTCACAAATATTTAAACTTCCGTACGTACTTTCTCCAATTTATAACTCACGTCTTGGGCTTTCTCTCATGTTGATGACCAGATTTTCTCTCCTCTTCTAGTTGATGGTTACTCCTTTTTTTTTTCTCGCTTTCTTTTACTACCCAACTCTGGTTTCCTGGTACATGTCAGAGGGTATTTTTACGTGGTCTATAGAGAATTTTTGCCCGAGCCTACGGGCTCGGATACCCCACTTTAAAACTTGGCCTTGTGCTACATCTTGCAGCGTGGGGGAGCGGGTAAATAATTACCCTGTCTAGCAGATTTTGTAGTTTTCTTTCCATGTCAACATAGTGTCATCTGTGTAACTGATATTAAGATTAAGCCCACCGATAAAAAATAATGGTAGTGTATCCAGCTCCCTTAGGATATACTCGCTGTAGAGGTTTAATAAATCTGAAGAGAAGACACGTACTTGTCTTATAATCCTCTCTGTTTTTGTTTAACTACTCGATTCATTTTCTATCCGTGCGCAAGCCGACAATGACGAACCCTAATATAAATTCTAATTATCTCGGAATTCTCGCACTGTAAAAGTTGGCCTGTGGATAAAAGCATTGGTTGACGTAATCCAAAAAAATTACTTGAACAAAGAGTTATGAGTTCAATACCTGGCTACAGCAGAGGAAACAAAAACTTGGAGATTTGAGTTACTGAAGGGAATTGACCGAAACTGAGATATCCAAATAAGGCATGACACGTAGAATTAGAACGACGTACCCCCGTAAACTAAATAAAGGGATCGGTTCGAAATACCAACGTATATCACCCGAAGAAGGCCGGAGCGTACGACCAAAACGTCTAGAATACAGCATTAAAGACGAGGACAACAGTCTGAACGCGTGTAAATAGTTTTTTTTTTTGTATATCCCAAAAGCTGCAAGTTGAGAAATTCAAAATTTCTGTAACATTTAACTTTCGAAAATATGCAATAGAATCAAAAATGAAAATTCAACTCAGAATTTAGTATCGCTATGATTGCAAATATATCTCAATTCGCTCGAATGCTGATTTTCATGGCTGCTAAGGTCTTTCAGCAAAGAATATTTGTGCATCATGAAAATAGGAATGAAATGCTATTTAGTCAGATTATGTTGTGCCATTTGCAGCGTTGAAAGTCAACATTTCAAATCATTGTAATGTTACCGTTGAAAAAAAAAACTAACAGGAACACAAGACTAAATCTCTCAGGCGTAAAATGATGGTTGCTTCACCGCCGGACTGCGTCAATTAATATTAAAATGGATAACACATATAACTTGAAGAGAAAATAATGACATAATCAGAATTTATACCGTCCACATTACTTCGAACAAAAGGTTAGGAATTACCCCACCCACCCAACACACACACCCTTGATACTAGAAAGAGCGGTAACAGTGAACTTCTGAAATGAATTTTCATGAAAAATTGTTCTAACAGAAGGATTTCTTAAATTTCAACCGAAATTAGCATTACCTACTCGATCAATGAAGGCTAAATATTTACTTATAATGAAGCGGCTAATGTTACCATTACTATTAATGTTGAAAAGGACAGATGTCACACTTAGATCCCAGTCCAATGGCCAGGGAGTGAAGAAAATCCTAAATCGAGTAACACTGACGGCTCGATTAGTAAATGCCGAATATTTCCTCATAAGCAAACATCTAATATTACCAATACCATTAGAGGTGAGGGAAACAGATTTGATCCCAACACGACTGTCAGCGAGCGAAGAAAAGCAATATCTGCTCGGGCAATGAATATAGACTGTTTCCTTATAAGGAAACGGCTAATTTTACCATTACCACTAAAATTCATGTACCTCGACATATAACTGTATTAAATAAAGACTAATATATTTATACTTTGCTTTAATGAAGCAAGAAACTAAGCATTGAAAGCAAAAAATAAAATATTGAATCTTGGAAACAATGATTTCTTTTTAAAACGGGAACGGCCTTTCATCCATTCGTGGATTAGCCAGAAGTGAAACAAATTTGACAAAAGGAGAATTAGCTGATCAACATGAAAAGACGAATACGGCGAAATGTATTTCATGTTTCATATCTCGAGGTAATTGTTTGTTCATGTTAATTTAACAAGGCAGCCATAAAACTGGCTCCAAGGACGAGAAACCTTACGTTGAGTCTGAAAACATTGTAAATAACAACAGTACGAATCTATTTATTTTTTTTCCTCTTTATGTATGCCTCTTGAGCTCATTCTTTCACTTCATAAATCTGTTGATACCTTTCGCAATAATTGAATTGCAGATTCAAATTTAGATTTTGAAAACAGCAGCAAAGACCCTGAGGCGAGTAAGTCTGTGCGCAAGCAACGGTCGATATTTCAACGAGGCTTACAGACACGATTCCCAAATAGCAACGCTTGCGGCTGCGTGTTTTTCGATGGCTATTGGTAAGTTACGGATTACTTACGCGAGATTAAGTCAACAATGCTCTCACTTGGAGTTACCCTTTTTTTCCGAAAGGAGATCATGAATATAGTTTATAATTACACTGATCAGCCTCATTTCTTCTGTCAAACTACTTTAAACTGATTCGATAATTTTCCAAAGACCTGAATCTAGAATCCGTTTTCTCCGATCAGGTTTTTTTTTTTGCTATTTTTTTTCCGTTTAAAGAGAATATTTTTTTCAATTTTTTCGAAACGAATTATTTATAAATGCATGCCAAAGTAATTTTCTAAAGTTACACAAATTAATTAATTAAATTAATAAAATTATCTTACAGGTGTCTAAACCATGAATAGAAAATGCAAACATTTATTACTTTAAAAAGTCCGAAATATTCATAAAGAAATAAATAAGGTTGATCTTTTTCCCAAGTGGCTTATGGCGGCACAAATTGAAACACCGGTTCCCGTACGATCACCAAGGTTAAGCAACGACGAGCCTGGTCAGTACCTAGATGGGTAAGGTGCTGTAAGTTTGGATATGCCGGCTGAGTAATCGGCTTGCGGCCACATTTGGGTGACGCATCGGTTCTCTTAGGATCACCAAAGTTAAGCAACGTCGACTGTGGTCAGTACCTATGTGAAGCCTCGTTTCAGAATTATAGAAAAATGCTAATATGTTTAAGTACTGTCACTGAAAACTCAATAACTCAACTTTTGTACATTGACAGGTTCCAGATATTTGAATTTTTGTATTCATATATATTAACCAAACAGCGACGTTGAACGAGACGAGCGGTATCCTTTGAATTGGCAGACGATAAAATATCTCTTAAAAATGAAATTTTCGAGGCTCACTTCAAAATATTATCGACAATATTTTTAAAGTTTGTATAATGGAAACCAAATCAGTTGTATAATTTCTAGTGAATTGCTTTTCCTACTCAATCGAGTCCTGGATACGACGATCAACTGCATCCGGCAGCAAGTTTGGAGGTTTTGAGGACCTCTTAATTATTGGGCTGGTACGACGTTGTTAAGGTGCCATCTATATCCAAATAGTGAACCCACCAAACAAAAAACAAACTACTATGAAAGTATAAAAATACATTTTTGTAGTAAAAATACCAGCAATACATTTTATATTAAAAAATTACTAACAATACATATTTATAGTAAAATTACCAACAATACCTATTTATAACAAAATGATCAGCAATACTGTTTCTAGTAGAAATACCAACAATACATTTTATAGAAAAATTACCAACAATACATTTTATCTGTAGTTGAAGGCATAAAATTGCATTAAAAATATATTTAGTTAAAGCCATAAAATTGTGTTCAAAATATTTAGATTTTGGTATTAAATAACCAGTAGATGTTGATATGAAGCTAAACAAAATCAACCAACGAAATCCTACTTAGTCATATCTCTTTCTTAAGGAATGGCCGGTTTGTTGCTTTTTTTTGTTGTTTTGTTTTGTTTTTATAATAACATACATCACTGTTCCCACTCCCTCTTTCCTCTGCTTTTCTCTCTGCGTTATCAGTATTTTCATGTTTTTACTGTAACCACATATTTTATGGTCTTGATGTTTTTAATTTACGGATCTCTTAATAAATATTGCGATACACCAGAAAGCTTCGTCAGTGATGTTTATTCCTGGTGTCACTGTGCGTTTCAGCCCATCTGAAAATATCAAAGACCCTCTTCCTAATCAAGTCAATCACTTCCCAGTCAGCCCCTGCGAAATCAATCCGCGAATTTTGTTCTGAATTATTTTTTTCGTTTGATTCTTTTTGAGTTTCGGCAAATGAAAAATGATTTTAGTTTAGTTTTAGTTTCCCTCTTTAATGCTAACAGTGATTCTGTATAGTGTGTAAAATGCCCTATTTACATTATTCGGACTATTGTCCTCATCTATAATATATTTATTGTAATATTGATTACAACGTTTCGGCCTTCTTCAAGTGGTTGGAATGTCAAACTGAACCCTTTATTTCGCTCACTGGGGTAGACTGTTCTAGTTCCACGTGTTTAATAGATGTTAGTTATCAGTTATCTGTTGTTAATGCCACTCTCCACTGCCTTAACCGGGTATTGAACTCACACTCTTTGGGTCCTGTCACTGGATCTAACCAACGCCTTCATCCACTGTGCCATGTGTCCGTGTATGAATGTCTGCGTATTATAAACCTAATGTCTTCAGCCATCATTTTTTACCAGTGCTCATATTGCAATTTTTGCTGTTATCATTGCATTATTTCTACGGGCAGTCTCGTCTGGGGAGGTAGACAAATCCGACCTCGTGTATGCAGGGTCTACTGGGAATTTTTACCCGAGCCTACCGGTTTGGAATCACCCCACATAAAAACCGGTCTTGTGCCACATTCTGCCTTGTGGGGAGTTTTGGGTAAATACTAGCCCTGAGGAATCAGTCTTCAGACTAATTAATACAGGCGTCGGTAGAGTAGCTAAAGCAATACGTATACAGAATCATTATAGGAAGTATGTTATATAAGTAAGGATGTGTTAAAACATTAACCATAGAATAGTGGCCTTATAATAAATAGTGGGGATAAATATTTACATTATTTATACTTGGACTAATGTCCTTATCTTTATTGTTATCATCACACCGTTTTGGGCATGGTGTCCTTGTTCTTGTTCCGATATCAATATATTGGGATATCTCACCTTGTTGTTTATTTTTCGTTATGTTTCCACTGAGTCTAAGTGATTTACTACTTAGCCCAAAGATCAAACTCACAATTACTATGTAACCAAATTCAAGAGCCAACACAAGGCTATTTCCCCACGGGACAATGCTGTACCCAGTATTTGGCATATTAAACCTATTATTCTATTCGTCTGTCTACTTCAGCTGACTCTGCTAATGCTGTCACAAATGACCTCAATCGCCACCGCCTTACTTTTCTTTCTGCTGTTGCTGAAGCTTTGATGCCATTTCTCTTTCTTTATTAATTGCTTTCATATTAAATTTATTTCTACGCTAGGCCTACTGAGTGGGGTGGCCTTATAGCCAAGTATATGCGTTTATTCCTTCGGGCAGTTGATTATACAGCGTTATTCTTTGTTCGGTATTTTTACCTCATTCTTCAGGGGTAGGAGAACAACACTTTCCCCTCAATATTTAATCAGCCACGCCTGATTTTAATTGGAAAGTGGGACTAATTAGCTATGTTAAAATGTTCCTATGAAGTCAAATACTAGTTCCGTGGATGGTTCTGCAGTACACAAAGGTGTATAATTATTCTTAAAAAAGGTCTTATTCAAATCAGTTTAACCTCAAGCTTGTTCATATTTGCTTATTGATCGAGACTACAATTTTGAGTTTTGTTTAAAACCTTCGACATCACCTTCAGCTTATATCTGAGTCGAAGAAGCAAAGATATTTTTTATTATCATTATTTTTTCTCTTGGGACAGTTAGTAATCGTTTTCTGATGATGATTTTTTAAAAATTATAACGCTACGTTCTTCTCTTAAAATCACTTACGCTCACGAACTCGTCTCTTGTTCGACATGCTTCCAGAAATAGAGATCTTTTTTTAACGAAAAGGTTCAGAGGGAACGCATCGAAAAACATGGCTGAAAAAAAAACGTAATTTGGCAAATATACTCCAAAAAGAACATCTTCCTTTTTTGTTGTTTCTTTGGGATTTTCTATGTAGAAACATGTCTAATTTTAAAAAAGAGTGTTATTTTCACACGTCTCTCGGATTGAGAATTCTTTTCATATAGTTTATTTGTCGTTCTCACAGCCCTATTTACACAACAGCCAATAGCAAAAATACCAGCAATATATTTATAATTGAATAACCATTAATAATGCATTTTATAGCAAAATGAGAAGTAGTAACACATTTTATAGCAAAATAACCAGTTGTAATACATTTTATAGCAAAATAACGAGTAGTAATACATTTAATAGCAAAATGACAAGTAGTAATACATTTTATAGCAAAATGACCAGTTGTAATACATTTTTATAGAAAAATAACCAGTGGTAATACATATTATAGAAAAATGATCAGTTGTAATACATGTTATAGCCAAATGACCAGTAGTAATACATTTTATAACAAAATTACCAGTAGTTATACATTTTTATAGCAAAATGACCAATGGTAATACATTTTATAGAAAAATGACCAGTTGTAATACATTTTATAGCTAAATGACCAGTAGTAATATATTTTATAGCAAAATGACCAGTAGTTATACATTTTATAACAAAATAGACCAGTGGTAATACATTATTACAGCAAAATGACATTCAATACAATACTAAAGTATATAAATAAATTTTTATAGTAAAATTACAAGCAATACATTTTATCATGTCTGAAGTATATTTCTAACAAATATACGTTTGCTCTGAAAGTATAAAATCATGTACAAAATATCTGGAGTTGAAGGCATAGAATTACGTGCAAAATATTTCGGCATTAAATAACTCAGAGGTTGATATGCCGCGAAACAAAACCAATTCAAGCGGGATACTTAGATTGGCAGTTCGGTTTCATCATTTTACTATTGAAATTACTAGATATAGCCGTAAGTTCAATTCTAAGAGTTTCTTCTCTTACACTTCTCGCATGTGGAACTCTCATTCGGCTTCTTGCTTTTCTGTCAACGATGATCTTCGATGATCCTTCACATCACTTAAATGGGGTAAAATAAAATGTCCAGTTTTCATTTCAGTCATGTCACGTGGCAGACTTCGCAATTGCCACTGTTTAGTCTGGCCTCCTTTAAAACACTTAGCCAAGCAAAGCTTACAATCAAGCGAAGTTCAGTTCCTTTAATTAAGTAATGTACATCACTTGATCAGATTATTATATATATATATATATATATATATATATATATATATATATATATATATATATATATATATATATATATTATTATTATTATTATTATTATTAGTAGTAGTAGTAGTAGTAGTAGTAGTAATTTGCTTGTCCCTCCCTTAGTTAGCAAGACCGCCAGTCCCTGTCAATACCTCATAAATATTCTGTTTTGAACGCGTGGAAATACGGAAAAGACATATCAGAGACGATATTTGGTTTTAGTGAGAATAAGAAAAAAGAAAGAAAGAAAAATGTAAGAAAGGTGGAAGTGTTTAACGTGTCTTCCATTACCTCATAAATAATGAACTATTCCGATTTGATCGCGTGAATAGGCAGAAAAGACATATCATAGACGCTACTTGATTTCAGTAAAAATATGAAAAATGAAAGAATACAAGATAGAAGTATGTAACATTTGTTTCAGTGAAATGGGAAAAGTTGTCAATTTCAAATCTTTTCATTTATACACTCCGTCTTCTTAAAATAACGACCAGCATTCAAATTTATGATTGCTATTGCAATATTTTGTTAAAGTTGTTAAGTTCAAATATTTAACAGTGTGATAGAGTACTATATACGGATATTCTTTTCTCGTAGAACTCGCCATAAGCTTATTCAATCACTAACTTAAGAATTAAAATTCATCGTGAAATTCGGATAGGAAAACAGTGAAATTTTCTCAGGTACTTTTAAGCAAAATTATGTAATTTAACGTGTGTCAAAGTGAGCAGAATTTTGTCAAGAAAGTGTTCAAGAGATATATGGAGGAATAACCATTGTTATCCCAAATATAAGAAATTGACAATACTTATCAAAGACCGACCTAAAGTTTTACCCGTCAGGATACAGACAAAAATATAAAAATATATATATATATATATATATATATATATATATATATATATATATATATATATATATATATATATATATATAGTGGTGCGTATATATGTGAAGGGTCAGTTATAAAAAAAACTTATAGGTTAGTGAGACTAGCTTGTTTACCATGTACAATTTATTTTTATACTTTAGTATTGTATTGAATGTCATTTTGCTGTAAAAGCTATAAAAAAAATAAGAAAAGTGCATTATACTTCGATAAAAGAGATCGATTGATATAAAATCGAGTTACATACATACAGTAATGGCACCCTACCGGTTCGCGCGAACTGATTCTTAAAATTATAAAAGCTTAAAGAACCGGTTGTTAGATTATCTGAAAATAAACTTATATATTAATGGCCTATATATAATAGATAAAAATATAATTTATACCATTGCTGCAAGTTCTGTGAAGGCTGAAAGAGGGTTTTCCGTGATGAATATAATTTAATCTGAAAAATAAATTGTCTTGAAGTTAAAAATGTGGCAAATTTTCGAGTCATAAATATGATAGGTCATCCATTGGATCTTTGGCACTGCAGCGATTCAATTCGAGTGTGGAGAAGAAACCATAACACAGCTGATGGCACTAGAGTCTAATAGCATCAGACTTCTGAACAGAAATATGATGAGAACAGAAGTTCAATTTGGAAATATCTTAATAAATAAATATTTTCTATGAAATTATCAAAATGGTTTAATTCATTTTGATATTATAAAGTGGTTTGTTTCCATTCTCAGATTGAAAAGAAAATAAACAAAATAGATCACCTACCTTTACAGAACCGGTTCCTGGAAATTTATGATGTCATTATTGTATACATACAGGCATAAAAGGGATATACATTCTATATCTCTTCAATTTATTGACTTTTCTAAAAACTGTGAATAACCTTCCACACACCTGGTTGCTGCAAATGAAGGTTGTGAAGCGATTTAAGTAGGTATTTTTTTCTTAAGTTTTGTTATAATAGGATGATGAGTCATGTGAGTCGAAAACAGATACAGCCTTCATTTCGGATATCTGCAGCACTAAGGTTTGCGGGAGATTATTCACAGCTTGGAAAAGACGATCAATAAATCCAGTAGACACAAAATGTCTATCCTTTTTAATAAAACTTGTTTAAAAGAACAATTGTTGCCTAATTATGTTAAATTTATATTATATATAATGTGCTCTACACATTCTGTCCACAGTAAATTTTATTTAATAAATACTAAAGTTACAGTAATATAAAATTTTACCTCAGTTTTCAGCCCAATACAGTAACCACTAAGCTATACTTGTCAATGTTGGAACGAGGTCATGAAAGAATTACCCCAATCTAAACATCAACTCCTGCTATTATAACAAAAGGATGGTTAACTGAAGTTCCAATATTTCCAACTAGAAGTGGTCTTTACGCTGTCTGTTGGAACGTAACTGTGAAGTGTGGGCCCCTAGCCAAACAGTGCAACTAAATTTGAATGAATTTTCTCCTGTGTCTGTTCTTGTAAAAGTGAATAAGTAGTGGTTAAGAGTCTACGTCTCTGATATTCCAGACTATCTTCGCTGGGCTTGGCAACGCTTCAGATTTACTCAACTCAACGAATACATACACGCACGAACGCCTGCATATATACATATATAAACAGAGATAGTACCAAAAATAACTAGATGTCATTAGTTAAAGCGATTTCAAGTGAATAATTAACATTATATATTCAGTGTTTCCTACGTTCGGGTGTTCAAGGAACAGGTGCGAACTAGTGGATAGAAATTAACGCCATTGGATCCGTTTTAGGTAAAAATTTATTTAGTTTAGAGCAGTATGACAATACCAAAGATAGATAGATAGATAGATAGATAGATAGATAGATAGATAGATAGGAACAGACTGTAACATACTGTAACATAGTATATAACCAGTATATAAAAGTCTCTTCTCGAGTTGATAGGTTAGTGAGACTAGCTTGTTTACCATTATTTCCGAAGCATATTCATCTAATGTAGATATTTATCATTGTTGACCTGGCACAAGGACACATCGGAGGAGGCCCTGAACATCAAATTCACTAACCTAGCAAGTATTTTGTCACATTTGTTATCTATCATATTATGACAAGTACTTTTTTCTTTTCTTTTATTTTTAATCATTTCCTCCAAAACAAGGAAGTAAAGTCACTACGACACAAGGGATTACTGGTTGTGGAAGAAAAAAAAGCCCTTATTAAGGACGGTGAACAATAAAAAGAGAGTAATAAAGAAGACAGTAGATAGCTATTGACATTACATTTAAATTTTTGAAGCTGTCCGGAAATCGAGAAGTACGAGAGGAAAAATACTAGCATAAAATTTACGATTGCATCTAGCCAATTCCACTGTAAATTTATGAGACCGTGTTACCAATCTAGTACAACGCTATTAAGTCATAAAGTCCAGATACCATAGAGGAAAATTCATCCGAATAATTACCATGAAAGTATTTATAGGCGAAGCCCAGGGAAACTACGTTACAGCTCTGAGAATATGACTGAAAACGAGATGCCAGGTCAGGACCAATAATATTAATGTTACGGATTCTTCATTGGATTTTATCAAGAATCGCTAAGTATATAGCAAGAGCGCCAGACCAGATGTTGCAGCAATATTCAAAATATGGACGAATGGTAGACTTAGATTCTGGAAATAAACATTGTTTAGGACGACACAGTGAACCAACTTTCTTGGGAGCAGATCTAGCAACTGATTCAATATAAATTTCCCACTTCATGTCAGCAGAGAATGTTAGCCCGAAAAGGCGCAATGAGTCACTCTCCTGGAGGTTAGCATCAGCCATCCTGATAGACGGTAGACAGAGGTTTTGTTTTGGAGGCGTTAAAATTAAAAAGTCATTCCTTTCCCCAGTTAAAGGCAGATTGTAGGTCATTTTTTGTATCAACTGCCAATTCGACCTAATCGAACCGATCAGACTTACTATTTGCCGTATTTGACATCATATAAACGCACCATCATAAAAATGCAGGATTTGGAACAGGTAAATAGAAAACTCTTCAAATACTTCGGTCTATGCATCAGTTATGACAAATTTATTGAGAATATTCAAATTCAATTTGGACTCTTCAAAATCAAATTGAGACTAGTCAAATTCAAATTGCTCCCTCGAACACCAAATTGAGAATAGTTACATTTAAATTTTCCTCTTCAACATCAAATTCAGGATAGTCAGATTCAAATGAGAGCTGTCAGCATCAAATTGAGAATAGCTAAATTCAAACTGGACTCGTCAACATCAAATTGAAAATAAGCAAATTGAAATGCAATTCGTTTCCTTCAAATTGCGATTAGTCCAATACAATTTGAACCCGTCGACATCAAATTTGGAATAGGCAAATTAAATCTGAACTCGTCAACACCAATCTTAAATAGCAATATTCAAGTTCGACTCGTCAACATCAAATTGAGAATAGTCAAATTCAAATGAGAGTAATCAAATTAAGAACAGTCTCCACTATCAAATTTTGAATTTTTTACAACTCACATTCAGATTCACAATTTTTATAAAAACATTTTTAAGTATATACATTTTACGTTTTATGTTGACAATAGTCAAGCAAACGCTACTAGACTTTTGCTTTTTTTGCCAACTTCAAAACAATTTGTATCTTACTCCCGGTCACCGACAAACGCGCCGAGCCGCCGGCACATGCCGGTGTTCGATCCCCTCGCTAACAAATAGTAGCACACTAACACACGTTTTTCGGCATACCAGATACAGTATACGAAGTTATGAAAGCAACGATTTAAACAGCCATCATCAGCCAATAGAAGCAGGCCAAATGTTTCAGGACAAAATACCACTATGTATTATCGGAGAGGAACCCTACCTGCGGGCAATGCGTATTGAAAGTCGCCGGCAGCGAATGGTGTCTACGACGGCGTTTACGCCGCTCATGAGGGAGATACAGGTACAGTCAATACCAGAATCTCGGAGACAGCCAGCAGCAGCCGACAGAGGCAGATAAACACAGCCAAGTGTCTCAGCAAACTGAACACCACCACCAAGCGGTCACGGGTAGTTCAAACCAGCTGCGGCAATAACGAGACGGGAACGGACATTTGACTATTTCAGTTTGAAGTAGGGCTGTCCATTTTGAAGTGGACTCTCCTCATTTTGAAGTTGAAAAGATACAATGAGTTCGGTTCTCATTGACTGCCCCATACAAAATTTGACCCAACAAATGTTGACTTCTCGTAAAACCATGAAACGCAACAAACATCAATGTTGTCTCATAAGTACAGAAAATTCAGGGTGATTGTTACTGTTATGGGACATTACCTATAACGACAATGAACTCATCCTGGCACTATAAATACTGCGCCTCTCAAGAGGGGAGACGGAATCGAGTCGAGCCAATAGTAGTTCACTCCAAACCAGACTGACAGTCATACTAACACTATCAACATCTTGTATTATTATTCTGTTTAATATATCTTTCTTATTTCTACTCTTGTGTTCGTGTTGTTCTTCCTTTGGTCCTAACCTTGGACCATAACAATAACTAACATATTTTATGTCAAAAAGAAAACGTTCCCGAGCCACAAACAAGAATTTATTTATTAAATAAATATTTCTATAGAAATAAAACTAAAATAACTGAGATAGCAAATAAATGCGATTTGTTATTTAATCTTTTCCTTCTATGTGCCGTGTCCCTTTAGCTCTTGGGCCATAATAGCTCTCCACAACTTCTTATCCTTTGTGGTCCTTATTAAGGTTTGTCTTTTCACCATCACTCCAAGTACCTGTTTTTTTATTCATTTACACAAGCTTGTTATGCAAGCGTTTCCCTCTGTCCGTGCATTCAATATGTTCTGTGAGTATCAAATTCTGCAAGCCATCTTTCCTCGTTATGTGTACTAACAATTTCAATTGCTTTTTTCTGATTTTATGTATGTGTACTTTCGTTTTCATTTTCCTTAAAATTCCGTCGTTATCTCACTTGTTGAGTCCATGGTAGTTTCAGCATTATACTGTAGTACAACATTTCTGCTGGCTCAAGTTTCTTCATCAGCAAGGAGTTTGTCCAGCATTCATTGCCGTATAGCACGATTGATATTACATTTCAGCACTTTTTTCTAACAAAAAATTCCTGATTCTTAATACTTTTGTTATTTAATAATTTGTTAGACAGTAAAGTCTGACAACCGTTTAAAATAATACTGAAAAGAATTTAAGAGTAATAAGACATTTTCTGACGTCCGGTCCAAATAATACGTTTGAAAAGTAAACGCAAAAACGATACTAAGCCTAATTTACGACCTACTCAGTGAGAACTTATTGTGAAATCAGTTTGACTGTTTGAAAATCTATATGAAAAAAACAGAAAGCAATCTGAATAAAAACTACTTTTTATGTTTGTTATGCTATCGAATGACCGAGACGAACAAATATCCAATGACAATATCAGAAATTCTTCAATTTAATCATTGAACAAATATATCAATAAGAAGTAAATAAATAAAACGAAAATAAACGTCGATTCTTGTCGCTTTTAATAAATGGAAGATTTTCAATGTGAAGGATGTCTATTGAATTTTCAGTTTAGATTTTGCAGCTTTGTTTTGTATCTGTAGAACCAGTTTCATAACGAAGTTCCAGAGCTGGCCTATCTGGAATTTATTTTTCGAATGATATTTATAGCGTTGGATTAAGTTGTTTTTTTGTTTTTTAAGAACGTGTTAGCATACGATTACGGTCACGCTCGAAGCTTGACAGATATGAAAAAGTGGCAGTAGAGAGATTTATATGAACAGAAATATAAAGGGTACGAAATAAATAACTCCCAGATATTACTCCGACATAACTGTAAAACTTTAGTGGCAATGGTATCTTCATCTAGTTAATGTTTTACTATTATTTGGGAGGTATTTCTGCCGCTCCCTGTATTAAAAAACAGAAACAGATTTAGTTAGATATGAACAAGTTGCAGTAAATATAAATATACATATGTATGTGTGTGCATGTCTGTCTGTGTGTGTATATATATATATATATATATATATATATATATATATATATATATATAAACAGACATATACAAGGTGCGGCTGAAATACCTCCCAGAAACATCTCCCACATAATTTTAAAACATCAGTGGCAACGGTGTCTTCGTCTAGTTAATGACTTACCATTATGTGGGAGTTATTTCTGCCGCTCCCTGTATTAACTAGAAAGAAAGAAAGAAAGAAAGAAAGAAAGAAAGAAAGAAAGAAAGAAAGAAAGAAAGAGACAAGATAGATAAATACATATATATGCACTCATAAATAACCATCTTCAAGTCCCCGTAAAAAGTGGAAATGATACATATTCATGTGAATTTCTAACTTCTAGAAATTCCTATTGAATAAGGAATGTAATTCTTTTTTACTAAATTTCACCCAATACAACGCTCAAAGACCCTTTAATGTGGAGGTTTACTGAATGAGGTGTGTGATATGAATTTAAGAGGATAAACTGAAGATTATGTAGATAAGGAGGATAGATAACGATTCACTTTCGACTTGAAAAGGTCAAGATTGTAGTAAATACTGAGAGATTTTATAATAAGTTTAGATAAATATTTTCCCAATGTCGTCGTAATTGAATTATTTGGACCAATGTCGATTTATATCAAAGTTAATTATTTTACTTCCTTTTGTGCTTTGTAGATTTTGTAAGCTTTCTTCTTCTCATGCATAAAATAGTTAGGATATTATCTTTCATTTATTCACGTCCCAATATATATATATATATATATATATATATATATATAGTGTAGTGTTTGTGTAATGACTCGCGGGAAGTAGTATGCACTCAACTGCCTTATGGGTAATAGGCGTAGCTGTTTGTAGTCTTTGGGACTTCATCAGTAAATGAGTCAACTAATCTTTCTGTACCGAAGAGGTTTTATCCTCTTATTTTCCCTGGTATTTCCTCTTGGATTATTTGTCTCCCACTATCTTCCTCCCTCTATTTAACAGAATGTCTAGACATGGCAGCTCTTGACCTTTTCCTTTTTTTCTTAGGGGTATTCCTCTAACGACTGGTCTTGTTCATCTTCAGAGACTATATCACTCACGATTTCACTGTCATGTTTGTCTTGCCTTGACATGACACTTTCGTCTTCATTACTTTCAGGCTCACTATACATTTCTTCATCGCTATCGTGCTGCAATCTAACTTGGTCTGCATACTCACATATCCCATTTGCATTTATTTCTATTCTCATAGTGTTCTGTCCATTTTGCTTTAGGAATCTTGCCTCTTGTAGATTAGATTCACTATTCTTTTTATACCATAGTTTTTCTTTGATGACATTAGAACATAGTCAATGGGACTCTAATCTGTCTACCTATAATGATGAACGGGATTTTAGATCTCCCAGCATACGGTATTGTCCTATAATTTAGCAACAACCTAGGAATCATTTTTTTTTATCTTTTCTTTACGTTGTACACATTTTCGTTTTTTATAGTTTGCATCATCCTTTCTTCTAATCCGTTTGGTTACGGATGGCACGAGTGTGTATGGTTTGCATCCAATTTTGTTCAGCCATTGGCATAGTTCCTCAATAGAGTTTCGTAAACGCTAGTAAACTCCATTTCTTGAAAATATGATTCTTAACGCTTGTTTCACGACTGAACTTCTTTTGTTGAAAACTTGTATTACTTCTGGCCAGGCTGAATACTAATCTACCAGTATCAATAATAATTCCAACCCCATTAACATAGGCATGATACATGTGTACTCTGTCCCAATGTTGGGACTCTTTAGGCCATGTATGTGTTTTTGTCTCTCATTGCACATTTTACACCTTTTATGTATTCTTCTACATCTGTAGAATATCCTGGCCACCATGCCTCTTGCCTTAATCTCCTTTGAATATACGTTATTCCACAATACACATCATCATGTATACTTCTTATAATTTTACTTCTTTGCGTTGCTGGCGCAACCACTACGTCTCCATTACAAATTACACCCCTTTCTACAGTTAAATTGTGTGTAACCTCTTTAAAACACTTTTCTGTCTGTGATCAATTATTCTACTAATGATTTTTTATCCTGAGCAATATACTGTTCAATATGAGATCTCGCTTCGTATCTTGAGCTAATTTGTCTATTGACAAAATATCAGTTTCGACCCAGTGTAAGAAGACATCTTCGAATCTTTTTCTCCTCTTTCTCCCTTTCAGAAGTAATAAACCTCAATCATGACAAAGTGTCTACATGCGGAATGGCAATGTCTTTAACGTACTCAATATCAAAGTTAAACGCCATTAACATTATGGCCCATCTTAAATTTCTAGAAGATATTAGTTTAGGAAGTTCTTTCTTAGGATTAAACATGAAGTCTAGAGGTCTAAGTTCGGACCTTAGTAGGAATTTCTTTCCAATAAGCAAATGACGAGCTTTTGTCATCCATATTATGGCCAACGCTTCTTTCTCAATATCTGAGTAGTTCAATTCGGCTTTTGACAATTTTCGCAGATAAATAAAAATACATAATAGGATGACCATCTGAGCTAATATTTCCGAAATCGAGTGTTCACTCGCGTCCATTCTTACTACTAATTCTTTTTGTAGGATGGATGGATGTTGGATTTAACGGCATGTCAACTCCTATTTGGGTCATTCTTTTTGTAGGGTTGAATATTTTTACTACTGACTTTTTGCCAGGACAGCTTTTAAATTTTCAAATACCACTTATTTTTTGTCCAAATAAATTTCATATTCGTTTTTTTTAAAGTAGCAAAAAGTTCTGTCAAATAGGGGTAACTTTTCTGTCAAATCGGAGTTCGTTAATTGTAAATCCAGTATTTTTAACTTAATCAAAACAATAATGGTTTTCCATTTTAATTCTTCATCGTTAATAGCATCAACACCATTGTCATCCTGGTAGCATATTATAATTTTTTTATATCGCTACCAATAACTTGCTCTATAGCCATTTAAATAATAGCACTTGCTGTTTTAATTCCATACGGAATTCTTTTCCATCTTAATAAGCCTATTGGCGTGTTTATTGCTGTGATTCTTTAAAGTCTTCGTCAATAGGTGTTTCATTGTATGGTATGCCGACCTTAGAGCAATTTTAAAGAATCTCTTCATACCCACAAGGGAGTTCAAAGCCCATTCTACATTGGGTATAATATATGAGTCTGCACGTAGTTTGTGGTTTACATCTATTTTATAGTCACCACAAATGCGCAGACCCCCAGCCTTCTTTCTTGTTCTTTTCTTTGTTGATATCCACAATAAATACACATTATTCTATTTTCTCTTTATCGCGTATGTGTCCATTTCCTCTACTAGATCCATAACTATTGTTGTATTAATTTTTCCAATAAATTCTTGTTGCTGAACAAATTCAACACGCTGATCTAGTGACAACTTTCCAGGTGTATATACATTGGAGTCATTTTCCGATATTCCTCATTTTGAAGGCCTTTACTAATTTCAATTGGATCAAATCCTCTTTAAATGACTAGTTTTCCTATCCCATTTTATCAAATTCACGATATTTAGCGACCTGTTTTAAATGAACATATTTGATAACTGGTTTAATCACTTTTTGAGAAATATTCATAAACTTAGCTCTCTCTCAATTCACTAGTTTTATCCTGGGTGTCATGTTTTTCACTATTAGTTGACATATCGTCAAACTTCATTTCATCCAAATGTCTTGGGTCTGCAATTGCTGTTACTTTTATAATGGCCTCAAAACCAGCAGTTGTCAACAAGTGGTCCTCTGTTTGGTTTTCTCCTCCGATTTAATTTAAATCCTTTAGCTTATTTTTTGTTCTAGCTTTAGTTGTTAATATTCCAAGCAGCGCTTGTGCATATTCATAATTATCAAGTGATAATTGTTCTAGTGTATGCGACGCTAGTGTCGTGTTACTGATTTACGGGAAGTAGTATGCACTCGACTGCCTCATGGGTTATAGCCGTACCTATTTATAGTATTTGTGTATTCATATGTAAATGCGTTACATCATATATATATATATATATATATATATATATATATATATATATATATATATATATATATGTATATATATATATATATATATATATATATATACTTGGTATATATATATATATATATATATATATATATATATATATATATATATATATATATATATATACCGAGTACGTAAGGAATTAGCGAAAAAAATAATTTGAGATAATCATCACCATAATCAGAAGTGTTTTGGCTTGAAGGGACACTGCAAATAAGTGTGATTTCTCATCTTCAGCGACTTTGTAAATATCTCTTATCAGTCCTCTCTAAACCTCTCTATCCTATGCTAGCTAACGAAAATGCAAGTAATCGATTCAAACGTTTTTTATGGGGTATTATAGAATTGTACTGACAGTCCTTCCGCTACTGTTGTTACGCATGTATACGATCGTTGTTCGACGTCTTGCGAAAAAGTGTGTTGCATTTGTCTTCTTGAAATAAAAATGTATGCATTTTTAGAATGATTTTAGACATTGTGTCGCAACTCATGTCCAAACATTTTCTACCGTAATCGGATAAGTGAGATCATTAGCGTGATACATTTTTGCTACAAGTTCGAATTGGACATGATCTGGGACCAGTCTTTGCTGATTAGACATTTTAGCTGGGTTTTTTTATTGAATTAACCAAGCTTTCCTTCATCTTTCTTTGTCATTCCACATGTAGCATAATTGTATGTCACAACTGGTTTCTCTACCGCGTTGTTCAGGTTCAGCGAACGGTTTTCCCAATTATCTTGTCTCATCAATACCCCCTCTTGCAATTGTCCATACAGGCGATTACTAATTGTTTACGCCTAATGATATCCTCCATGTCTCCTAATTAATGATCCGACTTTCTTAACATTTATTCACCTTTCTGTGTTGCTATTTCCTTTCTCCAACGTATACATTTATTCTCTCCAACATATAGCACTCACACACGCACACACACACATAAATATGTGTGTGTGTGTGTGTGTGTGTGGGTGTGTGTGTGTGTGTGTGTGTGTGGAAGGATTTTTTATCCAACATTATTTCTTATTACTATAACCGTTATTTTTAGTGGGTACACGTGTTTGATTTTCTTTTTCTTTTTTCTTAAATAGTGAAATTAATAACAACTGGGCGTGCATTGAAAAGTACAGTTCATGTAAAATGTGTCTCCGACATCGGCTCCTTTTTTCCTTTGGCTAAAAAGCAATACTGGTTCGATTCGTGTCAGCGGCACAATTTCCCTTTAATAGGACTTCTCAATCTAAACTGGTTGTTATTAAATTCCCTGTTTAAGAAAATAAAAACAGAGATAGTAACTAAAGGACGTATATCCACTAAAAATATACGGGGTGATTAAAAAGCAAGCACCTATTTTATGTATGATGGATTATCCTGTCTAACTATAATTTTTATAAGAAGGGAGAGTCCATTTTTTTCTACTTGTATACTTAAAGATTCTTTTTGGGGGTGTTTGGATTAGAATATATATATATATATATATATATATATATATATATATATATATATATATATATATATATATATATATATATATATATATATATATATATATATATATGCGTGTATCTATACAAGAGAGTGTTGAAAAGTTTTCGACTGGGCAAAGGAAGGATATCGAATACTTGGCCATTTGGTTTGATTTGAGGAAGTAGGTTAGGCCGAGAATTTTTCAACACTCCCTCATGTGTACACACACATATATACATGCTTATGGGGGTGGGTAAGATAACTTGTTGCTATAGAAACAAGCAAGTTTAACTGGAAAAGTATTGTTATGGATTTTGTTTCAACTCGATTTTGGAAGGGTTAGTAAATCTTAAAACATTTTCAAAAATAAATAAATATTTTAAAAATAATGTTCATTTTTGTTTCAATTCGGATCGTTATGCTAGGAAATGTCCGATGTGTTCTCAAGGTCACGCTTTACTTTTCAGCGCTTTCAGCAATGTCAGTTAATTCAATCGCTCCGTTCTTATTCTCTCTCTCTCTCTCTCTGTCTCTGTGTGTGTGTGTGTGTGTGTGTGTGTGTGTGTGTGTGTGTGTGCTCTCTCTCTCTCTCTCTCTCTCTCTCTCTCTCTCTCTCTCTCTCTCACACACACACACACACACACACACACTCACACACACACTTTTTTCTCTGATCTTTTTGGAAAATCTTATTTATCAACTTGGTCTATTCATGACTATAAATTAAAAAATTTCGCCATTTTTTTCTTCTATCTCGCAGGCACGGTTTCGATTTCGTTGATTTCATTCGTTGTATAAATGCAGAAATGGACGGCCATTTTTCAGAACCATAAATCTGTCTTTGGTTCTAAAGAACGTACACAAGAACTTCTTTATGCAACAGACTCCCAAGAGTATACACCCCCGATCGCTACAATCTAGTCAAATCTTCAAGTCAACAGTTATCTATCCTAAATATCCTCATAATCTACACTTACTCCCTCCTCTTACGTCCATGCTACAACCTCACTCTGTAACCCTCTACCTTGAATGGCTCTTTGATCTTGCGTTATATGAACATTTAGTGTAAATGGTACGACGCATACATATGACATGTAAATGTAAAATCGTCTTTCGTTCTTAAACACATAATATATTTTGCAGAAGTTGAGATAATATATATATTAATGCATTTATAAGCAGAGATAATGTATTTTTTGTTCACTGATAGCGAAATTTAAAAAATAATTGACCAGACACAAACGTAGTATTATTTTGAGTTTTATTATTAGATAAAGCCATGCCAGTTATTATTCCTTCTAGACAACTTCCCAGACCAGTAGCTAATAGGGCAGTTCAGAAATAAATAAAAACAACACCAAGAAACCCGTTTTAACGCTACAACTACCTTATTTTAGAGAATAACAAGGACTGCCAGATGTAAAAGCCCAAAGCTATGTAAAAGTTTCAGTTTTATTCTTGCAAAACACTTAAGAACCACTTAAGGTAAAAGGTTAGTTGGTGGGTTGATTTTGTTCAGCAGCACATCAACACTTCTATGGGTTATTAAAAGCCGAAATCTAAATATTTTGAAATCAATTTTATGACTTCAACTAAATATATTTTGAACGCAATTGTATACCTTCAACTACAGTTAAAAAATATTTGTCTATATTTCTGATATGAGGTATTATGTACATTATTTACATTATTCGGACTATTGTCCTCATCTTTGTCGCCATATTTATTACAACGTTTCGGCCGTTGTACGCTCCGGCCTTCTTCAGGTGGTTGGAATGTCGAACTGAACCCTTTATTTCGCTCACGTGCCAGTTTAATGGATGTCAGTTATCAGTTATCTCCTGTTAATTTCCCTCTGATAGTTCTCCACTGCCTTAAACGGGTATTGAACTCACACTCTTTGGGTCCTGTCACTGGATCTAACCAACGCCTTTATCCACTGTGCCAGGTGTCCTTGAGGCGTTGGTTAGATCCAGTAACAGGACCCAAAGAGTGTGAGTTCAATAATGGTAACTGACATCCATTAAACATGGCACATGGAACTAGAACAGTCTACCCCAGTGAGCGAAATAAAGGGTTCAGTTCAACATTCCAACCACATGAAGAAGGCCGGAGCGTACAACGACCGAAACGTTGTAATAAATATGATGACAAAGATGAGGACAATAGTCCGAATAATGTAAATAATGTATAAAATATATTGTTGTTCATTTTTTTTAATGTGTTATGGGGATTCTGCTATAAAATGTATTGCTGTTCATTTTGCTTTAAAATCGTATTTTTGATCATTTTACTATAAATATGTATTGTTGGCAATTTTTTATATAAAAATATATTGCTGGTATTTTTACTATAAAAATTTTTATACTTTCATAGTGTTTTGTTTTTGTTTGGGGCTTCACTGTTTGCCCATAGCTGAGACCCTAACAGGTGCTACCACCTCGATTCTGAGTGAACCTGGGAACCACAGCAATTAAGATGTGGTTCCACACTCCTCAAAACCTCCAATCTCCTGATTAGAGGCCTTGCTGCCGAATGTAGTTTATCGTTATACCCAGGACTAGGTTAGGAGGTTACTGAAGGTGGATGTTGTTTGAGAGGTAAGAGTAATGTGTAAGAAGTTCAATTTATGAGTGTATGTAGGAGATAGATTTCACCACTGCCACTAGAATCAGTAGGTAGTTTATACTAAAGACTTCTACTTGACATTAAAATGGTGGGGGGTGAGACAAAGTAGAAAAGTTCCGTTTTTTATTGACAGCGCGATTCTCCTTCTTGATACAAGTAGAGTACAATGTTAAAATTCTATCTTTTACACATTTTCTTCCCATCTGGATGCTGAAGGACGTCTGCTTCTGTAGGTACCTACCACAGATCCTGTAAACATCAGTTTGAAATGACAATTTCTGATGATTTTGGCATCTGCTAAAGCAAGAAGTCCACGAACACTGCGCCACCATCTCTGCACTTGCTCCCGAGATCTGCCATACTTCATAACAGGATGCTAGCTGAGCCCACTCATACAGTGTCAGGCGTTGTACCATTCTGGGTTACACTTGTCACTCTGAAATAAAAACAGAAACTAGCAATGAAATTCTACCACTTTAGGGATTACAATATATTTATGCAAAAAGGGGAGGATTCACAAAAGTTAATTTTCTGTACGGAGTTTCTTTCATCTAACCCTATATAAACCATTGCTAAAAATGATCTGTTCATTCTATTGTTCCAGGGCGAATTTGATTCTCTCTGCCATACTTTATATTTACATAGATCAGATCAAACCAAATATAGAATATTTGGAATTGAACTACTAAATCCTCACTTTTCACCCTCAGTAGAGTTCAAAATAGTTTACATGGTCTTACGGGGGAATGAGTTGTTTTTTACTCAGCAACCTCTTTCCCATAGATGCATGGTTACAAAACTATCACTACTCTATCGCTATTTCCATGGCAAATGTTTAGATGGTGTCCATTCTTAGTTCCACCAATTCATATCGTTACATCTAGAATCCGCCTGGCAACTTCTGAACATTCTTCTCATTTCCTCCGTGTCACAAATATAAAAAGAAAGAATGTTCCCCCAGTTTTTTTGTTTTTCTCCAAAGAACTGACACTTTGGCAGACAGACTCCCGCGTGACTGCTTCCCTGTACACTTCAATCTTGACCGCTATTCAAGGGTTAATTAACTTCTTTTCTCACCACATTCTCTTCTATCAAACAATTCATTCAGTATAACCCTTTTATTGAATGTAATTCTTTACCTTGAGTAGCTTTCGAGTCATGTCATGAGTGAAATTTAATATATAAAAAAACGTACCTTAAAAACGTACCTTTAACTGACTTAGCTTGTCAAAATTGTTAATCCGGCAAAGCTTTGAAAATCACTAGGTTATTCCTCGTCAATACAACTGGCTAATTTCCCAATAACGAAATAGTCTCTTTACTCCTTTGCGATTAGAATAACATTGCACAGAAGAAGAAAAAGTATATCCACTCACGAATAATCATCAGTAACGTTCGGTTAGGTACGATCAACAATCTGCATTTAATTCCATGTTAAATGCCAATAACAGCACACAGAGCGTCAAGTTCTTAAGTCGAAATTGTTGCAAGTGATATTAATTAAATATGGCTGACGTAGGTCATGACCTAAAAATATTACCTCTGTTCGGTGGGCGCTGGTTGTAGTGTGAGTGTTAGCCTCACGAACAAGAGATGAGTGACACATTTCGAGAATGCTCAACTGCTGTGGTCTTCTTGATATGTCCAAATACTTATTATCAACGTCATATGACATTTTCATAAAGATCTCAGAGACGTTTTTAGTTGTTCTGCACTTGATATTTTGTTAAAGCCTAACTTAATTGCAGGCATTTATGTCATGCGCATAGGACGTATGGTTAGTGCAACAGCTTACACAGGGAGCGCGGATTCAGCGAACCGAGTTTAAATAGCCGCCTGGTCCGTTGCGCTCACTTCCCTACAAATGGTCTTATAAAAAGCATGAACTCGTATTTTCCTCCACCTGGATTAAGTATTAAAATAAACTGGGTTCCTTAGCCTTGGATAGCAACCCATCTGCGCTATCTTTCCTATAAAGTCGTGGCAACGAACCTAATATTTACACGGCATCTTTAACAATTTATTTATATATATATATATATATATATATATATATATATATATATATATATATATATATATATATATATATATATATATAAAGATGATTTATGATTAATATAAATTCTAGGAGTGCTGAAAAGTTCTCAGCTTGATCCACTTCACTAAGTCTGAACAAATGCCCAAACAATATATTTTTAAGTAATAAATGATTGAATTGTTTTTTACGTCCTATCAACCCTTTGATAAGAAGGATGCTGAGGATACTATAGACGGATCGCATAAACAACGAGGAGTTTTTTCGGACAATTGAAATAAAAAGGATACTTAGAATCAGAAAGAAATAGTTGGAATTTCTAAGACTTATAATGAGGAAGGAGGGGATTAGAAATTTGACACATAAACCCTATATCAACGATAAATGGGGCTGTGGAAAGCAGCGGGTGCATTACCTTACGAGCTTATGTTAATGGATATTAGAACGGAAAGTAAGACAGATGGTAAAAAGAGAAAAAGTACTAAGCGCTACAAAGGATAAGAAGTTGTGAAGAGCCATGATCGTCCACATCCTAAAGGGACATGGCACATAGAAGATGCAACGTAGTTCAGCTTGTTAAATAAATTAAGTAAATAACTGTTTTATTAAAAAGAATATTCCCTTAACTTGTAAGTTCGCTATTAGTTATTTGATTTATTCTATCACCTGAGACTCAAATCAAAAAGCAAATGTATTCCAGTGAGTATTCATCTGAAAAAAATATCTTACTGTTAAATTGCCTTTTTGACTTCAGATGATGTAAATTTCAAAAATGGTGTTAGTCCCGGTTGTTCGAACCGACATTTTCCTTAGTACCACTTTTGGAACAGAATCTTGTATAACACGAGTTCCTCATACTTTCTTGTAATTTGTTATTTTTCCGAAATCATTTCTTCCACGCCTGCATCTTTTCACTTCCCGCAGTTTGACCTCGATGATCTACTTAATGGGAAAGCAACATGGCGGTGACCTTCTAAAAAAAGGCGGGCAAGATGGCGTCTAAATCTGCCTGTTTTAGTTTCTTTGTATACATATATATATATATATATATATATATATATATATATTCTGCCACCTATCGTGCTTCAACCCAATAACCGTTCGCTTATTTGACGAAAGAATCTGGATTTCGTGATAGGATGAAGTAAAAGAAAAAAAGGAGAAAAAAAGGATGTTTGTTGTTGCAGCAAAGTGCAAAGCGTGTGCCTCTACCAAAGGTAATTGCGCTACCACGCTGACACCCAAGGCTTAAGGGAAGGACACATATTTGGCCGAGAGTGCACAAAAAAAATACAAAGGGAAAGAGGAAAAAGTGCGTATGTATACGTGTATTCACTCATACTTTACTTACTAAGTTGCACATGCATTCTGATCTACCACCTTTATTTCTGTCGTTTTTTTTTTCAAAGCTTGTACGCATGCGCAAGATTCTTGGGCTTAACCCGGCAGCCCTTGCTCGCTTTCTCTTCTTCATAACGCTTTCTTTCTCTCTCGGTATACCCAATTTCAATACTCTCTCTCTCTCTCTCGCTCTATCTCTCTCTCTCTCTCTCTCTCTCTCTCTGTGTTCGTTATTACTTTTTCTATCCCTCCCTTTTTCTTTTTAGTTTCAAGTTTCATTCTTTCTTTCCTCACCTTTAGTCTTTCCTCCTCCCGATTACGTTTTTTTCTTTTTCTTCTATTTTATCACTTTGTACTGCTTTTATTTCTTTTTCATCTTTTAGTCACTATTTTTTTTCTTTCTCAAATATACATAGATACGCTCGTATACACACATCTGTATATATATATATATATATATATATATATATATATATATATATATATATATATATATATATATATATATATATATATATATATATACTTCACACTTCTTCCCTCTCTTTTGAAGTGGGGTAGAGGTTTATTCCTTGTTTACTGTTTCGGATTAGATTTTCGGTTCCTTCTCCTAAAGTCTTCTAATTTTTTTTCACTCCCAGTAACCGCTTGCAAGTGACAGCAAGTTATTAACTCAATTTTAATCTGAAATTTCACTGTATAATACTAAATCTATTTTATATTCACCACTAAACTGAGATTTGTTTTATCCCCCCAAAAATTGTTTTTATTTGGTTTCGGATTCAATGATACCCCCTGACAAGTGAACGGGGTGGTACCCGAAGTGCCCGTCTACGAAACTCTAGAGTTGGGATACTGAAGTTAACATCAATCAGCTAATTGACAAACCTTTTACTTCTAATTTTATATATATATATACATATATATACATATATACATATATATATATATATACATATATATATATATATATATATATATATATATATATATATATATATATATATATATATATATATATATATATATATAAAATTTCCACCCAGTACAATGCTTGACGGACACTCAAGATAGAGTTGTAATAGTAATGATGAGTAAGGGGTGAAAATTATTAAGCTAAGGCGAATAGATAACTATTAAGCTTGTCTTAACCTGAACCGACCATTTTCTCAGATTTATTTAGCAATGGATTGTTCCACTCGAGGTCTGGAGTGGAACCTGAGGCCCAATAGATGTTCAGAACACGGAGCCTCATTGAGAGAGCAAACATTCATCGTGGCTGCAGAAAACACGGTGCCTGAACATTAGTGATGAAAGCTCTGGTTTTTTTTAGGTATTGAATGTAACAAGCCAGTTATTTCACCGTTGAGCTGTTAGAGGAGAAATTAGATTTTATTATGCAAATTATTGTTTTTACAATAAAATTTATCCTTAGCTGACGATTTGGGCAAAATTGCCAGCATATATTTATAATTTTATGATAATTATACCATGTGAATTTCGTGGATTTCCGCGGATGATATCTGATTTGATTTCAATATACTTACAATAATCTATTCGGTGATGTGAAAGTTTTTCATCAAAACTACAGGTTGTTCAATATATTTTAAATAGTAGCGCTAGTTATAATTATTTTTAAATTTCAAATGCATAAATATGGACGTGGGTCATAAAAAGTATATAACCTTAAACGCAGGATAGTGTAAAGTTATTTGGTGATGGGAAGAAAGTTTGAAATTACGAAAAGTTTGAGTGTAAATGATAGAACAATCAAGAGAAGAAAAAAACAAAATCTGGCTTTAAGAATTTCGCAATAATAAATTTAAGAAAACTTAAAATGCTAACAAGAAATCAGAATAAACGATTAAACGGCAAGAAAATAATTGAATAATTGATGTATTATGTTTTCCAAATGTAAACAAAGAGAAAAAATAGGGAATATTTTGAAGATTGACCAAAGTCAAGAAAGCAAACAAATACTTTCAGTTAAATATCACAAAGATAAACGTCTAAGTTGGGCGAAGACATAAATGAGAACTGATTTCTCAGCTGTAATTTTCTTTGATGAATGGAAAGCTAAACATTTCCCACCTGAACAAAAACTGTTTTTATACACTTTAGGGAATGACGCCCATGATTCATCATTCATGTAATATAAATTTATTACTATTTAATCCATTAGGCTATGGCTTCCAATTTTTTAGAAATATGTTATCTAAAATTTTTAAATCCGCCAGATCTAAGATTACCATTTAACAGCAAGGTAGATTAGACAAAAAGATAACATTTTAAGGCAACTTTGTGCAGTCATGGGCTACATTCGTTATTATTATTATTATTATTATTATTATTATTATTATTATTATTATTATTATTATATTCAATATGGGATAAAATACTTCAGGAAGGGAAAGCCACTCTGTCATGAAGTGACTATTAAATTAGAAAAAGGCACGTAGTCTTCAATTTTTACGCGATTCTTCGAAATCCATATATATATATTCTGAACATGAGACCCGGGCTCAAATCTCACCATGGTCGATTTGTCATCAAGGACTTCCTGATGTTATCAAACTGGAGGGGGACGAAAACTATACCACGGGTTGACACAAGCCTTGTGACTGAAATTGGGTAGACGGTACCCTTAAAAAAATTATCCATTATGGATACTGCAATAATGTTCTGAAATGCCTGTAACGGAACAGTTTTTTTAATGCGCGTGTGACTATGACATTATAACATAGAAGAAAAAATTCCATAATGGATAATTTTTTTCCCGTTCTAATGAACGCTCAGCACATTGTTAACCGTTTTACATTTAAAAGCATAATGACAAAATTACGGTAATGGAAAACAACGCACATAAATAATACTTACACTAATGAACAACATATAGTTTTGTACCACTTGTACTCCTGAAGATGATCTTGAGAGAAGATCGAAAGTACTTGGGAAATGAAAATAAAAGAAATTTAAACAGCTATAGCACATTTCTCTCATCCTTTAACATCAATACATGGAAGATTATTCGTAAGTATGAACGGATTTTATTAAAAATTAGCAGATATAATGTCTGTCATTTATTCAACCAGACATGTCTAAAAGAGAATTTGCTACCTAAATACACAAATATATATATATATATATATATATATATGTGTGTGTGTGTGTGTATGTGTGTGTGTGTGTGTGTGTGTGTGTGTGTGTGTGTGTGTGTGTGTGTGTGTGTGTGTGTGTGTGTGTGTGAAAAAATGACATTTTGGGCATGTTTGTCTTCCATTTCTCTCTGAACATTCTGACGTGTAATATAGAAAAAGTGGAAGTGTGTTACTAGAGTTAATTCCCGAAAACACGATGGCCACAGTTTTTGACTAATGCCAGATATTCTCGAAGGAGCAATAAATCCTCTCATTGTTCTATTTTGCTTTACGTAATATCGGTTCTCCTATATGACAATGAATGCCGAACAATCTAATCACAGATGAAGAAGAGACTTGAAGCAACAGAAATGTGGGTCTACAGAAGAAGGCTGAATATACCATGGACCAAACATGTGAGCAAAGTCGAAGTTTTAGAGAAAATGGAAACAAAAATAACACACTTAACATCATGAAGAGACAGTTGAAATTTCTAGGGCACATAATGGGTTAAAACGGATTAGAAAATTTTATACTCACAGAACAGATTTACGACAAGAGGGAGAAAGGAAAACGGACCATACCCTGCCTAGGGAGCTTAATTAAATAGATGGCAGAATTGGGTTTAGGAGAGATTATAAGAAGACGAAATTTATTAAGAGCTACAAAGGACAGGAAATTGTGGAGAGCTATGATCGCCAATGTTCTGAATGGACACAAAACATTTGAGAAGAATAGTAATTCAGCTTCTCTTGCGAATCTCATAAGTTGAGTTATAAATAATTTCCGTTTTTGTTTCTTAACTTTATTCTTTTAAATATTGCAACTGATTCCCAAAGACACAAATTTCTCGTGACTCAACCTAATACATATTGCTATATTTCTAACGATAAAATATTTGTTAGCACACGTGCTTCCATTTATAAATTGATAAAATGATCATTATATTCAGATTAAGATATTGATGATCATGAAATAATCACAAAATGATCATTGTGTTAAGTTTAATGGTTATGGTGATATTAGCTGTTTCCTTATAAGGAAACATTTGGAATTCATTGAACAAACAAGCCCCATCTACTATCGGTTGAAATTCATAAAATCGTTCTCTCGAAACATTTTTTCAGGAAAATAAGTTTTTCAAGTCCAGTGGCTGGTATCGGTCTTTCCAGTATTGATTGGGGAGGGGTTCCTTCCTTACCGTTTATTTGAAATAGTGTGGATTATTAACATCTTTACGATGTCATTATTCTCTCTATGAGTTACATATGATATCCATTTCAGTTGTTATTGCTGTTGGTAGTCCTCAAGTGATGTGGTTTCTGTTATTTAGTACATTTCTTTGTGAATCTGTAGCGCCAGTCCTTTATTGAACATTGTGGACTATTTCAAGACCCTCGGGCTTCACTCGCTCAAAGCCTTTTTTTAACCATTGATCTTTGAAGGCGGTTGTATACAACTGACAATTTAGATATTTCTGAATAGATTCTACGTCATGCATGACATCCATATAAAAATCTCGATCTGACGAGATTTTCAAGTTAATGTTTTAGTTTTGTAGCAATTTGCGGTGTTGTGAAACTATCTCTAGCGCAGCCTATGCTCTCTTTCTTTATCTTCTATACTAAACTGATCAATACACCAACTGATTTGAAGTGATTAGTATCTACTAATTCCGCATCCTTATCTTTTTTATGACGGATTCAGGGTAGGTGCCATCACTGCTTTCATTCCTATTCCAGATCATAGTTTGTTTTGGAAAGGTTTCTCTTGAGTCCTACTTCTTAGAACACTTGGTAGAGAATGTTGATTTTCTGCTCAAGAACATATAAGACGTCTGCAAATGCGCTTAACACATCTCTACGTATACAACTCCGCACTCAACGTATACATGGATAGATATGCAACATCTATACCGACGCCTGCAAATACAAATCTAACACAAATTACATCAACTTATACAATAAACATCATCTTATCCATATCTCTGCAACTATCCACCCAGATAGTCACATATCTGTTCACACCACATGTTAACGCGCGGACAACATTTCCACCGAATAACTGATTTTATTTCAGAAAGAATGCTGATCGAATTCATTGAGAGTTTTGCAGTATAAACTTGTGTCAGAATTGGCTTCACTCAGGTAAAATAAACAATGATAAATGCATTTCCACATGGAAATTTACATAACCGTATAAACTTTTCAAAGCAGCCAGGTGAAAACGGAACTTCATCAGAAAAGCAGCCTAATGAGACATAACAAAACTCATCATACTAATTCTGATAAATAGAGCTCACAATAGAATTACCCCAGAAATCGGATAAGAACAGTGCATTTTAGTTAAAGACACTGAATCAAGGAATGCTACATTTATGCTCAGAATTATATCAGAAATCGCAATACAAATGCAAAAGTATGTATACATATCTTTTATAGATTATAAAAACGAGTTTGATAAATGACTTAAGTAATAACTGTTAAAACTGCTAGATAAACTTGACATATTTGGGAAGGATATTAGAATAATCGAGAACTTATACCGAGAGCAAATCGCCTGCATACATATAGAAAATAAATTCAGTAACTATACAAAAATAGAAATTGATATAAAACAATGCTGTATCTTCTTACGGGACTTATTCAAGATTTAGAGTTTTTTTTTAAGTATTTCACTACTAGGATTCAAGGCGGGAGTGCCACTAGCACACAATTGGTTACAGAGAGTGAAAGTAAGAGTAAGGAGCTAGGGGTTACAGAGAGTGAAAGTAAGAGTTAAGAGGGGTGTTTGAGGAAAGGATAAAGAGAAGGACGGGGATCAAGATCATGGTATCAAAAGATGTCGATTGATATTACATTTAAATTTTTTATCAGGGAAGCAAGTAAGAGGAAGGGAGTTCCACTGTCGGGAAGTGCGAGAGAAGAAGCTGCTGGAGTAGAAGAGGCGGTTACATTTAACTGTTTCAACAGTAAAACGGTGGAACTGAGATGCCAACCTAGTAGCACGCTTAAATTCATGCAGTTGGGGCACCAGTAAAAATAGATCGTCAGAGCAGTTGCCATGAAAATATTTATAGAAAAGACAGAAGGAAACCACAAGAGGTCTGTGAGAAAGTGACTGGAGTCGAGATTCCTGGTGTGCGATTCTGAGAGAATTAGAAGTCCTACTAGGATTCATTATTGGCCGTCACAATCTTAAAATTAAACACAGATTTTATAGCAAACACAGGTGGAAAACTGAAAGAACTCTTACAGAAGGTAGTGAAGGAAAGTGAGAAGAAAGGATTGTCAGAAGATAGAACGGAAAAGAAACAGCAAAGGGAACAGTGCAACATGCGAATTACAAGTTGGAGATATCAAATTCGAGCAATTACGAAAAATTAAATATCTAGGAAGAGTTATAATAGGACAAAAAGTGAGACACCGAAATCTGAAAGCGCATTGGGATAGCGAAAGGTGCCTCCCAAAAACTAATCAAAGTATTAAGAAACAGGAAAATTTCGTTAGAAACAAAGAAAAGATTACTGATTAGTTAATTAACAACTATACCTATTTTGGGGAAGAACTTTACAACTATAACAATTATTAATTTATTTCCATAAATGCAAATATACAAACAAAGAACAAAAATAACCTACTCTACTAACTAAATGCAAGAAAATTACTTTATTTACCGGAAATTAGAAAGATTTTAGATGATATTTCAAACATAATGAGTTAATTTGTTTATACTAATTAATTAAAATCATAGAAGATATAATTCTATAATACAGTCAGAAAGAAATTTCAACATGTTACAAAAACAAATTCTGAAAATACTTGAAGAAAAATATAATAGATCTCAGATAAACAATAATTTTATTCATTTTTTTTTTAAATTTATTCTTCGATTTTTCTTATATCTGAAAGTAGCTGCCTTTGAGTTACAGAAGATTAAAAAAAACACATTTTCACTATGATACAATATTAGATATTTCCAGCATATATAAGTTTTAAAAATAATTAAAATCAATTCACATTAACAGGGGTACGTAATTAACAGGATAATGTGGTGAATGAAACAATTCGTTATATGTAAAATGGTGGAAAATTAAGAATAGAAATTACAAGGTAGATGCTTTTCTGAATGGATGAGCTACAAAGGACATGAAAATGTGGAGAGCCATGATCGCCGAGCTTAAGAGACACGGCATATAGAAGAAGTAAAATAATGTTTTTAAATTGCATTTTTTCCTTCTCTATTTATGCACACCTTTCAACAATATAATTGCTCGTTTGCTTTCCTAAGTCTCCGGTTTTGTTAGATTTCTTCATAACTGATAGCAAATTGGTGTTTGGCTTTATTTAGGTAAAGTATTAAAACATTAAAATAGCTGTTTACAAAATGTGAGACATAGTAATTAGTGAAATGTTTGAAATGCAATGAAAAATCTTCTTTCTCATATTACCTTCCCTTCTTTTTTTATTCTCTTATTTATTTTACTTTCTCTTAACCCCATAGTGGCGTGTTCACTTTTCGGTTAACGTTTCCTTCTGGAAATTATCAGCGCGGAAATCTGGCACGTAGCCAGTTTAAAGATAACATCATCACCAGCAACATTTTGCATAATCAGAACGAGAAAAAAATGACTGTTTTCAATTTTAATTAGAAACCTTCAGAGTACCCAAATAAAACAAGAAAAATTCTGTGGCATAGACAGTTAATCATTTTAGCCTATTTTAAAGTGTTTTTATTCAAGGCAAATATGATTTTAATATGAATAAATAAATGAACATTGCTTTATGATACCTAGATTCCAATGTAATGGTCAGTTGGTGCCAAAAATGTTTTTAGATAGATATTGTGAGATGAAATTTCGGAGAGCTCATTTATTTCTTCATATCTAGTTTTGCATAACGATTAAGATCATATTAATCTGGAACAAGACCAAATGGTTAGAAATAAGGAAGCAGAAAAATTATTTTGTCAAAGACCTGTCTGCGTGCCATTAAAATCAGCATTCAAAACCCTGGTCTCGTTAACTTGGCTCAAACACTGACCACTGACGCCAGCAGGAAATGCGCATTTATGCCATTCGCAAGGCAAACCTAAGTTGTCGATATTCAATAAGCTTAGCTAAGTCTAGCCACAAAGACTCTCTTTCCGCAGGGAATTCTCCTCTGAGGGAACTTTATGGTTTCCGGGTGGGGCGGTTAACTTGGTATCAGCTGTTGGAATATTGATCATTCTACAAACTACAATTTTACAATGCATCATTTGAGTCAGACAATATTGGAATTAAGGAATAACATTTTGAAATATGGTTAAACTGGTGGCTGGGCCAAACATTTTGAGAACCATTGGGCTTACATAATGACAAACGCCGAGAATCAATAATGCATAAAGATTTATAAACATACATATATACCTTCGATTGTTTTTACGATTGTTCATCCCAGGATCCCTATATAAACGTATATAGCTTCTTTTTTTTAATATTATTCACCCATACCAAGACAAAACAGCTATTCAAAACAACGGTTACTAAATTAGGTAGTTGTAAAGGTGTACATATTAAACGACTGGTTGGCTCTGTGGGTGTTGAACAAACGCAAATATACCTGAGCAGGAATTTCCGGATGAACAGCCGGTCATTACAAAATCAACTGCCCCCCCCCCCCCAATATCTGATGTAGACTCACACGCCTAATGTTTTACAAACAAGCAATATTCCTGCGTTGATGTTAATACAGCTTCTTATGTGTACCGTTTTTGTTTTGTTTTTTTGTTGTTTTTTTTGGGGGGGGGGTATTTTGTTTGTTTGTTTTTTTTTTCTTTTAACTAATCTTACAGTTGTTATATCCTTCTTCGAATCCCGGTCGAATTATTCTTCGGTCATTTTAAAGTGAAATTTCAGATAAGGCAGAGAAAGCTGTGGATCAGTTACGCTTACGTAATCCGTTTTCTGGTCTCTTCGTGTCTGTTTGCGAACTCGCCAAATATTTTGAAGTAAAAACCAACAACATCACTGATAAGTATATAAATTCTATCGAATATTAACAACAAAACAAGAAAAGCAAAGTAATATTGCAAATGCATGCTCACCACAAACATGTATTCACATATATATTCGCATTCACACACGAATACATACACGAAATGTATAAACTGAAATGCATATCAAATGTTCACACGAGCTACATTCCTTATTTCCACCAATTCAGACCTTTACAGATAAGACCAGTCATGCCACATACAGGGTGCGATGGGTAAATTGTCGCCATTTCATATTTTTAATTTCGCGCATGCACGTTGTTTGTTTGCTTTTATTTTGTCGACTGCACAGTATAATAGGGTCAGTTGGACACCGTCTGTTAGAAAAAGAGCACCGTGATACAATTCACTCCATAAGAAATTTGGAAGCGGCATGCAGTACTGCTTGGCATTCACGCCGGAAGTTTCAATACGAACATTTCAGAGTGTTTGGATGTCAATCTGAGGACAATGCAGAGGATTCGGAAAGAGTTGGATGAGTCTAATGGTGATTAAGGTTCGGCAGCTCGGAAAACTCACTTTGATCGTTCTGATAATAAAATAACCCGCGAATTTGTTAAGGGCCTCAGACTCAACACGGACAAGTGTCTTGAGGAGGTAGTGCTTCCATGGGCCAAGAGGGTGGTTGGTGGAAGACCCTATGTCTGGCAACAGGACTCTGCTTCATATCACACAAGCAGGAAGACCCAGTCATGGCTGTCAGACAATTTCTGCGATCACATCATCTCTTGCATCTGGCCACCTAACTCCACAGACTGCAAACACCTTGTGTAGGCGTAGTTGAGCGAGAGACCAACAATTTCCTTGTAAGACCAGAGATGAACAAGGATTATAGCAGCATTCACAAACTTAAACAAGGAGATCGTCCAAAAGAGTTGCAGGAGATTCCGAAGTCGTTTGAAGGCCGTGGTTGAAGCCAATGGCGATTTTATTGAATAAATTTACACTTTAGTAGTTCAAGATATTTTGGGTAATTTTGGTAAATATCTGTTAAAATGAGATGCCAGTGTGATTTTCATTTTTACGTGATTTAGATGACAATTTATCCATCGCAGCCTGTACAAAGGATCGAATCATCCTCAATCGCTTCGTATTCCATATTGGTTAGAAGAAAGTTCTCTACAGACAGCTTCTTTCCGAGAAACGCTACAGTGTGAAATAGTCTCCTTAGAGAATGCTTCCCTGATCACCACAATCTTAACCTTTTCAAGTCTATAGTCAACCGTTATCTATCCTACAGATCATCATAATATGCACTTACTTCCTCCTCTTATAGCTATGCAACAAACTCCCTCAGTAACCCTCTACCTTGAGTGGATCTTGAGTGAACATTTACTAAATAAAATTTTTTTTTATACTAATGTTCTCCCAAATAAGACCCAATAGCCATTCAAGTTAGCGGATTATTGTGTAGCATTGTATGGGCGTAAGAGCAAAAAGTGAAGTTTATGTGGTTATGGAGGAAAGATAACAGTTAACCTTAATTTTGAGGAGATCAAGATTGTGGTGATTTGGAAAACATCCTGTCGGGTTTCTGTTCCACAAGGCAGCAAAGAAGCTACTCGAATGGAACTTAGTTCTTACTATAGGAATACGGAGGGTATGGGAATGATTCACACTTGTGTACGTGGCATTCCCAGTTGTAAAGTTCAGTAGTAGTGAGACTAAGGAAAGTAGCTCATTAGAATACATGCCATGAAATTTGTGATAAAGCAGCGAGATACTCGCAACATTCCTCTGTGGGAAAGGGGTTGTAAGGTAGAATATAATTAATCACCCACAAGGCCGCCTAGGCCCTTTTGAAATCTATCAAAACAAGCAAGCGAGGACACAGATACAGCAGCCATACTTCATTTTTGGTCTGATCTGGCTCTTGTAAAGATAGAGCATAACAGAGAAGGAGTCAGATACTTACTGGAGCGGTCTCAGTAGAAATCACATTGCCACAAAGTTGTAATGAAATAGACAACCGACCAATTTGCATAATGCATAGCACAAGACCTGAATCCTTTATATATAACATTACATTTTACTTCACTCCAATATTTCAGCAATTAATCTTAGCTTGTTTGTGAAAGCGTAGAGCCGATCCCTCACTCAAAACGTTAACATTACATTCTCGTTTGCGATATCTGATAGACTGCCCGACTCCTCTTTGGCTTATTTTTTCATATAACGGTGCGTATTACGATCTTTTCTCACACTTGCAAAAGCAAATGCACTTCAGATCATCTCGTACCTGTGTTCCTTTGATGATCTGGTGTAATAATTAGTGTAAAATCTATTCTGGCGTAATACTGCAAAGGTAAACAAACTTGTCTCGTGGATCATGACTACTGCGTAATCAGTTCGACCTTTTTGACTGGTCCATGTTTGTGGCCTTGTATCAAAAACTAAATTGCATCCAATACTCAAATTGATACACTCGTATGTCAACATCAGAATAATAAACCTTTACCAACATACATTCCAATCGAACATGAACGTTTACAGGCGTAATGTCTCATCAGGAAGACAAAAGATGCGAAGACCGACCGGATTTAAAGAGCATATTATCAGCGGAAGAAAAGCGAATCCATGCGCGGAAGCGGCTCATTCGAAAGAGTATTTTCCGCTGATCACTACAAACGATTCCTACGACAAGCAAAAACTTTCATTTTATGGTGGTAAATAAAAAAGATAATGGCCCTTATGGTTCGAATCTTTTTGGTCAGTACGAAAGGACCGAAACGCATTTACTAGTGACAGACTATAGAAAGTCACTGTGGAAATATTGTCTTGATGCAGTGTAAATTTCTCAAATATAATTATATATATTATATATATATATATATGTGTGTGTGTGTGTGTGTGTGTGTGTGTGTGCGCGCGCGCGCGTGCGTACGCGTGTGTGTATGTGTGAAGTATTAATAGTAATGATAATAATACAACTAAAACAAAATACGTGAAAATACAAGAATATTCCGTATTTTTCAGAATTCTGCCAAAAACCGCTCAATAGGTAAGTTATAATTTTCATTTAATAAATCAATAAAGGTTCAAGTGACTTTATTGAAAATATATTTTATTGAATATATAAAACGAATATATATATATATATATATATATATATATATATATATATATATATATATATATATATAACGACAGAAAGAAAGCGAGCGAAGAAGAAAGTTAGATAGGGTCAAATTGGTAACTGATCTAAAAAAAATGATCTACAATCTGATGTTAAGTTTGTTAAGGAATGGCTTGTTAATTTTAACACTTCCAAAACGAAAATACTCTCTAGCAATCATCTGAGAAACCCCTCTCTGTCTTCATTAAGCATTGCTGATGATATCCTCCAGAAGAGTGACGCGTTGCCCTATTGCTAAGAAAGTTCGTTCACTGTGTCGTGCTAGAAAACTTTACTCTCCAGAATCTATTTTACATATTTATGAGTATATTTTAGAATTGGACATAGTCCGACAATTTTATTTAAAGACATTTATATTATGTTTAACGTTCTTTTTATAGATACAAGTATTTAAGCAAATGCTCTGTTTTATAATAAACAGTATTAAATAACATTTAATGTCCGAGAAATTTTCATAGAAAATGGAAGATTTAAGTTTAAAGATAGTAAAATCGACCTTGCTAACCAGACGCTCATCTGTGGCCGAACGGTTAAGGCACATCACGCGAAATGATGGTTCCGTATAGGATACAGGTTCGATTCCTGTCGGAGAACGAAAATTTTCTATGAAAATTTCTCGGACATTCAGGCCGGTAAATGTTATTTAATACTGTTTATTATAAAACAGAGCATTTGCTTAAATACTTGTATCTATAAAAAGAACGTTAAACATAATATAAATGTCTTTAAATAAATAAATAAAAATATTTATGAGTCTACCATTCGTCCTTGGTTTGAATATTGCTGCCACATATTCTCTGCTGCTCCTACTATATATTTAGACATTCTTGATAAAATCCAAAGAAGAATCTGCAATGTTATTGGTCCTGACCTGACATCTCGCTTTCAGTCACTTTCCCATCATCGCAATGTAGCTTCCCTCTGTCTTTTCTGATAATATTTTGATGGTAATTTTTCTGATTAACTTTCCTCTATGATACCTAGACTTTATGAATTTAAACGCAGTACTAGATTGGCAGATAGTTCTCATCATTTTACAGCTGAAATGGCTAGATGTAACCGTAAGTTCTATACTATAGGTTTCTTCTGTCGCATTTCTCGCTCGATGAACTCTCTTCCGGTCTCTTGCCTCCCAGTCAAATTTTATCTTCAAAAATTTAAATACAATGTCAATCGCTATCTTCTATTTTACTAATTCTTGTTCTTTTACTGTTCTATCTCCTCAAAAATTTTTCTTATACTCTCTAATACTGAGTCTCCCTTTGCGTTTTAGTGGACTTACATCCTTGCTTGGGTTGAAATGATTAAAAATATTGTTGGCATCAATGACTTTTACATACCGGTGTATTATAATTTTAATAAGCCTTTTCGTCTTGTTTATCATTAGGTTGCATTTGGTTAGAATAAAACAATTTAATAGAATCTATGTTTGCTTATATAAATTCTTTGCTTATATTATTTTTCTAAATTTCTTTAAAGCTAATCTTATTTCTTCATCAACAATATGGCTTTGAAAATTATTATTGATAAATGTCTGTTTTATGTTGTTTAATTCTCTATAAAAGAATGTGTCAAATCTAAATCAGATATAAAATAGGTGTGATAAAAAGAACATGATTTATCGTGCGAAAATGATTTCCTCTTCGGATATATATATATATATATATATATATATATATATATATATATATATATATATATATATATATATATATATATATATCAGCATTGAAACCTTCGTTTTTCCAAAATTTTAATTAAAAAAAATTGTAATACTTTTAGTTAAAAAATGGCAACAGCCTAGATGAACTAATGATTGTTTGATTTCTATCATGTAACGGCCGACACAAAATCCTGATGACACAAATTTTCTGATAATTTTGTCTTTTTCTAGAATTTTTAACAGAATATGATTTTGCACATTTCACACAGAAGTAGAAGTTTTATATGTAGTTCTTGCTTTTGATTGATGACAAGATAATACACTTGATAGCAAATGATCAAATACTTTGAATATATTTGGGGGTCTTACTTTTCCTCTAATAACCACTGTTTCATAGCCAGATGGAAAATGTATTTTACAAACAACAGTGTTTTGTTTGTCAAGGGCGTTGTCTTGAGGTATTGCTTTAACCAACTTTCTTGCTTATTCTGATCTTTAGCAAGACGAAATACACTAAACTCATTTTGTTCGTCGTAGTTACTATGGCAACAGCACCTTTTCACCACTTCGAGAAAGACTTTGACACACTGATGTTAAACAATTTTAACTAAACTATTGTCTCATAAGGGAAATACAAAAACTTTAGCAACTTTAGATTCTAAAGTCTGAAGAATCTGGAATTAAGAATTTAGGTTCAGAATTGAGAATGTAAGGTTTGTATAAATGTGGCAAGTTTATATCTTTTAGATGCTAATATGTAGACTAGGAGACTCCAGGAGATACAAACTTATAATTCAAACATGTGACCTTTTAGCATTCAGAAAATTAAATGGATATGGGAAGTGTGTAGACATTTTAAATCCATACCACTACATGTTAATACATCTTTAAAGTCATCTAAATTACATGTTAATTGCCTTGTGTTTTAATAACGTATTTAGAAGAGTGGAGTTGTACGATAGGTACTAAAATAATCGTTTTTTCATATTTGTTTTTATGTTGGTGTACATTAAGCACTCTAGATAACAAATATAAAAAAATTAAATTCCATAAAATTTAATAAAGAGTCGAATTTGAAATGAAAATTCATTGAAAATTGATCCCTTTACAGAAGCCAAAAGGAACACCAGGTTCTGTAAGTTTGAATGTTCAAGTGGGGTAATGAAATTGTTAATCGGAGATCCTAGTTCCAATTCCGGTTCGTTATTTTCACTTTTGCGCAAATACCCTTAAGGAAGGTATGAATCCATATTTTTCCCCTAGCGCTGGATTAATTAGTAAGATTTGTATCACAAAACCATTATTATTTTTTAAAAACTTACAATCTAAAAATATTTTCTGGCTATAAATAACCTAGAAAGGATTAATATTTAATTAACTTTCTTATAAAATTCTTAATGATGTTATTTGTCAATTCTTTTTTTTGTCAATTTAGCATCGAAAAACTTTATTTATCATAAAGTTAAAATATTGCAAGTTCAAAGAAAATAAATTGAGCTTATACTTACTTTAATGTCTTAAATAATGAATTTAAGTTAAAAAGTAAGGATTCCTTTTTAAAAAGACTAAATTGCTGAAGCGTATATTCCAGCAACGAACTGACCCCCAATCGAATCTTTTGATTGCACGCTTACGTGGCCATTTATAGATTCACCTTGAGTGTAACCAATATATATGTTTTGAATTACTATTACTATTATTATTATTAGACATTCTCTGACTGGGCAGACGAATTGGGAGGCAACATTGATTTGTTGAAATATTGATTTTTTTATTATTATTTTGTTGGTGGTGAACCTGTTTGAGATTTTAATTTTGTTGTTGTAAGTAATGAGATCGGTTTGTTTTTGTCGATAGATGATACGCATAGATGTATTAGGTTTGTGTGTGTGTCTATATATAATATATGTATATATATATATATATATATATAGAGAGAGAGAGAGAGAGAGAGAGATAGATAGATAGATAGATAGATAGATAGATAGATAGATAGATAGATAGATAGATAGATAGAAAGAGATATTGGATCGTTGGTTCCTGAGTACCTCCGTTATCGTACGATTCGGTTATCGTTCACTTCGTTTAGCGAAAATATGTCTCGGAAATTGTCCTTCTCCTCGGTTATCCAGCAAATAAATCTGTCCTTTACAAACCTGTACATTCCTGTTCACTTGCTGCCGCACGACTTCCCCAAGCCGAGCCCCTTACAGAAAGCATCACGTGTGTGCATGACTCTGTCTGTCTTTCTCTGTCGCTATGTGAGCATCTTTAGTCCGAACATTTTCGTTTTAAATAAGGCTTTTATGTTGTTTGTTTTTTGGCGGGGGGTTGTTTGTTTTTAGTTTTGCTGTTAAATAAGCCTCCATAGACCCAAAGAAAGTCCTGTGTGTGTCTTTGGGGAAGTCACTGGGCTTGGATATGGTGGTGTTCGTGGAGGACCAAAGGGAAGAACTGACCAGTGAAGAACTCCAAGAATTTCAACTAGAGCAGCAACAAACGGCAACTGAGGAAATAGCTTCAGATGATGAGGATGGGGAGGAGGAGGAGAGAGGGGAGAATGTGTCTTCTTCAGTGATGTGTTCAAAATGGAGTGGGCTACAGAGTTTTCTTTAAAAATAATTGCATCCGAAGAAAGCTGTTGCAAGCCGTGTCGTGAACATGTTTAATAACAATACCGTGTCACATTTCAGGTAAACTTGAAATCGGAGACAAAAAAAACAACCTCTCTGGACAGGATTCATGTAGCTTCTAGCGACACACCCAACCCCGAAAAAAATGACTTACCTGAAGTCTTAATGGAAGGAAGAGGGATTTCTTTTCCAAACAATAACACCTCTTGTCCCTCCTCCTCCTCGCTGTCTTCAATAAAGTTAAATGTTTATTTCAATTTATTTCTCATTTATATTTATTTGTCATTGTTTTCTGCATGGAAAACTGTAATTATTCTGCATAAAATATTTTTTGTTAATATTTTTGGGTGTGTCAAACTAATTAATTGAATTTTCATTATTTCTTATGGGAATACTACCTCGGTTTACGTGTGTACTAGCAGTCTTCGCTATCGTTTAGCAAAGTAAGATATATTCACTACTTGAAATCTTTGAAACAAAAATTTTAAATGAATATTTCATTCATAAATTGGCTTGTTATAGTTAAGGAAAGTTTTACAAATAGATGCCAACTTGCTGAAGCCCAAGTAAAATGCAAATTTCAAACATTTTTCTGTACTATATAAGATGATATTCCTAAACAGAACTATTTTTGATATAACAATTAAAACAATCCTCGAATAAAAGAACATACACTTTAAAGTTATTAAAATCAATATGAACTAAACCTGAATAGTGATATTGCCTAGAAGTAGATAATATATAATACAGATATTGAGCTTTTAGTATGGAAATTGCTCTCGAGTAGTTTGTAACACGTTTATTATCATCTTTCAGTTGCGTCTCTGTCTTTGGGCAGAGTGCGCACAGGAGCAGCTACGTAAAAGGACAGAGTCGCAACTGAGGAAAATTATACTGAGAGGTGCCCAGCCCTGGGGAACAGCTTCCCGGGGCCGCGCCCTCTCATTGCACCAGAGAGGGGATCGGTGCTCGCACTGACGGTTGCGGGGGCTCGGTCAATATTTGTTCGTAGCCCAGGTGTACGCGCTCGGGTTCCCCGTATTAAACCGACCTTGTGGCACAACCTGACCTCGTGGGGGTTGGGTAATTGCAAATTACTATAAATTAGAGCTGGGGCCTTTTAAACGCAGAATTCGTGGGAGAATCGAGCTCCACTTTCGCATATTGATTCCATAATAAAGGTTTTACTTAATTAGCTATTATGTTTCTCTAAGTCTTCAAATGTTGAATGTATAACTAATTCTAATTCCTATTTTCCCATCTTTACAATATATTAATTTTATCTTATAAATTGTCCCCTGTTCTGTCACCCATGAAATAAAAATAATTGTTTGTACGGAAAATAAGGATCTACGTACATCAAATTGTCTTTAAATTAAATGGCAACAGAAGAATTATCGCTGAACTTTTAAAAGGTAAGCTTAAACATTAATTCAATACTTAAATGCAGCGATCAATTTTGAGTTATTCTGTAGTTTATTGATGCCTATCGCATCTACTCATCCTTTACTATTTTGGTGATGGCCAAACCAAGAGTCCTCCACAGGAGTCAGCTTAAATGCCGCTTGATAGGCGGCTTTTAAGTTAGGTTAAAACTTTAGCTTGCTTAAAATTTAAGCTAGCTACAATTTGGGATACAAAAGGAAAATAAATTACTCCCCTTGAACCATGAAAGCAACGATAATGGCTAGTATAATATATTAATATATATTTTTAACCTCGCATAATCTGACAACCATGAATCTGAGCTCAATGAAAATCGTTCCCTGCGCCTAACTTTTCTGGGGGTTTTGAATGAGCTATGAATCATTGAAATCGGACCAGTGGGAGCGGAGGAGGTGCTTGGACACACGCACACACACACACACACACATAAACACACACACACAAACATACACACACACACATACACTGTACTATATATATATATTTAGCCAAGGGGTAGGATCTCTGATGCCAAATCAACCGGCTTTCGATCCCGGCTTGAAGCAATCGGACGTCTAGCCACACTGAAGAGCTGCGAAACAGCCTGTCCGTGGATGACAAATATATATATATATATATATATATATATATATTCAAAACTTATTGTTGAATAATATCGACAAGTCCCATCCAATTTTTATTAACTTTTTCAAATTTACGAATTAGTTGTTTTATATAATCCGTAAATGAAACAAAAGCTCATTTTAATTTCTATTTACTTTTTTGTTTTTTTCTCTCAAGTACTTTCGAATGTTGTCACATTTGTTTTCAGTGAGATCGTTTTTGTGTGTTTATATAAGCGTTTTTGACTAATTCCGGCGTTCCCTCGTTTGCAGCAATCAATTACAAGTCACTCAATGTGACATCCCTTATAACGGTCAAATTGAATTTTTCCATGTATTTTAACATCTAAATAAAAAGCTTAGAATAGTTAGTAACAAGTTGGTTATGTTAGCCTCTTTGGTGTGTGGACTTGCACGTAAATTAAGCTCACAAAACCTAGTGAATCGCCTTTCTGTTTGATATCCGCTACAGGATCGAAATCTATTTTAAAATAAATCGTGACGAATGATGAAAAGCAAAGATTTGTCGGCCAAGCGAAATTGTCCGCTACTCATAGTTTCAAAAGCCTATCTTTTTTCCAAGTTGTTACTGTGTATATGCCTAATGAGAAAATTTAATTCCAAAAGAGCAGATGCTTTATTCGTACACATATTGCTCGCAGTCGGTCCTACTCAAAGCAGAAATCAATGAAAAGCGACCAAAATTAGTTAAGTAAAGCAGCGTGATATTTATATCATGATAACGCTAGGCCATATGTTCCTTTGGTGAGCCAGCAGAAAATGTTTACATCTTGGTTGGAACGTTTTTATTTGTCCGCTATATTCAGTAGACATTACCATTATTCCGGATTTTACATAATTCTCTTTAAAAAAATAAAATTTCTTGGACAGCTGCAAAAGGCATTCCCTTTGTTCAGAATAAGAAAATTTTATGAGTGAATGAAATTAAGAAGTTAGCAGAAAGATGACAGAAAATATAAGAAAATAATAAATACGTTGTCCGATGACGATAATGATGGAAACAAATTGTCTTTTATTTTTAATAAATCCCATCACTCTTTTCTCTACTGGATATGTATAAATATATGTGTTTGTGTAGAAAATATAAGTCATTTTGGAATTTTTGCCACTGATCCGGCATTATAAGAAAATAATTTGTTTACCCAAGAACAAAATCTGCATCAAAGCCTTATTTTATTTACCGTTTATCGATACAGAAATTAAATTTTGAAAACTACAAGCTCGTTTTTTTTTTTCGTTTGCTTTTGTTTTTCATGGTTGAGACCGAATATTTATTTCTGAAAGCAATCACTGAATGCAAAAAATATTCGTTGTCACAAAGTTTACAAATTTTTAAGAACCTTGTTGATCGGTAAAGAGATTGTTTTATTCTAGGAGATGCTTTAAAAATATTAAACATTTGTCGCCTCGTGTGTTATTATATAAACATTTGATATCGAAGTTATCTATGACTTATTTTTCATATTTATATTTTTTTAATTTGTTGATGAGCTCGTTAGAATTGTTAAATTATGAATGAAAAATTGTTCCTAAAAGTGGTGTTCAAATTTTAGATGGCGTCTTTGCTAATTTGTAAGGTGCACTGTCTATACCAAGGATAATGGGTCGCAATGGAATGATGAATTTCGGTTTGGTTTGGTAAACCATGCAATCCAGTTATCTTTGACTAATAATTAATCATATAAAAACTTTTTATTTTATTTTCTGATCTGTATAACTTGTATTCCTCTTTATTTTTTTAATTGTAGTATTTTAATTTAGTGTATAAGACTTTGCTGCTACGAACTTTGTTGCTATACTCGTAGTTGACATTATTTATTTTTGTCCACAATTCTCTTATATAAAGGGCGTCCAGAATTTTAAGTTTATTATTATCTTTATGAAGCACCGATGTATTTTCTACTAATACCTGTCTAAACTGTGAATGTGGATATGGGTGCTCCTTTAAATGTTCTGAGATTGAATTATGATCGTTCAAGTGAAATGTAAGTCTTCTTGTCATCGTCGTTGTTGTAAAACCGACATATGTATTAAACATTTTTATCAGAGATGCAATCTCTCAAAGCACATTTAATTGATATACGATGTTGGTCTTTTGTAAGACGCTAGTTGACGGAGAAGAATTGTAATGGATGACTAGGTTGGCTGTATTAAATTTAGTATAGTATATAATTAATTTTATTTTTTACTTGGCTCAGTGGGGATATATTAGTGCTTATAAATATTTTTTCTCCTGCTTATAGTTAGAATGTATTTGATTACGGTATAGTAGTTTGATGTGTTTAGAGTTATTTGAGGGCGTATTATGTTCATTTATATATATATATATATATATATATATATATATATATATATATATATATATATAAGAATGATTTACTTCCCTTGAATGTGTTATTTATGACAATAGCATTGATTTCAAATATGAAATGCACATCACCACTCAGAATGCTTAATGCATTTAACATCGGTAATCGCCTAATCAATAGTTCAATTTTCAGTGGATACTCGGTAAAGCCTTCTTCAAAATAAGAATGCGAAATATACACAAGTGTGTATTATAATCCGAAAAGTACGGTGTGTGTGTGTGTGTGTGTGTGTGTGTGTGTGTGTGTGTGTGTGTGTGTGTGTGTGCCGAATTTATCAAATGAAAAATCCTAAACGCACCCCTATAATTCTGCTGTGAGTCTAATTTTCCTGTTCATGTCAAGCAAGTGTTGTGAAGCGACAAAACTAGGAATAAAATAATTAAATGAAATGTAGAGAAGAAAAGTATGAGACAAGAACGAAAGCTTAGAATAAGGTAATCAAAACGTTAAGGTAATCAAAACGTTATGGTAATCAAAACGTTAAGTTGTAAGAGAAAGATAGGTATATATCTTATTTCTATTGCTAGTATAAATTAGCTTTTGTCTTTTTTATCAAGAGCTTCTTTAAAGCAATACGGCAAAATATTTAAAAAATCATTTGAATCATATAAAAACAGTTCTTTTAAATTTACTAAGAACAAATAAAATCATATGTGGGCGGATGGATGAGTGGATTTTTATGCGCATTCAAGTTGTGGTTTTCCTTTTATTTTTCAGTGAGTAGATTCATGATAACGAATCCCACCAACTAGTTTATTTTGAATCTATCAGTTTTATCATCGCTTATCTAATACTGCAAAGGATTATTTATCCGACATGCCATAAAAAGAAAATAACTAAATTCAATATGTCATTGATTTTTATCTGATTCACTCAATTGGATACATCTTCGAAAATCGTTGTTATTGATTTTATTTTTCCACGTCAGCAGACATTTCAAAATACGAGGAAAACAAATTAAAAATTACTCGAGGCAAAACCACTGTAATAAGCAAAGGAATGTAAATGACTAGCCTTTAATTATCTTTAATTATCACTCGTGATCTTATATAATACGAATACGATAACAGATATAATTAGATCAAGTGGAGGAACAGACCAAGTAAAGAGTACTGAACTGTTATGTAATATCGGTCCCCCTATGTGGCAGTGAATGTTCGGCAATAAACTCACAGATGAAGAAGAGACTTGCGGTAACACAAATGTGGTTCTACAGAAGGATGCTAAGAATACCATGAGCTGAATATGTGATCAACAAGAAATTTTTAGAGAAAATGGAAATAAAAAGGACACTTCTACTTAGAATCAGAAAGAGAAAATCGAAATTTCTAGGATATATAATGAGAAATGAGATTTTAGAGAATTTGACTCTCAGACAATTTACTGAAGGAAAGAGGGTCAGAGAAATGCAACGAGTAACCTACCTAAAAAGCTTGTGTAAAATGATTGCAGATCAGGGCCTGGATGGGAATGGTAAAAAGACAAAACCTTACTAAGAACTACAAAGGATACGAAGTTGTGGAGAGCAATGATCACCTACGACACGGCACACAGAAGTAGAATAATTTTAAAATGAATTCTAAACTATCGAACTTGATTTTAGAGTTCTTTAACCACAACTTGAAAAGATGTAACAAATATATGATTTTTTTTTAATTTACCTATATGAGGTCAGGCAAGGTATAATATCTGAAAATAACTTTAACGATAACGTCTGATTAGAAATGGCAGGATTAAGACTAATTATATTTTTTTTTCTTAGTACTGCTTTAAAGATTGGTAATGATAGCGCAAAATAGATTTTTAATCATTGAACATTAAATCTTCATTAGATACCCGCACTGAGATAATCTTGTTACATCTTCGCTGAAGGCGTCCGGCCGTTGCGTTTTCTTGCTGCCAAAATAAACACTCGAGTTTATTGTGAGTGATGCATACTGTTCTACAACGTCACAACAACGCCTACAGCAATGCAGATTGGCGTTCTGGCAACACCGAGGCTTTCGCCTTTCCTGTCTGCTTCAGTAGTGTTCTCTGGGCAACAGAAACGTTTTCTTTGTGCAGAGAGTATTTATCTCAACACTACCTCTCCCTGGATCCGAAGTCAATTCCTGAATGCTACAAAAATTCAGAATTACAGACATAGATATGAATATGATTTTAACAAACCAGCAACAAAAAAATGAATTATCTGGACAGTGTTATAACAGACAATGGATAATATGATACGGAAACATGAAGACGCATTAGAATAACCAAAATGACTTCCAAAAGCTAAACGAAGGATTAAGAAACAAAAAAAAACCGTTAGTATCAAAGAAGAGAGCGCTGAACTGCTATGTAATATAAATCCCACTAAATGGTAGTAAATGCTGAACAATCGCCTCACGTAAGAAGAAACTTCAGACAACAGAGATATGGTTCTGCAGAAGGATGACGAGGAAAATGGAAACAAAAAAGATAATTGTATTTACAGTCAGAAAAACGGCAATTGGAATTTCTGAGGGAAATAAGATTCGAGAATTTTACACTCACAGTTCATACAGAAGGCAAGAGGGCAAAGGAAAACAGCAAATGAACTAACTAGATTGTGTAAATGGACGCAGTTGAAGGGATAGTAAAGAGACAAGCATTGCTTCGAGCTACAAAGGACAGGAAGTTGTGGAGAGTCATTATCATCTACGTCCTGAAGGGATACGGTCAATAGAACATGCGAAAATGTACGAGGGTAGTATAGAGTGCAATACCTTCTGTTTTACTGTTAGCTCATAAGACATCAAATGAATACTTTATTGAATTAAGCATCAATTATATTTCAATTACAATCTGAAGAACGATACTGAAAACTACGCAACCCTTAACCACTCCTCCTTGGACTCACTCCTCCTTGATGTCAGACTTGAGGGAAATGATGAACTACGTCTTATTTGTGGCCTGCTCCAAAACGCTCAACATTTTTTTAGGTTCGAACTAGAAGAAGGACGTTGGCCGGAAATCAGCACGTTTGGCTTTGCAGAAATTCTCCACATTCTTAACTGTATAGGTGGGAGCACTGTCCTAAGTCTACACAGACTTGCCTTCTGAATAGCTAACCTTGCGTCATAGTTAAAGAAAAAGTACCTTAGGAGCTTCTAGTAAGCATTAGCATTCAGCTTTTATCCAAGTTTGATTGGGTTGCAACATCATGACCTAGACTGATTATTTGGTCGTGAATGGACTCTTGATATCACCTGTTGTTTCTGTCCACTTTTTCGTCTCTGACATTAAAAGTATGCTAGTGAGTGTTAAGATTACTGGGGCACTTTCTTGCACTTTCCAACCAGTTGGACTTCATAAACTCCGTGAGGAGGTACCTTGACGTGCACTAGTCTATAATATAAGGTCCAAGTCATCATGCAAGCTGTCCTGATGGTCTTATGGGTCTATTTTTAGCTCAGCACCTATCCTACGCATAGATTTTGTTGAATTCTTTGTATTCCTAGTGTGGGGTGCGTTAATGAATCCAGATTTTTGTTCTTGTTTACTACGTTGCTGCCTGGCTTCCTCTAGATGCCCCTTCCTTAGTCTCTCTTTACATTGTAAACAGTGTACAAGGTGATATCAATTATGTTAGGGAAGTTTTTTTAGTGATGATTTGTGCATAAAGCAAATCTGACGCTCTTTGTTGTTCATCATTCTGTGAAGCCACTTTCCCGAAAAATGGGCGTGTATTAATAATAACTGGCAATATGTTCTTTGGTCTACATTTGGTTTCACGTCCTTTTTATAATCAATGGTGAAGCATTTTTAATTTTACTGCAAATTTTGCTTCCCCACACTATACGTTTACCTATTGATCTACACAAACTAAATATGTATTAATACGATATACGACATTAGTCCTGAAGACTGACTGAAGCTACAAACTTACTATTCACATACATACATAGCCGCGTTTTGTGTGTGTGGGGGGGGATAATATTTGTTGTTGAGGTAAGACCGGGATTAATGTTCGAGTAGAAGCGAGTGTATTTATCGAGACACCATCTTTAGGGAAATCGGGCACTTTGACATGGTGTAATGATTAACAAACTTGTCTCGTTAGTTCAATTACGACTTAGTTGTGAGTTTTGGCCTTGTGCGACGTCTAAGCTACACTTAGTAAAGTGACAACTTTAGGAAGGTTGCCAATTCAAGCCTTGAAACCCCATCCTAGCTTTAATGGCCTGAAGATACCGAAAGGTTGAAACCAAGGTAGCGGAATCGGTTATCTCCTAATTTTTTATACTTTTTATTTATTTTTATATACATATATATGTGTGTGTGTGTGTGTGTGTGTGTGTGTGTGTGTGTGTGTGTGTGTGTGTGTGTGTGTGTGTGTGCGCGAGCGCGAGCGCCTGGGCTGGCCGTTGTCTCTTATAAGAAGCTCACCCGCCTTTTAACTCTCGATACAGAAAAACCAACAACGCATTTTATAGCACTCCTTTGTTGTCGCTTACAAACCAGCCTTTTCTGATATTCGTGGTGTCACTGCTGTATTTTTGAGAAAGCCTAACCAGTAAAAATCCTCAATTACGCTAGGCGTCCCAAAAATGGACATGACAGACTTAAGCATTGTTTCTTATTAAATGCTTCTTCTATCTTCAATTTGGAAAGAAGCTGGTGGGTTTCATCTATAATTCCTGGGAAAGAAGATCGATTTCTGATCCTTGTAATAACTGTTAATCTATTCGAGATGGAGACACACAAAGAATAAGTAAACAGCATAGCCATTTGAAATATAGAACAATTTTCTTTGAAACTGTTCTTGCTGTTCTTAACACAACGTGTCGGTCGATCAATTCTTCAGCCCTCGCCTTCTATGAGAAGGCAAGATATATTTCCATGAAAAAAATAGAAAAGAAAAAGATCCCTTTTGAGTAAATTTCCAACGGTTTTGATATAATATAAAAAGTTTTCGATGAGGTCTTGAATCTGGTTTTAATCCGAGAAAGTTTTCTCCATAAGAGAGTTTTGTAGCGATTCGAAAATGTAATAATCGGTCATCCAAGGCCAGGTGAATATAACGGGTGGGGTAGACCAGATCATCTGAATTCCAAGTTTTTTTCTATGTTACTTGTGCTATACGCGGCCTTGCGTTTACATGGGAGAAAAAGAACATTTTTCCTTTAATCCATTTTGTACGCCGCCATTGCCGAGAAAAACTAAGATAAGTTAATGTACTCCAAATTTATTCTTAAATGCCACACGTGATTATAGTTAAGATTATACATTCGTCATTGCAATGACCATATATACTCGTGTATAACCCAACTTAATGGATGTGAGAACCCTGATTGATTTGTATGTATTTGAACCTACAGAAAAAGACTGTGTATAGTGCAACTGGTCACCTAAAATGCTTGATTTTTAACCTCTTCAATTACTTGTGTATAATGCGACCCCCTATTTTTGTGTAAAAATACTGATCACAAAACTCGCACTATATTCAAGTATATATGGGAGTAAGACAGCACGACTATAAACAACCAAAGATATGAACCTAAACCAGCTCAGAAAAAAAAAACACTTAAACCCCTTAGCCGTTCTTTCTCCAACATTCGTGGTATTCGTACCAACTTCTGCAGTGTGGAATCGTTCCTCCTCGAAAAGTCTCCAGACATCCTAACGCTCTGCGAAACTAATCAATAACTCTTCAATCCCCTCCTCTGATTTCTTGATTCCTGGCTACTTTCCTCTCCTTAAAAAGGAATCTAAACTCCACATGCATGGCCTGGGAGTGTATGTCCGCGAACATCTACCGCTTGCTATGGAACTCTCTCTTGAATCCCCAGCCATTTGTACATGTGTCTCCGTATCTCTCTGCTTAACTCGGTCAGCTATCTCTTCTTTCTCTACTGTTCCCCTTCCTCTCATGACTGTTGTGTGCTAGATAGTATTTCCGATAATATAGGCAAGAGCATCTCCCTTCACCCGTTTGCAAATATAATCATGTTCGGTGACATTAGTGCCCACTATACCAGGTGGCATAAACACTCTGTGACTGACCTCGCTGGCTTGGATCTCTCACGCAAATGGTTGACTTCTCCACGCGTTTCCCCAGTAACACTGACGGATACGCTTCACTTCTCGATCTCTTTTTTACTTATATTCCTGACTCTTGTTGTATTACGCAGCTCTGTCTTTTTGGCAAATCTGATCATGCGCTAGAGTCTGTAAATAACTCTTTCCGCTCCCCGACCAGCGAAGAACCTCCTACCAACAGAATATCTTTCTTTTATCAATGAGCAGATTGCGACACGTTCCGTGTTTCCCTTCGTGACGTCCCTTGGAATGAAGTTTTTTTATCATCCTGTTCAAAAATGCGAGTCTGAGGTCTCCTCCTTGGTGAAAGCTGGCATCGATGCTTTCATTCCAGCAAGGAAATACCAAGTTAAACCAAATTCATCTCCTTGGTTCTTACCTTCATGCTCGGCCATTATAAACCACAGGAATCACTTATTCCGACTGTACCCGTCTGATTGCAACAGAAGCTTTGTCTCTGCTCGTAACCAGTGCAAATATGTCCTCACTGAAACGAAATTACTGTTTGCTGACAAAATGAAATGGTTACAGAACTAATTTCAACTCGAGGGCAATCTGCAGGTCAAGCCTCGCACTCAGTTTCTAATAAAAATTTCCCAAATAGTTCCATTTAGGTGTAAAGGTACATACTTAATTCGAAAATAACAAAGAAATTTTAATAAAATCTATCCTTTTGGAGTTATCTACAATAAAAGTTCGGACTCGTTCGCGTCGCGGTGGGTGAAGTTAAAATTAATTTTGTCACCCGAATAAAACAACACATATCATCTCGCAAGTTCGGTTCTAGATATTGTTGGCAGCTCTGCAAGAGTGTTCTTAACAACAGCAAAAGCTCAATCCCTCATCTATTCAATTCATCACCTACTATGATATATTTAAGGAACGGTTAGTCAGGCGGATACATTTGTCGTTACAATTGGCTCCAAAGAAAGTATTTATGACTCAACTTAATAGAAAAACTTTTGAAAGTTAAAAAGATCATTTTTATGAATAAATCTCATCTTTAAGCAATTTTGTTTAATGTGCATGAAGTTTGATGGTCAGGTTAGTATGTTAGTAAATAGCAATTAATCAAAAAGAATCATTGAATATTAATAACAAGTCTTCAAAATCGTCAAACCCTATCAAGCTAAACGAGTTAAATATGTATTCTGACTTGTTAGCGTTACTCTCGTGGTTGGTAGTGAATTCTATCATTGTTCTCAGAAGGAACAAAGACAAACAAAAGACGCTCTAAGGAAAGGGTCCATATAATTTTATTTCCTTTTTATTCTTTTTGAATCTTTATCAGAAGTATAAACATCAATTTTATTGATGTAATTTAACAATAAACCGCCGTCATCACTACAAAAAAATCTTTATCGATTTTTCCGAATCTTGAATGTCACGCATCACCTACTATAAGTACACACCCAATACAGTCGTATTTCATGTTTCCAATATGAAATGGTTTACAATGAACGTTCAGCGACCCGTACGCGATCAATATGATTGCTTAATAATGTGTGTTGTGTAATATTATTGATTCCATTAGGTCAATATTCAAAATTGATTCAGGATTGTAAAAGAGTTGAAATGAACTTCATTTTTAGCGCAATAGTTTTAGTCTAGTGACGTCAATATCGCGTGGGACTAGGACTCAGTTTTCTCGCTCTCGAAAAGTTATGTCGAACTAAATAACATTGCGTCGTATGAAATACTGAGTTGTGTTGAAATTACAAAATAGAACCGGGTATTGCGCAATAATGTCTAATCAATAAAACGGTATGTTTTAAAATATAGAAAATCTTGTCTCTTGAGCATTGATGAATGTAATCAAACTTTCTTTCTTGGGAAAAGGCTTCCTCGACAATGATCGCGTTTCATATTGCCGTTAAAATTGACCGGTGTAATGAGTCGAATTGCAAAGTAGTAGCGGTGTTTGGAATTGAGATGTTCATGTCTGTCAAACACGTGCCCGAATAACGCCACACAATTTTCTTATTCTCTTCTCCACCGTTTGGATATTTTCCATGCTAGGATAGAGATTACACGTCTTGAAAACCAGCAATCGAATTCTTGGCTTTTATTGAGATCGAAGACTGAAAAATATACGCATTAACTTAATTATATTTTGAGTTCATTTATTGCAAGTCTGGTGGGTATCCCGTAAAAGGCACGCGTTTCAGTATATTTTCTAATAATATTAAGAATGGAAAATATTGAAATCTAGAGTGCGAGATAATATACGCAGGCACATATACGCCATGCGTCTGTTAAATTTTACGGTTATATCCCGTTGAAACAACAGTTCTCGTACGATCAACGTGAGTTCCTTTGATTTTCGGGTTGTGTAATGGATACCGGTTGGAATTGGAAAACGTAAAGGAGTTCCAATTCCAGTCGGGTTCTTTATATTCAGTCACGCGCAAATACCCCTAGGAGAGGTATGACTCTACCTCTTCTCTGAGTTAATTAGTCGGAATTCCATCATGTGCGTGCATGTGTGTGTATATTCTCATAATTTGCCTTATATATAAATCAAGATTGCTTAATATCAAAGATAGAACGTTTACAGAGATAGACAGAGTGGACATAGGAAGCAACACAGTGTTGCCACAGACATTATATATATATATATATATATATATATATATATATATATATATATATATATATATTAAATTGCGTATATTTTGAAGCATGTTTTCATTAAGACATGTTTCATTAAATAATTTTGACAAGTTTTGTCTACTTTTTTAATAGGATCCTCTCGTAATTATGGATACATTTCTTAATATCCTTATTAAAGGAAGAAAGAAAATTACCTTCTTGATGCATGTTCATTTTATTCCGAGTACTTTCGACATTAGCAGAAAGTCCTCATCAGGTCTTATTTTTTCTAAAAAGAAATTGTTGTGTTCCTCATTTTTCTAAGACAGAAATGTGTCCATACTGAAAATTAAATTTTTACGTGTGAAGTAAAAAAAAATGTAAAATTTAGGTATTGTACAATTTTTTAATTTTATCATGTAGACACACGTGCAAACGTCAAGGGAGATAACTAAGTTATTGCAATGCCTAAATATTTTTAAAAAAGAAAAAACTATTTAAAACTATTAGATAAAACCTAGATATTTCAAATTATCTACTGTAAATATTTTAAAACATTTGCACAGTATTAATAATTAATTTTATTAAGGGTTGATTTCATTTTTTTAATATAGATAGGTTCAAGAATTTTTAATTTATGTTTATTATTTTCATAAAAAATTATAGATGTATTTTCGACAAGAATTTTCGTAAATTGTAAATGTGGACAGGTATGCTGTGGTAACTGTTGAGAAAAAACAAGACCCTGGTGACAACATTGTGCTAAGGTCGAATATGAATAGTGAGCATTATTATTTTATCATATATATATATATATATATATATTTGTGTCATCCACAGACTGTTTCGCTGTTTCACAGCTCATCAGTGTGGCTAGACGTCCGGTTGCCTCTAGCTAGGATCGAAACCCGACTAAACTGGCATTAGTCGGAACTTCTACCACTAAGCCGTCGGCTCACGGCAGGGATGAAGGTGAATTTTAGCGTGTTTATTTTTAGATTAGATAAACACACAGTGACTGACAGTGACTCAATTCTGCCGAAGAGTATGTATATATATATATATATATATATATTCTGCCGAAGAGTATATATATATATATATATACTGATGTATATATATATATATATATATATAATTACTAGTATCAGTAGGGAAGATTATTTTTTCAAATCATTTCCCCCAGGCAAGCGGAGGTGGGGAATGCCACTAGTACGCAGTGGGTTACAGGGAGTGAAAGTCAGAGAAAATACTGAGTATAGAGAGGATTGAGGAAAGAACAAAAGATGAAGAGGATTCAAGAAGAAAGAAGATAGCGATTGACCATGCATTTAAATTTTTGAAGATTTTATTTATCACGGAAGCAATTAAACGGAAGGGAGTTCCACAGGCGGGAAATGTAAGAAAAGAAACTTTTGGAGTAGAAATGGCGGCTACTTGCACTGTTTCAACAATAAACGGGTGGGACCTAGATGCCAAACTAGTAACATGTTTAAATTCATATATTCGGGGTACCAGGGAACAAAAGCACGTCATAGCAGTTGCTATTTGTAGAAAACAGAGAGAAGCTACACCACGTCGGTGAGAAAGTGACTGAAGTCGAGATGACAAGTCAGAATCGATTACATTACAGATCCTTTTTTGGATTTTGTCAAGAAACTCAAGATGAATAGCAGAGGTTCCAGACCAGATATGTAACAGTATTCAATGCACCACAGAATGGTAGATTTTTAAATATGCAAAATGAACTCTGACATGAAAAATTTATCTAGCACGACATAGTAACCCAACTTTTCTTCCAGTAGATGCTGGAATTGATTCGATGTAGTCGCTCCACTTAAAGTCAGTTGGAAACGTGTGGCCAAGAAGGTACAGTGTGTTACTCTCCAGCAGTATGAAAAAAAAAGTTTCTCTCTGATGGTTAAATAAGAGCAGTTTAGTCTTGGAGACGTTCTAATTTACAAGCCATTTCCTGTCCCATTTAGCTACTGATTTGAGGTCCTTTTCAAGAGCAGTAGCCACTTCTACTTTGTCAACTCTGACGAATTTGCTGCTGAGGCATGAGTAAATGTTAGTGTCATCTGCATAAATACCTACTTAGGAACTGATGACATCAGGAAAATCATTGATGAAGATCAGAAACAACGTAAGACCCGGGATAGAGCCCGGGGGTGACAACCGCGTTCGTATGAATGGATCTGGAAGTGAGCCCGCTCAAAACGACCTTCATTTCACCATTTGATAGGAACGATTGGATTAAATGAAGCAAGTGTCCTGTAATATCGTAGCCTTGGAGCTTACTTAGAAGACCAGTGTGCGACGCCTTGTCAAACGCCTTCGATATATCTACACCCTGTCTGAAGTTATTAACCAAATCATATAAACTTCAATAATTCAAATTTGGCTTGAAAAAAATTGTCAAATACTAAACAATCAATTTAGATGTCAAAACAAAGCCCGAGTTAAAATTTGATGCAGTATCAATATGTTTTATTCGAGTTATTGAAGTTATTTGAAGTATTCTACAAATCTACCTTCTGAAGTTATTAGGCAAAACTAAATAATCACATTTTACTTCAATAAAAAGGTAATAAAATCATCAAAAATTGATCAACACCTATAATAGAACAAATGACAAACATATATAAGTCTTTGAATCCGTTACATTTTCTTCTCAATAACAGACAGTAATCTATCATTCCTTGATTTTGTTGATTCTCTTTACTGCAGCAGGTTCAATTTCCGACAAGGTAGTTTTAATTGCTTTCCATATGTCTGCTTTGCTGTTACATTGTTTGCTACTTTCATATGATTTCATCTTCCTAATTGACCATAGAGTTTCGATCGTATTCAGATCAGGACCTGATTAAGGCTATTCCATTAACTTCTCTCCTGTAATTTTCTTTTCTGCTCAAATAATTCACGGGTAAGCTTAGATACACGAGAAGGAGCATTGTCGTGCATAAATACACAATTCTCTTTGAAACTGTGAGACTGGGTCTTGCACCATGCAAAGAAAGTCTTGTTCGTAAAATCGCAATAGCACTGTTTCATCGACTTTGAATTGTCCAATTCCAGCCCATACCATAACACTACCGCCCCCTTGTTGCCTTCTTTTAGCCCCAGGAATGTCTGAATTGGATAAGATCCATGCTTTGGCCCATCTGCCAGGTCCATCAAATGTCACTCGAGATTCGTCAGTGAAAATTACTTTAGAAAAGTTTCATGTATTTCTTGGCCCAATTTTGACGCTTTAAAATATTTGCATCAGTGAGAATTCGTTGCCTAGGATATTTTTTTACAGATCCCAATTTACAAAGTATTCTACACTTTTTGTCTTTCTTGACTCGCTCAATTCCAACCGTTTCAAAGATCTGAGTGCTGGTTAAATTAGGTTTTTTCACTATAACTCGCTTTAGTTTACGTTCATCTCGGGAAAGCAAGTTCTTAAAGTATTTTCCTTTGCTACGAGTTTTCAACAGCCTTCTTTATCGTTCGATGACCATTGCAAAGCAACTTTGATATCTCCAATGTGGACTTGTAAAAAAAAAAACTAAAAATAATGGAAGCACTAATAATAGCAAAGAAAAAGTCAACATTCAGTAACATGAATACAATGTGCTGACCGTGGTTGGAAAGTAAGCAAAAATATAACTCTAGACACATACATAAAAAATTCATACTTTCATGCTCGAGAATAGCTGAATTGAATAGCCGAAAGCGCTCAGATATGCAGAGAATTTGTAGAATTTTTTTGACATTTGGACAAAACCATATATATGAACACAAGAAAAATTAAATAAAAACCTTAATCGCAGTACCTTGTCAGTTGTCATTAATGAAACTCATATATATATATATATATATATATATATATAATTTCGGTTGAGCTCTCTGGTTTGAGGTGTGAATTTGTAAACAGTGACTATTTAAGCTAATATTGCACGACTCTTCGGCAGAATTGAATCACTGTCAGTCACTGTGTGTTTATCTAAATCTAAAAATAAACACGCTAAAATTCAAATTCATTCTTGCCGTGCGCTGACGGCTTAGTGGGAGAAGTTCCGACTGACGCAAATTCAGTCGGGTTTCGATCCTAGCTAGAGGCAACCGGACGTCTAGCCACACTGATGAGCTGTGAAACAGCGAAACAGTCTTTCTGTGGATGACAAAATATATATATATATATATATATATATATATATATATATATATATATATATATATATATATATATATATATATATATATATAAGGGCCAGTTCACCCTGACGATCCGTGTAGGTGTAACCTAGGTAGGTTTACCTGGCTCTTTAGATTTATATTAGGTTTGCTCTACTTAGTGTATTGAGCACTTTACTTAGTTACTTTACTCGTTTTGGAGTTTGTTTGTTTTTTCTTTGGACTCTGGGTTTGAACTCTGGACGATTGTTTTCACCTCGATTTCATGTTCATAGTTCTTTCTTTTTTATCCCTCATTTTTCCTTGGGCATCGGTTTGTTCAATTACAGGCCGAAATACCTAAGGTTTTTCCAAACGAGTACCACTATATATATATATATATATATATATCACGCTGTACTATGCATACACATTGTGGATGTGTCTGTGTTTGCGTATCATAAAGAGATTATTCTTATGCGAACAGTTGTTAGCTCCCTCATTTTCTCCACGTATAACACGCATGTGTTTTCATATCGTCTACCTGACATCTTTACTTCTGCACGCATATGTGCACACATACAAATTGATACATACTCTTAGGGCCAACTGCACGCATACACATGTGTTCGTTTTCATATTCATATACATTTGCAGACGCTGCAATATACTGATGCGATCGTATTAATAGAAAAAATGTACTTGCTGATACCCAAACTTAGATACGCATGCGCACAGAAAGAAGCACCTGTTTCACTGTAAGGATTCACTTGCCTTTTTGGAAACACAATCCTCGGCGCAAAATGTTCCGCACGTGTTTGTTCACTTTCATGCTGAGAACTGAGAACCAAACTAGAGACAACGACAAGTTTTATCATCAATTAAGACTCTTGCGCTACTGAGGATTATTATTATTATTATTATTATTATTATTAATATTGTTATTATTATTATTATTAGAAGAAGAAAGAAAGAAAGAAAGAAAGAAAGAAAGAAAGAAAGAAAGAAAGAAAGAAAGAAAGAAAGAAAGAAAAATTGACGGGTGTCTGTAAATTAGAACACGAAAAATTAGTAGAAAGAAAATAAACAAAGAAACGTAGACGGATGTCTGTAAATTAGAATGTGAAAAATTAAAGAAAGAAAGAAAGAAAACAGAAAAAATAGACGAATGTTTGTAAATTAGAACACGAAAATTTAGAAGAAAGAAAGAAAGAAAGATAGAAATAAAAATAGACTAGTGTCTGTAAATTGAAACACGAAAAATTAGTAGCAAAGAGAAATAAAGAAGGTTGAAAAATAAAAGCAATTTAGATGAAGAAAAAAGAAAGCCTAGACGGACATCTGTAAATTAGAAGACGGAAAAGAATTAGAAAATAGAATGAAGTGAGTAAAATGCTAAATCTATTTGTATGAAAAAAGAAAGTAAGAAAGAAAGAATAACTGTAAATTAGGAAACGAAAAAGAAGTAAAGAATAGAACGAGGAAAGGATGAAATAATACAAGCAATTTAGAAAAAGAAGAAGAAAAAGAAGGGGAAGAGGAGGAGGAGAAGAAGACTGGTACGATCAGAGGGACAACTTAAATGAAAGTGACAACGTTTTATATATCAAGGGTGAGACTGAGAAATTATATAAAATTGAACTGATTGCTTTGTCATTAGAAATGTCTTCAAAGTCTTTTAAAGAAAGATCAGAATAAATATGAAAAAAAAGGAAACGATGCAAAGCACACAGTTATTAAATATGACGATACGACTCAATAAATATAGAGCTTTTAAAGAGACCTTTAAAAATTTCTACAAGGGTCTACTGAGACGTTTTTAGTCCTAACATATTTTTTTTTAATTTAGATATGTAATCATTTTGTCAATTTTTAGAAAGTCAGTCAGAGAACTTTTCGGCACCCGCTTTTTTTTGTATGAAAGATAGTAGTTAAATTGATAGTACTTATTTCCTGATTTCTGGTATTCGAGGAAAAGAATATTTTTAATTATGAAAACTCAACCCCTGATTTTAAACAAGATTAGAAAACAATTACCTACATCTTAAATAAGCTATATGTGACATTAAGCTACGGATGACAACACGCTTAATCAAAAGCAGCGCTTTTAATAAGCCAAGATGGGAAAATATATATGTAACGTTATCGCAGTACGTTTTAATGAGAACACAAGACTAAATCACTCACTCATCTTATTCAACGTTAATTACTGTCAAGCCAATCGCTGTGTCCCTGGAGCCCTCTTCGAACGATAATTCTGCATGTTGCCAGGACGTGAGAGAGTCTCTTCTACACAGCTTGATCGTCCACGTGTTTACATGTCCAGGGCGGACACTGAGTTCCATATCTAGAAGAAATAGAAGAAAATGCCGATGGCGTGAATTTGTTTAAGGTGGATCACAACTTGACAGGAATTAGCTCACACACTTGATTTCATGAGCTTCCTCTGCGGGGGTCACATATGAAATGCGACATGCGGAATCCATTTATGGAACTGCAACAGATTTTTGCTGACTGTTATAATTTCGAGTGATGTTTTCCGTAGTATGCCTGTCATCATGTGTAACCCTCTTCATCCTCTGGTTTTACCGTCTACATCAGTTGTAATTGTCATTCGCTTCTTCCACCGGTGGGGTCTCTGGTATATATATATATATATATATATATATATATATATATATATATATATATATATATATATATATGTGTGTGTGTGTGTGGTCTTTGGTATATATATATATATATATATATATATATATATATATATATATATATATATATATATATGCGTGTGTGTGTGTGTGTGTGTGTGTGTGTGGTCTTTGGTATATATATATATATATATATATGCATATATATATATATATATATATATATATATATATATACGTATACATATGTATGTGTGTGTGTGTGATCAGTACTAAATGGAACAGTAAGGATTACAATCATTTTCTGATCATTTTTGTAATATATTGTGTTCATTCTTTAACTGAGACCCAGAATTGGAGGCCCATTTTCACAATCTCCTGGGAGTGACTCATTTTGGTTTGTTAGCTGCTGTAATCAGCTTAAAAATTCAAAGACATTTTCACTTTTATACTTGGAATAACGTAGCCTGTTTAATTGAAGTAAGTATAGGATCTATTTATTAAGAACAAAGTAATATATATACGGTGGCGTAATGGATAGCGGCTCGGATTGAGAAATCGGAGAGTCGAGTTCGAATTCCAGTCGAATCCATTACATTCACTTCTTAGGAAAGGTATGTATCCACTTCTTTCCCCGCTATGGGTAAATAGCAGGATAGACCGGGTTCTACAGCCTTGGATGCCTACTGCAGAAAGAAATGCGGGGAAAAATCTGCCTCGTCAGTCATGTATCGAAAGATACGTGATCACCTAAGCGTGTATCACGCATGGCACATAACCGACTATATAAAGAATGATCTTTAACTTTTACGTCTTCTCCCAAAATATCTCAAATTCATATATTTTGAAATACGCCTTCAGTTCTGGCCCGTAAGTACATCATGAGTAGACCTGTAGCATAAAACGCCATGATTTATTTATAAGTTTGATTAACATAAACAAAAAAGAAAAGTGATAATTATAATCTGAATAACCGATAGAAATATAACATAGCTGACTTCCATTTTAGAGTCAGAACTTTATTCTTAAAAAAAAAATGAGTTACAGAAAACCTAAAAGCAAAACACCCACTCTCATAAGGACGTTATGGACAGTTATGAAGTCCACAACAATACACTAAAAGCACTTAATGAGGACAATAATGTATAAGAAGTCTTTAAATACATAAATGATTACTGCTAAGAACCGCCATGCCGAGCACATTGTAGCGAACCACCCTAATTCCTTTCGTATTTCATTGGTGAGATGTAAACTCAACTGAAACAGCATCTTCCCATGGACTATTGCCTTGTGGAACCGACTTCCTTCACCGATCACTAGAATCTTAACCTGTCCATGTCTAGGGTTAACCGTTTTCTGCCACACATATCTACATAAGCTGTGACTCGGTAAACCTCTACCTTGAGTGACCCTTGGGCCTTGTACAGGGTGAAAAAGATTCATTTCAACAGGCTATTTATCACCATCAATTGAAATATTAGGAGTAAAATTCTAACAAACATCCACTAAAAGATTTACTTACATATCAACTATAAGTTGTTTACTCGAACTGTCATAAAAATTCATTATTATCAGTAAACTTTTTGAGGCTATAATCAACAAGAATGTCGTGGATCCCCTAGATAAGAACAACCGCTTCAGCAACGAGCAGTACGGGTTTCGATCGGCCCGATCCACTGCTGACGTCCTAACGACCATTACTCACAGAATTAGCGACAAACACACCTCGAAGACCATAGCATTAGATATTTCGAAGGATTTCGACAAGATGTGGTACAAAGGTATGCTACACAAGCTCTCCGGTTAAGAAATCACTGAAAGGGTCTTCTAGATTATAAAATCCTTCCTTGCAAGTAGATCCCTGGAGCTATTTATTAACGGCCGGTCCTCCGGGGCCTTGGAGGTCAACGCAGGCGTCCCTCAGCGGCCACTTCGCGGACCAACATGCTTCTTGCTTTACATAAATGATCTGACTAAGAATATACTCAGATCATTTGTAAACATCTATGCCGATGATATGATGATGGTGCACTTCAAAAATTACTTGATGGCCAGAGACTGGCAGCTGATCTCTTATCCGACCTAGCACTAAGTTCCCAGTGGGGAAAAATGACTGAATGACGTTCAATGACTCGAATGCCAAACTAGTTACCTTCTATCATCGCCGAACGGACACCCAAACTACTGCTAGTCATGATGAATGAATGTCTCCTCGAGGTGGTACCATACCTTGAGAGACTATTGGTCCTTAAACTCACACCTGACTTCCGTTGTTAAAGATAGTGGGAAAATAGTGGGTTCCCTGTAGAGCTCGAGTAAGTAGCTGACACTTCCTGGTTTCCTCTACCTTTACAAGAACCACATCAGGCAGGGTGCTGCCTAGTCTTCACTTTCCAGTCTCGATAGAGTCCGAAAGCGTGATGAATTATTTTCCACCCTACAGACTCTCAAGCCTCTCGGTGATCTCTTGATGTTTCCATGGAAACTACATTCTTTCTAAGCTTCACGGCCAAGACACGCCATACGGGTTTTGGCCTTGAAGCGAACCATCTTCACTCTTGACCATGTAGAGAACCACCTTCTTTCTTTTCATATTGCACTGGTGAGATCTAAGTTCCGCTCGGGCAGTTTCTTCCCTGTGGACCACTCCCCCTGTGAAACCGACTCCTAAGAGGATGTTTCCCCGATCACTATAATCTTAACCTGTTCAAGTCTAGCGCTAATTGTTATCTTCCCGTTCTATCCGTATAAACTGTCTCTTAACGTAACCCTCTATCTCGAATGTCCCCGAGACTTGTAAAGAGTGAAACGAATTGTAAAAAAATCCTTATTTAAGCAATTTTGCAACTGCAGGGAACATATGCTCTGCAACGAACAGTTTAGAATTCTTATAAACATAATTAATTTTCTCATGGAAGAATGAATTCTGCTTTTAAAATCATTAAAATATCGAAAGAAAACAAACACGAAATAAAAGAAATAAGAAATGTAAAATCAGCCTGATCTCCCTTACATACTAATGAGATATTCGTTTGCTGCTATCGTGATTTTTTGTTGTTGTTGTTTTCGTTTTTTTCTGTAACCACCGGAATAGTTAAAAAGAGACTATCAGGTTACGCGACTATTAAATATGTCACGTCACTGCTTTTTGGATGTCTTTCCTCTGTCGGTCTCGAGAGACCACAGATCTGAGCCTAGAGAGTTTTCTTCTTCTCTTTTTTAATCCAGCCGGTGATGGTAATAAAGCGTCTGTTTTACCAATTTAGGTTATATGAAGCGAAGCTAAAGTGTCCTCTCCTGCACGCAGCTCTCGGCAAGATATGTTATAGCTGATCGAGAATTGCCCGTTCAAAACGTTTCTTGTCTCCACGCCGCTTATATTATGCACGGGAAGAGATTGATATTACTTGACATCGATGTCGTCTCAGGATTTGCCAGAGCGTCGGGCAACTCCTGAGATGAAATCATTCCCATGATTGGGGATGGCCTCAAGGCAGCCAAGTTTTGAAAACAAAGTTTCCTTCTCTAAGATCAACTGCCTTCCTAGACTAAAGAGTTCCATCTACCATCTTTAAGCATTACCATTCCTATTGCTTGTCTATACATATGTTTTTATATGACAGAATGCATTAAAGATATTTATATATTAGTAGGGTACAGAGATTTAATTCACTAGAGTACTAATTAGTTGCTAGGTCAGCCTGTTAATATTGCTCCAAGGCGAAGATCCTATAAAATTTCCCATTTATAGATACAAAATAATTTGTAAATTTTAATGATTTGAAATTACCTACTTTTACAGTGCTAATTATTGCTTTATATATTTACACGCTGATAACTGTAATGGTGAAATTAGTCGTTTCCATACAGAAAACATATTCATTGACTGAACAGTTAGTGTTATTGTAGGTTGACATTTATAAATAAATGTTTGAAACAGTTTTTCAGAAAATTAGATTTCTCAAATCCATTAAAGGTTATAGCAGATGCTAATAATGATGGGAGTTTTATTACAAAGTAATGTGGAAAATTAACATCACGTTAACAGTTAAAAATACTGACGTCTCAGCCGACCACTCCATGGTCCTACCAGATCATAGATACAACTGTACAGACCTCGGGTGGGGAGAGCACAAATTATACATAGGATAGGAACGTAAATATAATAGTTGGAACACTTGGAAAAATGCTCAAAACACTACGAGTAAGATTAGCTGAAATGAAAGAACTGAGAGTATCCAAATCCAAGGCTTTGTTATAGCCTGCGTGGATACTGAGGAAGGTTCTCGAGATTTGAGGAGACCTGCTAATGCTTAATCTCCAGCGATAACTAGCAATGACCACCAGATATTTAGTGTGGAAATTCAATGAGTGAAGTAGTAGTAGTAGTAGTAATTATAATAATAATAATCGGACAAGTGCTGGCTGTGTGGTATACAGTTGAAAATGACCCCCTCATTATCATCGCATTTGGAATGCGGGCGCAGAAAGAATACAAGAGCCACCATGATGAAGTGACCTCCTTCCATCTGCATTGGTGCCAATGCCGATGAGAAATGGTACAAACACAAGCCAGAGAAGGTGATCGAATACGACCAAATCAAGATCTTGGACTGTTATAGTGAAAGACACCTTGTCTAGATAATAGACTCTCCCATCTATTATAAGTAGGAGTCAGTAGTAGTCGAGGGAAAAAAGTAGTCAGCGACCACAACTCGATTACTCTGCGTAACACTTTATTACAAGTTCCTAACGTTTCTGTACGTTTAACCTATTTAGGACGCATTTAGTCCGAATACAGTTTCCACTAAGGAAATAACTCCACAACATGGACCCAACGTCCAAACAGGCCGCATCCTTGATACTTCAAACCGAGTGCAAAGTTAGAAAAAAATGTAAATGCTTCCTCATTGATATGACTGTTCCTGGTGACTATAATATTAAGATCAATGAAATAGTCAAACTTATGACTTGAACTGACCTCCGGATTGAGATTGCCGGAATGTGGGACGATGTTCAGTTATCATTGGGACGTTGGGGGTCTATATCATCCGACTTAAAGTCATACATTAAGAAAACCGGAATAACGCCTAGTATTCCATCGACGTTGCTTGACTCTGTAAATATTCTACAAAAGGAGCTATATGTTTGCTGTCGTAGGAGAACACCCATAAGTTAAGATTTACGGTTGAAAACGAAAAACCGTAAAAAAAGCACCTCTGTTCATAGGCGAGAGTAGTAGGAGACCACCATGACCGGGTGTCGAGAGTTTTTTTTTGTTTTTTTTTAGTTTGATAGATCAGGCAGCCAAGGTGACTTAGAAATCACATCTGGATACTACAGAACACACTTAATCGGATACCATCTGAAGGTATTTCTAATTGAGTGCTACATGAAAGGTTATACGCTGCTTTTATCAAAATTTATCGTGCGCATTTGGCTGTGACGCATGTGCATCGTATACTGTTATCAGACTAGGTGTTATGATGGGTAAATTGGGTTTCGTATATTTGTACTCCAGTGTCACTCAATAACCATAATAATAATAACAATAATAATAAGAAGAAGATAACATACCAAATCGTGAACTTCGTTGTTCCGTTCGTAGCATAACTGAAGAGATCTGGAAGAAAAGAAAAACACCGTTGCTTGAGAACTGAATCACTTGTAGGGTGTGTAAATAAAAGTCTTTATCTGAGTACTGGGAACGATGCCGAAGAGCTTAGGAAAAAGGTTTGAGAAATTGGACATTAGGGGATGAGTAAGGACCGCCCAGAAAATAATACTTAAAAAATAAGTATTGAAAAGACTTTTCGTCACTTAATCACCAGTGTAAGCCACCAGTTACTTCCGGTGTGAACACTCAATGAGTGAAATAATAATAATAATATTTTTTTTTTATTTTTATTTTTTTTGTCAGTGGAAAGTGTCATGATGCCATTTCTAACCTTAGGTCCCTGGGTGGGACCCGGAAATAAATGTGTAAACGCCAGAAATCAAAGGAAATAATAGTAATAATAATAATTCCTCATGGTAACTTATGTTGCGCTGAATGCATCTCAGACACTGTGGAACAATAAATGCGTGATTCCGTCTGGTCGTCCTCAATGCTAGTCACGCACATGAGAACATGTCAAGTTTTAACTTGACATGGGCCAACAAGTGTTGTAAGACACTTAAGTGTAAGTGCAAAATGTTTATTTTCGTTACTTTGTTAATAAATTTCGAAAAGCGAATACGACACAGCTGAGGTCAATTCTCGAGCAATCAAACATATTCTGTACCGTGCAAGATGCGTTGATGTGTTTCCACGATTGAATTTCAGATAATGTAGATGGGCAATACATAAGTGCAAGTTATAAGGGGTAGGTTTTCTATATCATATGTTAAAGATATTCATTCTTCTATTTAATATGTCCTCGAGTGAGCAGACAAAGCGAAACGTACAAACGTAAAAAACGCGAAATATTCAAGCAAGAATTCTTCCGACCCTCATTTTGAACTCAGAAAGATCTATTTTAGACCAAAAGAATCACATTTTCCTATTTTATTCAGTCCTTTTCTTAAAACCAAAAAGAAGAATTAATTTAGAATTTCAACACCTTTCCTTCCTTTCTTAAAATTTTTTGTCAAAATTTTGTTATTGTTAATTTTTCATATATATATATATATATATATATATATATATATATATATATATATATATATATATATCAACAGCAAAATTATTCGTACACCCATCAATTTTGTATATTTCTAGACATTTCTCAAAATTTCATGCCCGTGTGATGACAGGTCTTTTTATATGTTAATTTACACAAAAAAGGAATATAAAACTCAAATTTTAGAACAATAGGTTAAATACAATAAATTTGACAGGCGAAAATAGGGAAAAGACAAAATTATGTGTATTTTATAAAAAATAGAAAAATTGAACAATTTTCACAATATTAATAGTCAATAACATGGCCTCTCATCTTTATAACCCGCTGCCATCATTTTCTAAAGTTTTTAATGAAATTTGAACAAGTCTTTTCTGGGATTTTCTTCCGTTCTTCAATAGTTACACATTATAATTCCTGAAGGTTTTTTGGTAACCGACAATTTATTCGAACTTTCAATTCTTGCCATAGATTTTCAATAGGATTCAAATCAGGACTCATTGAAGGCCATAGCAGAACTGTAACCTTCTTTTTCTGAAGCCACGCATTCACTGATTTAGACGTATTTTTGGGATCATTATCTTGCTGGAAAGTAAGTCGCCCACCTAGATGAAGATTTTGCGCTGATAGTTGTAGATTTTCATCCAGAATTTTCATATAGTCTTCAAATTTCATTATTCCTCTTATTGCAGCCCCCCTTAAGCTAAAACAACCCCAAAACATCATCGAGCCTCCTCTATGTTTTAATGTTGCCACTGTGTTCTTTGGGAGGAAAGCCTCACCTTTGTTGCACTAAATCTTCTGTACATCATTATGACCTGATACCCATCGTATCTAAACTTTTGGCGATGTCTTTCAAAACAACGCTTGGTTTTATTTTAACTTCGCGCAGTTCTCTGTGACAATTTGGATTTTCTTCCACACCCAGGCAAAATCTCTATCGTGCCAAACTTTATAACGGGCTGTAAGGATAGATAGCTCATCGGTTTGAAATAGGACTGTAACTATTTCCAGACTCTGTCTAGAGTCAACGCTAAGCTCTTTTGTCTTTCCCATCATGTTGTTAACGTAAGAATAAACACGGTAACAACCTCTGAACCACGTGATGTTCTTTGCTGGAATTATTACAAATATTCTACTTAATAAATAGTCTAGAAGGCTTCACCGATAAAATAATTATGTAAATTACTTATACGTACACGAATCAATCAATTTAAAACGATATTTTCTACTGTACGAATAAATTTGTCTTTTCCTATTTTGCATAATTCACCTGTCAAATTTGTTGTATTTAGCCTATTGTTCTGAAAATTGAGTTTTATATTTGTTGAATCTCGACTAATGCATGGAATAATAATGCAACACAAAAAGTACTTAGAACAAGAATGTATTATCACAAGAAAATGTACACAATATTTACATATAGTATTTCTGTATATTTCTGGGAAGACCGTTCCTGGAGAATGTGTTGACTAAGTCGCAATCGGGCAGAGTCTCTAGCTGGATCTCTGTATTCGCCTCCCTGTCTTCCGGTACCAACCATTATTTATATAGTCGGTAGTCACCTATGCAGATTAGGTGGATCCTACCACAACAATATTCCTTTTTTGTGCTTATTAACATATAAAAAAACTAGCATCATACGGGCATTAGATTATGAGAAATGGATAAAAATATTCAAAATTAATGGGTGTACGGATAATTTCGTCCTTAACTTTATATGAGATAACGATATATAAATGTTTATATATCAAGAACAATATTGAGCGGAAAATATATGACAAAGTGGAAAAACGTTTTCATGTCACGCGTTTCGTCCTTTAGGAAATCATCAGGGCAAATTTGTTACGTCGGTGCGTCTACAGAATACGCACGAACTAGTGTCCGACAAATACAAGGCTGAAGAACTACTCAATGTAGAGGGTTACTGAATTAGGTGCGTGATATGAATATAAGCTGAGGAAGTAGAAAGTGTGGGATATGTGGATATGGAGAATAGGTAACAATTGACCCTTGACTTGAAGAGATCAACGGCGTAGCGTTCGGGGAAGCATCGATGCGGGAGTCTGTTCCACTAAGCAGCGTTTCTTGGGGGGAAAAGTGTCTGAGTAGCACTACATCTTTACAATTGGAATATGGAGGGAGTGAGGCTGGTTCGACTCCATGAACGTGGCGTGTGGGATTTAGCTAAGGTCTGAATTGTTGGATCTAAAGAATAATGCTCGTTCTAACATTTGCCATGGATCCCTGAATTGACCCTTGTTCTCTCCAGTCTCTACAATAAGTGAATTGCAGCATCTTGCTTTCCAGATTTTGCAAATACTGATCAATAGTTCTTGTTTTTAATAACTCTAGCAAACCGTCCGATTTTTCGAACTATCGATTTATGAGGCTTATACCTCTCCTTGGCAATACACTAAAAGTTCTAATGAACACGGAATTGGATAAAGTCTTCTTTCAAACAAACAATATGGCCTTCGCTTCTCGAGATCAACCGTCGATGTGTTGACATTTATTTTGCTTTACATATCTCTAAGGTGTTTACCAGGGTTTGGCATGCTCGCCTTCTTCACAAGTTAAAGGGCTGTGGTGTTTCTGGACATTTCTCTGATTTATTTCGATCTTTTATCAAATCGTGTAATGAAAGTTGTCCTGAACGGCCAATGGATTTTTTTTTTGTTGCATTAATGCAGGCATCCCCCAGGTCTCTATTCTTGGACATACTCTGTTCTTTATTTTCATCAAGGACCTTCCCGATGTCATCGTTTCCGAATCAGTATGTCGCCACTATTGACTCCTGCGTTAACATTAAGTCTGGTAGGTTCGATAAAATTCGTTGTTAAGAACAAGAAGTGGCGTGTTAATTTTAACGCTTCAAAAACGTTTCTACTCTCTATTAATAAGCATAAAGAACTTTTTTGTCTTCCATCACCATGGCTCATGCTCACCTGCAGAAGTTCAACACGCTATACCTTCTTGGTTTCACGTTTTTCACTGAAATGAAATAGAATTATTATATTGAATCTATTACTAGGTCTGCTGCTAGGAAAATCGGTTCATAATGTCGTACTAGATAATTTCTCTCGCCAGAATCTATCTGTCACATTTACAAGTCTGTCATTTGTCCGTGCATCGAATATTGCAACCACATCTGGTCTAGTTCTTCTATTTTATATCTAGAGATTCTTGACAAAATCCAAAGAGGAATCTGCTGTGTTATCGGTCCTGACTTGACATATCAGTTTCAGTCACTTTCCCACCGCCGTAACGTAGCTTTCTCGTTAATTGTTCTGACGAACTTTCCTCGTTTGTAACTCTACTTGACAAATTTAGGTGCAGTACTAGATTGGCAGATAGATCTCCTAATTTCACTTTTGAAATTACTAGTTGTAATCATAAGTTCTATGCTAATAGTTTCTTCTCCCACACATCTGGCTTGTGGAACTCTCTTCTGGTTTCCTGTTTTCTTATTAACTACAACCTTCAAAAATTTGCATACAATTTAAATCGTCATCTTGGATCTTTTACTTCAATTTCCTCTCAGTGTAACAGGGCATTGACCCTGTTCGAAAGTTTAATTTCATGCAATTATTGGATGGGGATTTGGAGGGAGTATTAACTGGATAATAATTATTAAATTCTCAGAAGAGTAGGTTAATGGTTGAGAAAAATTTGAAAAGATACGGATTAAGAATTATGTTTTAAACAATAAAATGAATTTAAGAACGGTTTCAAGGTGATCGAACTCAGAATTAACTAGCCAAGATTAAGTAAAATTGAGCAAAGCTAAGGTTCCCCATCGTATCCACTCCCGGTCGATAAGAAGAAGATGTGATTAATAATGTTGTCCGAATTTTTTGTTCCTGGGAAATTAAATTCGTGAGTTTGTTTACATTCATTTTACCTGACTAAAATCTGTATATTCTTACAGAAAAGAGTGACAAATGAAGGCATCTGTTTTCTTTCTAATTTTTCTATGCTTGGGATTTGTTTGTACCGATGCTGTCCACTCCAAAACACCATTTTCTTTAAAGACAGAAAAAGGACAAAAAATTCTAAAAACAAAAACAGTGAAATATGCTTATTAACAGACCTCCTAAGATTAAGATACATGAAATTAAATTAGATACATGGATGACAAATTTGGGCGGGTAGTCATCTATATAAACGACATCTCAACAGGACCGAGACAAACAGAAGAGTCGGGCCCAGGAGAAGGTCTGTTCGGACTTTCTCGGGATTGCATCGTAAGATAGCCGTCGCTAAAGAACACATCCGCAATTCCTGTGGTCAGAACGAAAACACAAACAGACGCATGACAGAGATATTGAGTGAAAGTCGACTGGCTGGTGGTCATTGCATTGTCAGTTGCTACTAGATTTCTCAAATCCCCATGAGACAAGTAGAGAATTTATTCCTTCAGTAAATAATAGACATTTTTATTCACCAGTTTTTCTTTATATTCAATAAACATATTGTTAGAGTTATCAACAGTGTTATGCATTTTATTGAAAGATTTCTTATTAAAGCCCAACGTTGTACTTGCACACAAAGTTACAAAAGTTACCACGGTCACATACACAAATTACGCAATCTAGTGTGTGGTACACGACTTACATAGTGGGTCCACACTAGACTTCGCCGTCAATCCCAATATCGGAAGATAAGGGGAAACTCGAATTAACCCTACCGAGACGACACGCCGTCCCCATCGAAGAGAGAAAAGAAAGCCAGATGACTCGTAAGGTTGGTATCACTCAACAAAGCTAGCGGGGGTAGCAACTGATGAAGAAGAGGAGAAAAAGAGACGAGAGTGAAGAGTGTGAGTAAGGTGTGGGTTATATCAGTTTCTTTCATTCACAGTAAATCCCTTGCACCACATCCTAGTGGCTTTTATTGGCTTACTTAGGGTGACATGATTGAAGAGAAGATAGAATAGCAACATGTTTGTGGTGTTGCGTCTGTGAAAAAGAGGATGCAAGGAGGAAAATAAAATGTCCTTCCCCATAAGACCGCGTAAAAGACTTTACCAATTCTGAGACGCGAGAATTAAGAAGCTCCAGCCCAGATCTGGCAGCAATACACTATTTTTAGTCAAATCTGACTCTTATAAATATAAAGCATGGTGGATAAATCAAATACTTTCTTGATCGGTACAGTGAACGGGCTATTTTTAAACATTAAGCTTTGAAGTGAACTTGAGTCCCAGTAAACTTTTGAAACAAGGAAATTAATTGAGAGAGAAGCCATTCATTGCGAATGGTTATTTATCATAAATATAATCACATTCATTTTCAACGAGAGCGAACCAAAAGAAGACAAATTTTCGATTCCATTCTTAAGAAATCTGGGTTCTTCTAAAAAAAATGTTTAAGAGACTTTCAAATTTTTTTAATATTCTGTCATTTATAAAACGTTCTAACGATCGAAACAAATGAAAATGCGCATGCGCTAAAGCTGGTCAGTATGCAGATTGCAGAGGAACCTCCCATTGTAACAATCCTATTTGTACTTTGCTTCTTGTATTTTCATGTTGGAAAATAACACCTATTCTATTTAGACATTCAAGACATTTTCGACGTAATACTTCGTTTATCCGATCAATGTCTGGCCTTTCCATGCTCTAGTAGTGAATAATAGGCGACAACTTTTATAATCCACTAGACACAAAGCAAGGACTTTTGTTGATGGAATCCTGGTGTTGTCATTTTTTTCTCATTTTGTGATAACCACTGTTTTTTTTCTTTTTCTATTGACATGCAAAACCCATTTTTCATCAGCAATAAAAAAAATAATAAAAAAAATTAACGATTGGTATTCCTGACTAAAAGACTGTTGCAGATGGTAGAACGATGTGTTCGGTCTTCAAGCGAAAGTGCATTTCCTGAAAAATCGAAAGTCCATCTTTGAAAAGATTTTCTAACTCTGAAATGCGCCATAAGTGACACTCTGATTGGGTAGAAGAGATGATAAACTAATTCTATTCAGAGTTTCTTATCATTCAACCTGTTTTGGTTCTGTCTTACTTGGTTGACTCAAAATTCATAATGGTGAAATATATCATTACTTTCCGGACACTCTTATTTATTTTATAGTATGATGTGACATGAGCGTGTAGGTACTCTCTTTAGTTATGCAGGTAATATAAGATGCTGGATTTGTTATCCAATGTGGATCAGATCAACCATATCCGAGTGTATTAGAAATCTAGTTTAACGTATCACATATAAGTTGATTTTGCTTGTTTGTTTATCATTTTACATTAAGTAAGGCAATAAAAGCCACTAAGATGCAAGTGGTTACTAAGAGTGAAAAAAACAGGGAGAATATTGTTGTTGTTTGTCTATTTTTGATTCGCATACACATATCTGAATTCATGACTTCTTACTAACTTTTTTCTTTTTTTTTTTTTTAAGCGTATCACCCCAAGCAAGGCCGGTGGCCACTATCACGCATGGGGTTACAGAAGGGATGGAGGAAGAGCAGATAGGAGTGGTAAAGGAAGGGATGTGGAGAAAGAGAAGGACGGAGGGTCGATCAAGGCAGGGGGGTTACGGAAGATATAGAGCGAGAGCAGATAGGAATGAAAGATGTCAGGAAGTGGAGAAGGGAAGTGGATAGATCAATTGGAGATGACGATTGACGCTACACTTAAACCGTTGGAGATTGTATTTGTCAGGGAAACAGTAATAGGGAAGGGAGTTCCATAGGCGAGATGTGCGAGACATGAAGCTATTGGAGTAGAAGAGACATCTACATCTAACCGTTTCAATGGTGAAGGGGTGGGAACGGGATGCCAGCCTCGTAGGACGTTTAAATTCACGAGGCTTAGGGACAAGCGAAAGCAACTCCTCGGAGCAATTATCGTGGAAGTACTTGTAGAAAAGGCAGAGCGATGCAACATCGCGTCTGTGAGAGAGCGACTGCAGACGAGATGACAGATCAGGGCCAATCACATTGCATATCCGTCTCTGGATCTTATCAAGAACCCTGAGGCAACACGCAGGGGCCCCAGACCATAAATGGCAGCAGTACTCCATGCAAGGTCGAATGGTAGACTTATAGACTTGGAGGATCGATTCCGGGGAGAAGAATTTCCTGGCTCGGCACAGGGAACCAACTTTTCTTGCGGTGGATGATGCAATTGACTCGATGTATTTGTTCCATCTCAGATCAGCGGACAGCGTGAGACCGAGCAGCCGCAGAGAGGAGCTCTCGAGAAGTTGGTCCTCAGACATTCTGATGGGATGCAGGGATGGGTCCTTGTCCTCAATGGAGAGCAGTTTTGTTTTAGAGGCGTTAAAGTTGACCATCCATTTCTCTCCCCAGTCCACAACCGATTGGAGGTCCTTTTCAATTTGAGCTGCCAGGTTAATTTTGTCCGCCTCAGTAGATTTGTGTTTGAGGCAGGAGTAAATAGTAGTGTCGTCAGCGTAGATACCGACTTGGGAGTCTATGGCGTCAGGAAGGTCGTTTATAAATATGAGGAACAGAGTAGGGCCAAGGATGGAGCCTTGAGGAACACCAGCGGTAGTGGGATAGGAGTTGGAGAAGAATCCACTGAGAACAACCTTCAAATCCCGGTTTGATAGGAACGATTGAATTAGGTCAAACAATCGACCTGTGATACCATAACCCCGGAACTTGCGAAGGAGGCCGGCATGCCAAACCCTATCGAATGCTTTGGAGATGTCAAGGGCCACGGCACGGGCTTCACCGTTACTATGGATAGCTTGGTAGACAAATTCAGTGATGGCCGTAAGCACATCGGCAGTAAACCGGGCAAAGCGGAAACCATACTGCTTGTCTGAGAGCAGATCGTGGGATATCAGGTGAGTAATCACTTCGGTGTTGATAATGGCCTCGAAGACTTTGCCGAAGAGGGGAAGGAGACTGATAGGACGGTAATTAGAAGGGTTGGAGGGGTCGCCAGAGTTCTTAAAGACAGGAACAATGGTAGAGGACTTCCAGCAGTCAGGAAAACAGGAGTCCTTGAGGCAGCGGTTGTACAATTTAGAGAGGGCAGGTGCCAGTTCAGGTGCGCATTTCTTCAGGACAATGGCTGGTATTCCGTCGCCGCCGGTAGCCTTGTGGAGATCTAAGTTAGAAATAATGCCCAGTACCGACGACGGGGTTATGTGCAAGCCGTCCAGTAGGGCCTCATTTCTGGGAGTGAAGTCGGGCAAGGGTACCCCAGAGGAGTCAAGCATAGAATTGGAAGAAAACTTTCGAGCGAAGCATTCGGCCTTGTCGGCAGAGGTGGTCAGGACCTCAAACTGATTGAACAGTGGAGGAATGGAGGGTTTGTTACTATTCAGAACGCTCTTGCAGAGGCGCCAATAGTCCTTGGAGCCAAATTTGCGGGATGCAATACGTTCCTTCATCCGAGCTGCAAATAGTGCCTTGGCATTGTCGAGGGTACGCTTACACTCATTGCGTGCAGAGGTAAATAGACGTCTGTTGGAGTCGGACATGTCACTACGAAAACGGTGGAAGAACTGTTAGTATACTTACGTTGAGTTTAACGGCACAGCTTCCGAAAATGATTTTGCTTTATATCTTGACGAATTGGCAATTGAAGAGCTGTTTTTGTTTTGTTTTTGTTTTTGTTTTTTGTTATATGCAAGACCCTGGCCCAATAAGTTAGTTAAATTTCTATTTCTCTGGTTTTCTGTTGCTACTATTTCTGCTACAATTTCTCTCCTTTTTTCGGTTTACGTAAAATGACAATCGGAGACATTTTTATTCACTTTTCGATTTATGACTATGGCGAGTTTATCGTTACTTTTTCTTGTCATTGTCGCCATCATATACACAAATATATGAAACCACAGAAACATAAAACAAAAAAGAAAAGCCTACTCGTATATATCAAGATATATAACTTTTCACCCGTTGAATTTTACAGAAATCGGAGAGAAGAGTTTCCAGTCGAGTTTGTTACATTAACTTACGTGGATATACCCTTGGGAAAGATATGACTCTTCGTATGGGTTATATAGTAGAACTTGTATCTGAAAAAAAAATGGTATCTCTAAAATATGTTAATGCAATGTTCACTTGCAAAAGAAAAATCATTCTCATAATCCAAAATGTGTTTCGGCTTTAAATAACCCGCAAACGGTTGATAAGCTTTAAAAACAAACAAATCAACCAATGACTAATTTTACAATGCATCTATACACAGAGGCTCTCAAGCATAAAAGACGCTTTCACTGTAGAATAAGCAAAAAGATACAATAATACTTGCGTTTTTGTCAAATCAAATACAGTTAACCCTACTTTTGTTAATTTACACAAGCACACAAATTTACATCTACTCTCTTCTGCGGCAATGGAAGCTGGAAAAAAATTTTTTAATCATTTCACTCCAAGTAAGGTGATAATGCCACTAAGACGCAAGGGAAGACTGGAAGTGAGAGAGAATAAGAAAACTTTATAAGTGACCAGAAACCCAATCTTAAACAGGAAACAAGTACTAAACCTCCACTTCTCTGCAAAAGCGAGAAATATGTGTGAACCGGGACATTACAAATCCAGAAATGATTTGAGGCAATACGTGGTTCTATCAATGAATATCGAGAATACCTTGGACAGAGCATTTGATAATTGAGGAAGCTTCTAGGGCAATAGGAACTACAGATAAACTGTTGATAACAATAAGAAAAATACTAATTGTGGACAAATAACAAAGAAAAAGGACTTGGAGAATTTAACATTCACAGTTTTTTTTTTATTAACGATCTACCTGGTGACATTCTCAGATCATTAGTCAACATCTATGCTGATTATACCATTGTTCATTATACCATTGTTCATGGATGCATTTAAAACAGATCATGCCGATCAGAATTTTACACTTGATCTCTGCTCTGATCGAACTCATTGGGGGAAACACTGGCTTATAACTAGGTACCTCTAAAGAAAAACGATACGTAAGGTTTAAAATGAATTTTTAAAAAAGAAAAGTCTTTCTTAAGACTTTTATTTTAGTTTCAATTTCAAGCTAATATACTAAATTTTATATTTCCAATATGCAAAATACTTGTGTAATGCTGTATTTCAAAACGAATTTAACTTGATTGTAATTTGGATTTTATCGCTAAAATCGCTGGTTTTAGTCTTCTCTCAGCACAACGTAATTCTCTTTACAAAACATATTTCAAAAATGAAATATACTGCCCTGAAACTTTATTTGAGGAAGATTAGGGGATTTATAATTTAATCAATTCGATTTGAAACAAATATTACTTACTTAATTTAACTCATTTTTTCTACGGAGGACATATCCGTAAAAATTACCTGACGAATACCCCGAGTGCCTTTTTTATATAATTTTTAACTACCCAGTAATCTTAACATTTAGGAAAATATTCTCAATAATCTAATTTTTATTGAATTTTAGGTACTTTTGTTTAAATTTACTATAGTTACCACACTTATTTTCTGATAATGTGAAAGGATGTTCATATTTAAAAAAAAAAAAAAATCAGCACGTTTATTCACACAAAAAAATTCAAAATTATTTTTTTAATACTGATGGTTGCTGAATTGTGGTAAGCTTTTCCATCTATGATTAGTAAATATAGTTGTTAATTAATAACAATATCACCAATCCAATACAGATTAATACAGAATTTTAAAATATTTAAAACTTATAAAATTTTGTATCAATTTTCAAAAATGAAAACAATTCGTGTAAAAATTAATTATTCATCGAAATATTTTTCCTTAAGACAATAGTTTCCATAATGAATCTTAATCATAAAGGCAATTAAAACCTTTTCTAATTATAAAATATCTTAGTTTTATTGTATTTTATTTTACAATTCGGAGCAGATTTTCGGTAACTGGGGTCCAAAAAGTTGATGATGTAGAGTCTTGAAAGCTTATAACTAATATAAATTTTAAGCCGTACAAAAATGAATTTCTCGATCTTTCATAAAATTAAATAAGTGGTAGGTAACAGATGTAAAAAAACTTAAAAATAGATTTTCTAATAAAATATATTTTAAAATATTTTCCTTCATTTGTGAATAAATCCTGAAATTATCTGATTTTTTGTAAGAATTCCCAAATCAATGTTTTTTGCGCCGCAAAAAGACGTTAAAATGTCCAATACTAATTTATGCTCACCCGTTGAAGAAAAAAACTTTTAACCAAAATTTTGAGTGTTCTAAAAAGTTTTAAGTAAAAATATAATTTAATAATCAAAAAAGTCCTTTAGCCTATCCTTTTAATGTCTGATCTTGAAAATTAAACACCAATCAGACAAATGGGCTGTTGTAACTAATAAATCACTAAGTCAAATAACCAAACTGTCAAAATCTCTACGAGTCAAAGCCGACCTAACGGATGTGCACACTATGGCAGCAAACACCAGTCTAAAACTATGAATTCGATGCCAGTGTTGAGTTGTCCTCACGCTGAGTAGGTTGGTGATGAGTTGTTCTGGAGTTGTCACAGAGATGAGTTGGCCGGTGTTGAGTCGGTGGTCATGAAATGTTCTATCTCGGAACTGAGAGCTGGGAATAGAGTGCACAGATGTTGGTAGTCAGCACCATTTTTGTCTAGGGCATTCATGAAATTTTTAATTAGACCATGCATGATACGAATAGGAGGAATAAGCATTTTGTACATGTCCACCAGATGATTTTCTTTGACACTATTTTGATTATGCACGAAAGTGCTCCAAGACACTCACTCCTTCTGTTTGTAATGCTTGGACACAGTCCAACTGTCCCAGATACAGTGATAGCAACAATAGTTTCTGAAGTCCATTTGCATATCTATAAAGAGTTCAATTACCTCGCAGTCCCCCACGGAGACTCCACTGGCACTGTTTGTACTTGAGATTCCAAAATGAGCTCCATATTGTCATACGACTCCTTCAGATGGACTGAGTGGGCAATAGGGATGATAGGGTATTTATTCTTATTGAGTAGGCGTACAACCTTCAGACTTCGCTTGGAAGAGTCTAGGAAAAGACGCCATGCTAAAGGATTGTGTGGGAAGCCAAAGAAAGTGAACAAGCCAGAGACATTTGTGCCATAGCACAACCTGTTCTGTATCCTGAAACAGCTGAAGTAGAAATCACTTGCAAGGTCATACAGGTCTTCCTGGATGAACCAGTGGGACTAACTGCCACTTGCTCCTGAATATACAGACATTGTCTTCAAAAGAGTCCGACTTGGCAGAATTTTCCTCTGAAGCCAATTCTTCATATAGTGAACAAATGTGTTGGGGCTGTAGGTATAAGGAGATCATCTGAATGGGGAACAGGTCTCATAGCTGAGAGAATGCGGGGATATTTGATTTTTTTAGAAGAAGCATTGAAACCAGTTATATTTGTTAGACAAAAATAGCAATAATCTTCAAGATTTCGTGGCTCTATCCAGACCATCGGGACTGCAAAGTTGAAAGCTGCTTTCTTGCCATGAAACCATTCAGTTAGTCCATTGTAGCAGGGTTTACAACAGATGTGTGGTGCCTAGGATTTTTCCTGATCTCCAATTTTACAGTCAAAATAATAAAACCAAGCAGTTTCCAGTAATTGTTCGGTGCTGTGCAACTGTCGTGAAATCTCCACGCATGTAACAGAATAAATTTACCTTGTTGATGCATCCTCTTCGCTTTGAAGTGCCTGAGGACATTGTAGGGATATGTGTTAGATCACAAAAATCTGGAAAACGAAAATATTAATCATATATATGGTTATGTCCATGCATACTGGGCATTCAAATTTGAAGATGATTTCATTTCACCTCAATGAAACTTAGCCTGCATGGCTGAGTATGGGCAGCCGAAGGCAAGCATTACCTAAGTTTTTTTTTTTTGGGGGGGGGGTTAAGATAACACAATTCCTAAAGCTTCAATTTAAAAAAAAAACACAATATCCTGAATAGGGCACATCTGTCAGCCTTGAATGCATTTACAGGTATATATTTATGTACATGTATACATGTATATCTCAAAAACTAGAGGTGATGAGTGAAAATGGATTTCTGTTGTGTAGGATCCACCTAATCTGCATAGGTGACTACCAACTATATAAATAGTGGTTGGTACCGGAAGACGAGAGGAGGAATCACGAGATCCAACTAGAGACTCTGATCGACTGCGACTAGTCAACACATTCTCCAGGAACGTCTTCCCAGAAATATACAGAAATACTATATGTACTTATTGTGTACACTTTCTTGTTATAATACATTCTTGTTCTAAGTACATTTTGTGTTGCATTATTATTCCATGCAATAGGCGAGATTCAACAATGAGTCAAGACTCAACAATTTCATATATGAAATCAGCACCCAAAAATTAGGTTAGAACAACTATTTTTATGCTTGCCTCAATTTGTTTGTAAACCAGTGTAATTAAAGCTTGTTCACTGGTAAAATGTTGATACTCCAAAGAACACGTAAATTGTACATCAGTTAATAAATCTATAGTTTAACGGCATTGAAATATACTTATGTAAACGTATGCACATATACCTACATGTATCCGCATACAGTAAGCTCTTACTACAATGTGATGTTTACCAAATTAACAGACCAATTCACTTGGATATTGAATTCGAGCTTTACTGGGTGCCTCTAAAGATTGACCGTGTGTCAGTCTTGGTTAACAATCGTACATACAGCTACAAACCCTTTCGTTATAATCTGCAAGCGCAAAAAACATAAATCTACAGTTTTGCAAATACGCACACAAACCAATTTACCTCGATATTATATATACATATTTACCAAAGTAAATTATAATTGGCCATGTGTTCATGTTAAAACGATGGAGTAATGTATAGCGGGTATGATTGAGTAATCAGCTGAGTCGTGTTAGAATTCCATTACATTCACTTACATGCTAATACTCTTGAGAAAGGTATGAATCCTCCGCTTCTCCGCCCCAGTTATGGGTAAATAGCAGGACGGGCCGGTTTATATAGCCTTGGATGGCAACTGTTCTACCGAAAGTAATGGCAGCCTACTGCGGGAAAAAAATCTGCCTTGTCAGTCATGTATCTTCGATACATGATCGCCTAAGCGTGTATCGCGCATGGCACATAACTGAATGAACATTATGATATGAAAATGATGTAAAAGTATTTTCTGAAAATCCTCGGCCATGTTTTCCTTAATATTCTGTTATACCAATCAACCATGAATAATCATTCATTAGAAATATAAAGTATAGTTGTAGTTATAAACGGAAATATTTCTATATAAACTTTTGAGTGGATCAAATATTATTTTTCGAATTCGTTTAGAGAAAAAATGTCATCGTAATAATATGCCGAACAGTCACCTTGCTAGGATGCCAGTACCCGAAGGGCGTTAACAGGTACAATACTTAAAAACATAATAAATACGAGAGGTTATTAATAGTAAATGAATAAATAAGACGTTTAATGCCTTACCTTCTGACTCCAAGGTTGGCAGAAATAAATCCTCACTTCGGGGACAATGATAAATCATTTTCATTTAACTTGACTCTTAGGCGCGCATTTACTTCTGCCAAACAATTGCATTCACTTATGCATAAATACCCATTGGAAGGGCATGAATCCATCACTCCTCCCCATATCTATGAGTCAATAACAGGATAGCCCTATAGTCTTGGTTGGTAACTAGTCTTGGAGAAAAAGAAAACTTTGAACCCAAACTAGTTTGTAGATGGTTGGGCTCCGTTATGCCATCTTGCCTAAAATACACCAGTGCTGACCGTTTACCATACATATAGTGTCTCTACAACTCTAATGGATTACGGGATACGTGATCATTTACAATTTATAAAGAAGCGTCTTTATAAACAGTAATTCGGACTTTGCTAACCTGACGCTTCTCTGTGGCTGAATGGTAACAGCATGTCTGGCTATATCACGGTTCCCCATTAAAGTTACAGAGTCGATTCCTGTCGGAGAGCGCATATTTTCTACGAAATATCTCGAACCGGTAAATGTAATTAATACTGTTTAATTAAAAAACAGAATTTACTTAAATAAATTATATCTATAAAAATAACGTGTAAACAGAAATATATATATATATATATATATATATATATATATATATATATATATATATATATATATGTACAATGATATTCGCCCTGTACAAAGCCCAAGAGCCACTCGAGGTAGAAGGTAAGAGAATAAGAGGCACACTTTTGGGGTATATGTGAGCAAGATAACGGTTAACCGTAAACTTTTTTTAATCAATTTACCCCATGCAAGAAATAATATCACTAAGACACAAAGGGCTACTGGGATTGAAAAAGAATTAAAAGACTTCTGAAGGAATCGGAACCCAAATAGTAAACAGGAAATATAGGATAGATCACTACTCCTGTTTAAAAGACCGGGGAAGAGTATGAATCGGATGATAAGCTTGAAAAGTTAAGACTTGATTGATTAGGGAAGCAACCTCTTGTGGGACGGTTTGGGAGAAGATGCTGCTCGATTGAAACTTTCGTCTCATCAATAAAACACGAAGAGAATGAGGACGGTTTGCTATGTGTAAGGCATTGTAGGTATTAGAGCCGTGAATTTTAGAAATTGTGGAACTAAGGAATGTCGTTCGTCTATACACTTTCCATGGACATAACGATAGAGCAGCGACAGGATTGCAAACTATCGTGTATATATATATATATATATATATATATATATATATATATAGTACATATATATATATATATATATATAGTACATATATATATATATATATATATATATATAGTACATATATATATATATATATATATATATAGTACATATATATATATATATATATATAGTACATATATATATATATATATATATATATATATATATATATATATATATAGTATATATATATATATATATATATATATATATATATATATATAGTACATATATATATATATATATATATATATATATATATATATATATATATATACCATCGCCTGAAGTATCATCTTAGTACGGCAACATTCAAGTTTTTTGTGTAACGATGTAAATTGTTTTATTGTAATTTATTATAATAAAAAAATTATAATATATATATATATATATATATATATATATATATATACAAATGAGAGAAAGAACAGATGAAGTAAAATTCCGCTGTTCGTAGCATTTACTTTTTTTTTTAAAGTTATCACTACAAAGAAGACCAATATATTATTAATTTTATTATTTGAGATTATAACAAAAACATGTTGAAATCGCTACACAATAGCTTTCGTCTTTCGGCAACTTAGTTAATTCCGTCAACTTTGTTAAGTAACTGGTTATCAGAATCACCAGTTACTTACTATCACCTGAAGAAGAGGCACAATGTGGACGAAAAACAAGCTATTGTGTAGTGATTTCAACTTTTTTTTCATAATCTCTAATAATAAAATTATATATATATATATATATATATATATATATACATATATATATACATATATATATATATATATATACATATATATATATACATATATATACATATATATATACATATATATATACATATATATATATACATATATATACATATATATATACATATATATATACATATATACATATATATATATACATATATATATACATATATATATATACATATATATATATACATATATATATATATATATATATATATATATATATATATATATATATATATATATATGTATGTATAATAGAATTATGCAGACGATAAAAAGTTATTAACCCTACAACACTAACCATCAATTATAAAGTTACACCACTACTAAGCATGGGTATATCATACCCGATTTTGAAAATATCAAAAAAATATTAAATATAAATCTTTATTTGAAATATTTTACATGCAGGCACTTCAAACTTTGTACTTTGAGTTAACATTAATACGAACTGAAAAACATATTATTTAGATAAGAAAATCAGGTACTGAAAATTGTAATTAAAATTAGGAAAATTTGTGCTGGTTACTATATAGCCATGGTTAGTGTTCTAGGGTTAAATAAGAGCATATCGAATTATTTAAAAATAATAGATGAGGAAATAAGTTCTTTTGAATGTGTATTTTTGTTTGCACATTCTAACATGAAATTTGAAATCAATACGTCTTGTTTGATTCTCTCAGGACTTCTTCAGATGAATATACAATTTTCGAAGCTTGCTACAAATTGGCTACGCAATTCCACAATAATAACTTTCACAGCAACATTAGCTGCAAGAGATATGTTGTTGTTTTTTGTTGTTGTTTTTTTTATTATTTTTGTTTTTTCCAGTATCTCTAAACTAATGCAAACGACCCCGTTCTAAAAATGTTACCGCATTTCAAACGATTTACAGAAAAGACTGTCAAAGAAAAGAACTTACAAACATGAAACTGCATTTGGAAAACTGACGGAAGACAGGAGGTACGTCAGTGGCACGGCGTCAATCAAAGAAATCATAGATCTGAACGCGAACACACAGTCACACAATATGCAGTTTTGCAATATCGGAATGAGTGACACTCTTCCAATCGCTATGAACACATGGTCACGAACACACAGTCACAAACGTTCGTAAGGAAAAATATCACAAGAATTAAGATGATAAGTTAAAAGTGACGCAGGAGAAGAGAGAAGAAGCGAACAAGTAGGAAAAGTAAAGACAAGAGGAATTTATATATATATATATATATATATATATATATATATATATATATATATATATCAACAATGAACTAATAACTGATACAACAAAAGTTAATAAAAATGAACACGCTACCACCCCTTGTCTGAAAGACTGGATTTCTCTGTATCCTTGGAAACAGTGAATTATGAATTTTTGCGTGCGTTTAAACTCAGTAAATTTTAAAAAATAAGTTACTGCAATATTCGCTTGAAGATGAAATGGAACTAATGCTTTTAATTTAATTACAAAATTAAATTTGAAGTTTTTAGCTTCCATTTTTGAAACATGGTTATTACTGCGTAGCGAAAAAACATATTTTAAATCAGTTAATTTATAATATATATATATATATATATAAATATATATATATATATATTAGGACATTAAAACTTTAAAAATCGCTACATAATGACAATTATGTTTCAACACAAAAAATGTGTCTCTTATTTGCCTCTACTCTGTATTGAGCCCTCTTTTAAATTAAATGTTACGTACAATGGAATTATACTCCATTTGTTCTCACTTTACATACATATATATATATATATATATATATATATATATATATATATATATATATATATATTGTGTATTTATGCAGCAACACTTCTTTCATGCACATTTCATTGAATATGACAGACAAGGTGCTTTGATTTAGTTTTTGCTACACTTTCTCATGTGATCTTATAATATTTTTTCTTTTCGGTAGATAAATTAAATAAAAACTGTCCTATTGTTCTTTTTTTTTCGGGTGCTTTCGGTTATACATTTAGCCATTTTCAAGGTTGAAACATATTAATTGTTAACACGAAATAGATTTTTGTATGTATGTATTCATATAATGTTTTCATTTTCAAAACACTGTCAAGATATTGTGTCGATATTCATAGTTGATATTATTGAGTGTTGTTTTTTTTGTTTTTATTAATAAGGCTTTACTTATATTTAGCCTCTTTTTTTTTACATGTAGATGATGCTATTATATTTGTGTTATCAACAAGAGGGTCCAGTAGTTCTCCATAAGTATTTAAATGACACCTAATTGAGCTATGATCAGAAAAATTTAGTGTGAGTCTTCTTGTCAAACATGTTGTAGTTTGGCCTATATAATTGTTTACGAAATTTGATTGATCAGGAATACAATTCCTCAATGGAAATTAAATTTTATGAAGTGAAACATATATATATATATATATATATATATATATATATATATATATATATATATATATATATATATATATATTAATGTATATTTGGGCAGAAACCTTCCTTTGAACATCTTTCGTTAAATATGACGGACAAGGAAAATTTTATTAAATTTTATTTAGTTTTTCCAGCCTTCTTACATTTTTTCCCGTTTGGTGAGAGTGAGGGGGTACACAAGCTGTCCATATCTCCATTGATCCAAGCGCTTTCGGCCACTTCCTTAGCCATTTTCAAGGGATTTTATTTTGGTGTTGTTAGTTTCGCATCATGATTTGACTGTTTTTGTTTTGTTTTGAATATTATTAGGAGCGTTTATTCCGAGCTTTCGCGTGTTGAGCGCAGCTGGAATTCGAGTGACCGTCTTTCTATTTAAAAAAATATTCAGCACGCCACTCCCAGTGATATACAACATATCTGATTTTATAAAGAAGTAACAGATTTTTTTTAATCCGACATATTTTTACTACTTATAACGTTACTTTTAGTGGATACGCGTATTTGAGTATACATTCCGTTTTTTTTTTTGTTTTGTTTTTTGGGTTTTTTTACGTCTACTCAAATACGGCTATCCACTAAGCATAACGTTTGAAGTAATAAAAAAATGCCGGATTAAAAAAAGTAAAATCTAGAAATTGCATTGTTTACATTTCGGATACGAAACTGGGCAGATATTGGTTTTCAAGATAATCTGAACGAATGAATGGGATTTAAGTTGCTTGACTATGAAACTCTCCGTAGCCGAGTAATCTAGACACGCTGGATTGAGACGGTGGTTCCTGCTGTAAAGAGAGATGCAGGTTCGAATCATGCCAAAGGGCTTAATTTCTTTATTAAGTTTTCTCGAGTGCGCAGGCCGGTAAACGAATAGAAACATTGTTAAAAAAACGCAGCGTCTACTCAAATACGGGTATCCACTAAAAATAACGTTTAATGTAATATGTGTGTGTGTGTGTGTGTGTGTGTGTGTGTGTGTGTGTGTGTAAGTGATAAAAATATACTTTTACGGTAAAAAAATATAGTTTTACGGTTAAAGTGCTCAAGTACTCAGATATAGAGGGTAAGTAGATATAAAAGGAGACATCGAGGTCAACACCCAGTAGTGACAGTCTTTTTCATGCTTAAATGTAATGTTCCATGTGTATGTTGTTTTGGCTCAACTAATGTGACAGACAAGAGAAATTTTATAATTTTTTAAAAGATTTTCTATTGTTCTCAGAGTTTTCTTTTTGGAGAGGCTAAGAGAATGCAAAGACTCTCCGTAATGATTATTGTCTCAAGCACTTCGACTAATTCATTAGCCATAATGGCAGTAATATGTTCGAGATCTTTTCAAAGACGAACCAATAGTGACACGGCCGAATTCTCTAGCACATAATTCCATACAATATATCTTAGAACTCAAACATTGAAAAGCATATTAACAACGATCCCCTTGAAAATGACTAAGGAATTGGCCGAAAACGATTTGCTTTCTTTTTTACTAATGTTTGCCTTATACAAGGCCCAAGAGCTACTCGAGGTACAGGGTTTCTGAAGGAGTTTGTTGCGTGAGTAGTAAGAGTGAGAGGTAAAAGGCACAGTTTATGAAACAATAATCATTACAGACAGTTTTTTCACCCGCTTAATCCCGCCAAAAAAAGAACTGTAAGAACATTAGAAAAACTTAATGAAAACTTTGTCTGTTAAACTAAATTAAACATGCAGAAAAAAAAGTTGCTGTCCGAATAAATATATATATATGATTCAAGGATTCAACTTAAATACAATTTTTGTAAAAATCCCTATAGAGGAGTTCGAACTTGCTGTTGAAAACTGAGCAAACTGGAGACATACCTTCTACCGAGGTATAACTAACTTTGAAAAGAATCGTCTCTACCATCTGAGAGAATTAAGAATTAACACTAAATCTCGGGCTAATACATCAGCCCATATAACGGTCAACCCTTGAGTGTGCCCTTCGTGCGGATTTGTTTGCAAATCCCGTGCAGGATTGTTGTCTCATATGAAACATAAATATAAAAACTGAACTGAAAGATACTCATACGTCGAAAACGTCAGGAGAGTGCATCATATATTTATAAATATAACGTCTCTCTGGGTACTAAATTGAATAAAATTATTTTAGAATAATGAGAAAATGTTAAGAAAATAACTGGAGACAGCACATACATACGAAACAAATCCAAATAAAAATGAATGAATTCGATGTAATGAAATTAGATTATTATTGTAAATATTGAACAGAATTCCAACTCATAATGGCTGAGAATGAGAAAGAAGGTTTGCGTTTGGGAGAAGATTACCTTCCGTGTTCTAACTGTTTGCATATCTGAGTTTCTTTTTTTTTAAATAATTTAACATTTTTTACCGTTTCGTGGTAAATATTGCTACTGCACAGTCATGTGAGGTTTTGCAAGTAGAAGAAAAAGACAGACAATAATATTAACGCCTATTCGTCTCAAATTAAAACCATTCAGATAACAAACGTATTTACAATGTGAGTAAACATACGTAGTTCAATAGGTATGTATAAGTGTATACGCTTGTGTGCATTTGGTGCCATTCTATTTGCGAATAAGCGCTTATACTTTCAGAAACAAATACTTCATTTTGGTGGAGACATTAAGATCCTCTACCAAATAAAATCCATTTTTAGAAGCTGAATGATGAGGCGATTACATGCTGCATCTTATTCATTATACACCCTAGACTCGTTGAGGCGAAGCAACAAACTGTTTAGAAGCGGATTTTAACTGTATAAAAGACCTATAAAACGAATGTTGGTATTGAATATTTTAGAAAAAAATAAACCGAACCCATACCTGGCATAGAGCGATCTTGAAAATAATTTATACACGATAAAGTATAGTACGTCAGTATTGATTTAATTCGACAAAGAGAAGCGTAGCACAAAGTCACCGAATATCTAATGAGGACTGAACTCACTACCTTTACTATAAATAAGTACTCACATTCAGTAATGCATTTTTTATCATTTCACCTCATGTAAGGCAGTAAAGTCACTGAGACACGGGGTTACAGAGTGTGAAAGAATAAGAAAAAGAAAAATATTATTAAGAGAGACCAATGAAAGAAGAGGAATCATGAAGTTGATAACGACTGACATTGCTTTAAAATTTTTGAAGATCAAAGTTGTCTGGAAAGCAAGAAGCCGGAAAAGAGTTTCACAAACGAGAAGTGCGAGAGAAGAAACTGTTAGCATAGAACTTACGGTTACATCAACTGTAAAATGATGAGAGCTTATTGCCAATCTAATACTGCGCTTAAATTCATAAATTTAGCTACCATAGAATAACATTCATCAGAAGAATTACCATGAAAGTATTTATAGGATAAGGACAGAGAAGATACGTTACGGAGGTGGGGAATGTGACTGAAGCCGAGATGCCAGGTCAGGACTACTGAGAATGTCTTTATATGTGTGTGAGCATGTGTGTATATATATGTATGTAAAAGTAACTATATACTCATATACATCTAAGTATTTTACACATATATGTTCATTTGTAGATACGGATTAAAGTATATATAAGATTATGCGCGTATACATACACTTGTCATAACATAACATACAAGCATTCACAGACTTCTTCTGTGTACCATGTCCCTACATGACGTTAGCGATCATGGCTCTCCACAATTTCCTGTCATTTGTAGCTCTTAATAAATTGTTTTTTTCGTTTTTTTTTTTTGTTTGTTTGTTTTTATCTCTCCTAAATCTTATTCTGCATCCATTTACTGAAGCTCACTGGGTAGGTTAGGTTATACGTTGTTTTCTTTTGACCCTCTTTCCCGTGAGTATCAAATTTCCCAAACCCTCTTTCCTTGTTATATCTTAGAAATTTCAACCTGATGTTAAGTATACGTGTCCTTTTGTGTTTCCATTTTCTCTAAAACTTCGTCCTTGTTTACATGTTCGGTCCATATTATTCTCAGCGAGAGAAAGAGAGAGATGGGAAGCGTGGAAGTTTATCTATATCCTATTGATTATGTCAAAATTATTTACGAAAAGTGGCCAGATGCCTTCCATCGTTTTTTGCAAAACTTAGTTTATTTATTAGCGGTCGCCTTCCAGTTTCGTCAGAAGTTGAAAAATATAAAGTAGTAGCCTAAGTAGATGCTGTGTCCCTTCGTTACCTTATGTCTCCTTACTTTTGTCTTCTTGCCATCAGATTCCAGTCCATGTTTCTATCCATTTACGCAAACTCGTTAGAAAGGTTATTCGGTGTTACCCTCTACTCCCCTTGCCTTCATCATTTCCTGTGAGTGTAAAATTCTCCAAGCACTCTTTCCTCATTATGTACCCCGAAAATTTCAATTGTCTCCTTCTGATCTGAAGCACAGCTATTCCTTTTGTTCACATTTTTCTTAAAACCTCCTCATTGCTCACGTGTTTCCTTTATGGTATTGTTAACATACTTCTGTAGAACTACATCTGTTACCTCAAGTCTCTTCTTAATCTGTGAAGAAATTGTCCAGCATTCGCTGCCATATAAGACGATTGATATTACATAAAAATTCAACACTCTTTTCTTTGTGTATAACGAAATGGTTTTTTAATACTTTGTTTGGCTTTTAGGCATGTTTCACGATTTCAGTGGGTCTTCAGCTTACAACAAAGTTTAACGAAACTAAATAAATATTGCTCTACGGCAAACGTTACCACTTAGTTTTGTCTACTTTAGTACAAGGTTACTATAGCGTAAACGTCGGCATGCGTAAATTAACTGACCAACGAATGCACTAAAGTTGGCTCTCAACATATGTCAAAATAGCCGAACATTAATTTATGCTTGCTGTTAATCTATTTGTATTTGATCAACAATAAATAAATACAAATGTGTCATATTGGGCTGTTCTGTTCAGCTTGGTCCGCTTTCCCCTAGACACGCTACGCATGAATGAATACCTACAGAGACATATTGGGTGGGGTCAGAGGCTCAGCTAAGTAGTAACCCTAGCACCACACCCGGTTATGGGATGTGCTTGAATATTTTTGAATGGAGAGAAGCGTTTTCGTATTTGCATAAAAATATAATTGTGTATACAGCTGTGCAGACTTGTATGAGTCTCTATTGGTAAACTTTTATGTATTGATGCATACTTTTATCAATAATTATAAACAACGGCTTACATATATATATATATATATATATATATATATATATATATATATATATATATATATATATATATATATATATATATATGCAGGTGTGCAGTGAAATAGGAAAGAACACGTTAGGTAAATAATCCGGTGTTCCTTAATATTTAGCTTTATTTTCAAAAGGACAGTGCTCCATACAGAAGTAGAGCTTATATTATATTTTTAGTTTTTAAAAATTTTTTTAAATATTATTATAATATATTATATATATATATATATATATATATATATATATATATATATATATATATATATATATAAATGGAGAGGAGGTTATAAAATGGTTTACTTGTCCAGCACAGACAGACAATAATGACCATGAATTCATACATAGATAGATGCATATTTTTGTATATAAACAATATTTTAATTCGATCAATTATATATATATATATATATATATATATATATATATATATATATATATATATATATATATATATATCAGTTAAATTAAGAACAAATTCGAAAACATTTTCATGTGAAACAGACTAAAGTGATTTTACATTGATGCATAAACACGATTTTTTATGTTTGAACATATCGTTTATTCAAATTCATTTAGACTCTTTTTCATATTTTTATCTCTTTTTTTTTTAAGTATCCCACATTGTGATAATAAAAGATCTACCAAGAAAGGTGAAATATTATAATGAACCAAAACGCAAATATACTGTAGGTGATCTATAGAATAAAACACTTTCTATACACTTTCGTCTTAGTAATTTGTTTTCTCTTTTAATTAAAATAACATTTTTAAATCAATATTATGGTCAAACTCATCACGGTAAGTAACTAATTCATTGAGCGTGGTGTCTTGTAACAGATCCCTTTTGTGTTCATATAATAAACTATTTAAATTCCTTGAGGTTTCTCCTATGCATTCATTGTAGTGATAAAGTAAATGCCTCGATCAAGTTTTAGAATTATTCTTTTGTTTTGATTAAGTCTTTCATTGTTTTAGAAGTAGTTATAAGAAATGTTATGTTAAGCTTAGATAAACTCTTGTCAGTTGTAGCGGTGATGGAGTTGGTAGTTAGAATAATATATTTTGATTTGTTAAGTTTGTCAAAATCGTCCACTCTTATATTCTGAAATATTTTACGAACCTTTTGTTTCGCATTGAATATGAAATAGTTAAGACATTAGAGGAGATTAAAAGTATTTTCAGTGCATTTCTTCTCTTTGGGTAAATATTGATGCTTACAAAATCTAAATGATCTTAAATAGAATCCAATAATTATTCCAGATTTTATTTTGCTGTTATGCTGAGAATAGAAATTTATGAAATCATTTTTATTAGTTGACTTGCGATGGACACTTAGTTTTAGAGTATTGTCAGTATGGTGTAACATGATGTCTAGGAAAGGTAAAGTGTTATTTGCTTCTGTTTTTCTATAAATGTTTTCAAGACAGTTGTTCTAATGAACTGTCCTTCTTGATATCTCGACCAGGATTCATTATTGGCGCTTACAATCTTAACAATATAAGACATGCAGAGGACACGGTGCTGGTAGCAGACACGGAAAGGAAACTGCAAAAGCTCCTACAGATGGCAGCGAAGAAAGGATTGAAGATAAACTATAAGAAGACAGAATGCATGGTTATCAGCAAAAGGGTAAGCCCCAAAATGCAAATTACAGGTCAGGGATGCTAAAATCAAACAAGTACATAAATTTAAATATCTGGGAAGTGTTCTAATAGAGTACGGAAAATGCGATATCAGAAGGCGCATTGGGATGGACAAAGATGCATTCCAGAAGCTAAGCAGAGTATTAAGAGATTGAAAAAATCGTTAGAAACAAAGAACAAAATACTGAACTATTACGTGATATCTGTCCTCCTGTATGGCAACGAATGCTGGACAATCTCCTCAAAGATGAGGAAGAAACTTGAAGTAACATAAATATTTTCTACAGAAATATGATGACAATACCATGGGGCGAACATGTGAGCATCTGGAAGAAGCATTTGAAATTTCTGGGGTACGTAATGAGGAAGGAGGGTTCAGAAAATCTGATACTCACGGGACGGAAAGAGGGAAAGAAAGGTAGAGGAAAGTAGCGGGTAACATACTTGATGGTCATGGTCAAATGGATAGCGGAACAGGGTTTGAGAGAAGTAACAAAAAGACAAGACATTAAGAGTTACAAGGAAAAGGACGATGTAGAGGGTCATGAACCCCTACGTTTTGAAGGGATACGGCGCAAAAAAGGAGAAGACTAGATTGACTACGAGGTCTCATCGTTTTACTGTTGAAACAGCTCGATGTAACCGTAAGTTCTATTCTAATAGTTTCTTTTCTTGCATTTCTCATCTCTCGAACTCTATTTCGGTTTCCAGCTTCACTGCCATCTACAATCATCAAAAATGTAAAAGGCAACGTCAATCGCCATCTTCTGTGTTCCTGTTCCTGAACCCTGTTCTTTTATTGTCATTTCTTCTTACTAAAGTCTTCTTATTCTCTTCCTCAGTAACCCCTTTGCGTCTTAATGGTATTATTGCCTTGGTTGAGCTGAAATGTTTATATATATATATATATATATATATATATATATATATATATATATATATATATATATATATATATTATTGTCATCCACAGATAGACTGTTTCGCTCTTTAGTGTGGCTAGACGTCCGGTTACCTCTAGCTAGGATCGAAACCCGACTGAATTGGCGTCAGTCGGAAATTCTACCACTAAGCCGTCGGTGAATTTTAGCGTATTTATTTTTAGATTTATTTAATAATAATATTTATTAACAATTATAACAAAAACATGTTATTATAGACCGCTACATAAATGCAATCATGTTTCGACACTGGAACATCCAGTCACATCCAGTGTCGAAACATGTTTGCATTTATGTAGCGTTCTATAATAATTTGTTTTTGTTATAATTGTTAATAAATATTATTATTATTAAGCTTTATTCTGTATTGAGCACTTTTTAAAAATATGTCTGGACATTGGTACCTAACTTACACTTGGATATCTTACGTTGTGTTACATACCAAGGAGGACAAAACAATTTCACGGACTACTTTCTAGTACAGTGATTTCGATCCACACCGAGTGCCCTTTTATTGTTGGCCTGCGTCGGATAAAACGCAAGTGAGTAAACACCAATCTATGTCTATTTTTATGATCATTAATATGCGTGTTTGCTAATGTGTGTGTGTGTGTGTGTGTGTGTGTGTGCGTGCGCGCATGCGCGTGTGTAAGTATCATTGTAATTATATCTCTCTATTTGAGTATATTTTTCGTGTATAACCACACTTGTATGTGTTTTAACAGAGAGTGGGAGAAAAAGAGAGAGAAATGTGGCAAAAAAATCAACAAGAGCTAAGAGAAGGGGTGGCGTTGTAGAAATACAGCCTTTGAGGTCGGGGGCTAGAGCTGGAGCGGTTGATGTTGTTGTATTCATGGAAAACGGTAAAGATGGGTTAGAAGCAGCAGTCAAACTGCCGAGAAAGAAGCATCTCTGCTTCTGTGAAGTACAGACGAACTGAAATGAGGGAACGGACGAATAACTGCTGTATATCTTATGAATGACGGCACGAAAATATGTAATTCTGAAGAAAGAAAGCTTCCCTTGTTGTGACTGTGTATGGTTTCTTGTGGCGGTGATACAATAACTTTACATATGAAATAATAAAGGGACTATCACATGCACACATATTGCTGTCTATAAAAGTCACAGCTACGCATATACACATAAATGAGTTAGATTAGGTATTTACGGTGCTACTTAGTATGGCATGGAGCCAAGTTGGTGGCGGATGTGAAGATTGTATTGCACTAAACTTGCAAACGTGTTTCTTACTTGCCTTGAAAATCGGTTTGCGAATTCTTGACTTTTACATAGGTTTAAATACTGGCCATTGGCACTGACTGGAAATGCTGAACTAATTCAGCCAGCTCGTATATGTATGAGTATATAGTGATGTAATTATCAAATTTTGATTATATTTATTTATGAATAAAGGCAAAAGAAAAACTTAGCTGGCGAGTTTCGTCCTCTGGGGGACTTTATCAAGGTAAGTGCTATAAAAGTGCCTTGATAAAGTCCCTCGGAGAAAAAAGTTTCACTTTTTTCTTTCTTCATATTGTCCTTTTACAAATATGCTCTATCTGAATTTTTTACACACACACACACACACACACACACACACACACACACATATATATATATATATATATATATATATATATATATATATATATATACTAGCAGCATGGCCCAGCGTTGCCCGTGCTTGATTCAAAAATCGTACGACTCATACAGCAATCGCTATCACTTGACATAAAATATTTTTGCCCTTCCTTGCCTTTAAAGGAGTGCCCTTTGCCGTGCTGATGTTGCTACAAGCCTTACTTCTTGCCTATCTCACACTGCGAATTTTTTCTAAGCTCTATACTAAACATTAAATCTGTTACGAAAAAAGAACTAAACAAAATGAACACAAAACGATCAGCTTTAAAAAAGGACTCGTAACTGGAAAAACCGAATGAAAAAAGAATGTTAACAACAAATACTTTTTCACACCCAACCCAGTTCTGCGGAATCAGAATCAACGTTGACTTTAAGCAAGCGAATGAGCCAACTGGAGTAAAGTGCCATGCAGATTTAAATTTTTCCCACTTGTGACGAATGCAGCTATCGATTTTTTTGCATGCTAGTTAACATTCGTGTCAGTCAGCTGTTGGCCCTCACGCTGGCCAATAGAATCCTCCTGTCTATTCGTGGCAGCCAGCTATAGACTCTCACTCTGGCCAGTAGAAAATGATAGCAAACTACATGAAAACTGCCGTAGAAGCATGAAAAAAATCGATTATTTCCACTATCGATGGGAGTTGGGGAATGCAAAGTCGGTCTTGGCCTTCCGCTCACTTGGAGCTTGTGCATGTAAATTTTGGTGCAAATCTGTGGAAAATTGCGGCCGTGCATTCGTTACACACACACACACACACACATCCTGCCTTTTATAGATAGAGATACATACATACATACATACATACATACACACACACACACATATATATATATATATAACTAGACAACATTTGAAATTTGTATCACTTTACGCATATATACTTATACTATGAATATGTAATGTGTATGTAATGATGCAATATATATATATGTGTGTGTGTGTGTGTTCTAATTATTCTGTACAATCGTTGCTTAAAAAGCAATTCTGCAATGACTTCTGCAAATAATAATCTTGTAGTTATCAACACAACCATATGGCGTCTGTATTCTTTTCTCCCAACTATTTAAATAAAACTTATAAAACCAGAAGCGAATCTATTATGAAACGAATGAAGATAATGTCCCAAGGTCCCCAATCCAAATGAGATCCTTAAGCAATTTTCTTTTTTAATGAGAGAATTTTATTATAAAATCGAATGAGTCTTTTTTAAGTGTTTGTTCTTAAGATAAGACTATTTACGTGATAGAACAATGCGTTGAGATGCTTATTCTAAGAAAAAATTTCATATGACCATACAATGTCCCTGTAATTGGTCAAATTCCCTCATCTTTTCAACGCCACAACCCCCGGCTATATGAAGTCATTGTGCTCTCCAGAATCTATTCATAACCTATATTTTGACGTTTCTTTGGTGCACGACTTAATAGTTCTTTAGCTCATCCCTTAGGCTAGTGCCAATCGGAACGATAGAAAAAGATCTGAATTTTCAATTCAGCCTGCCCACGTCATGCTTATGCATTTTAGCAGCAACAATCAGATTTACTTCTCTTTGTCCTAACGATTTCTTGTGAAGATCTGCTGTAGAACAATCGCACTCATGACGTTAACAGCAGTTACACAGACATCGTTGCTAGTGGAAAGGGGTTCACAGTATGGCCCATTTTCAAAAAATCCACACAACTATCCAGTCCTTTGTTATTTCGGCAACGAGGACATTGCAAGGATAGTAAGGAATTTTGGATCTTGTTAGATGTTTTTTGTTAATTTGTTTTTTACTGCTTATCAACCTTTCACAGGTTATTGAAAACCAGAAAATATTTTTTAGATTGTAAGATTTTTTGGAGATAATAGAGTTACTGATACAAGTCTTACTAATTAATCCAAAACTAGATGGGAGGAAGAGGGCGATTGATACCTTTCCCAGTGGTATTTGCACCTAAGTGAATATAACGAACCCGACTGGAATTGGAACTCCGACCTCCGATTTCCAATTGCGAACGGTTATTCCTTACACTACACGCACATCCAATCTTACAGCACCTGGTATTTCGAAGCAGTCACCCATCTATCCAGTCTCTACGTTGCTTAACTTCGGTGATCGCACGAGAACCGGTGTTTCGACGTGATATTGCCATTAGCCTATTAGATGTTGTCCTATTGTTGCTGGTTTCAAAGGGGCCCTCATGACAGTTCATCAATTTAAATATCTGGAAAGTGGTTTAATAGAGACGAGAAAGCGTGACACTGAAATCCGAAAGCGCAATTGGGATAGCGAACGTTGCCCTATAAAACAGTTATGAACTGCTACGTAATATCGGTCCCCGTATATGGCAGTGAATGGTGGACAATCGCATCACAGATGAAGATGAGACTTGAGGCAATGTGGTTCTACAGAAGGATGTTGAGAATACAATGAACTGGACATGTGAACAATGACGAGGCTTTAGAGGAAATGGAAACAAGGAGACGTATACTTAACATCAAAAAGAGTTAAAATTTCTAGGGCTCATAATGAGGAAACAGGGCTCGGAAAATTTGATACTCACAGGAGGGTGTCAACGGAAAACAACGCTTAACCTACCTAGCAAGCTTGAGTAAATGGATGGTGGAATAAGGTTTAAGAGAGATAAGAAACAGACACAATTCATTAAGAGCTACTAAGGACAGGAAATTGTAGAGATCCATGATCGGTAACGTCCTGAAGTGAGAGGGCATATAGAAGAAGATAGCTTGTAAATATTTTTCAACTCGTAATACTACATACTGCTCAATGTGTACTTATGAAGAGCGCGCGCACACACACACACACACACACACACACACACACATATATATATATATATATATATATATGTGTGTGTGTACATACATACACGCAGATTAATGTGTGTGTTCATTTCCATGAGTTTATCACTTGTATTGTTTTATTTCGTCTTTACTTGCTTCAGTCGATATAAAATCGAGCGTCTTATATTTCGTAGTGCTAATCTTCCAGAATGCGTGTTCTATCTGGAAGCAACTTGTTTTCGATTTCAAATCGAACTCCAACTGGTGGTGGAGGAAGCTATTTTTTTCTCCTACGAAAGACCATTTTATTGTAAGATATGAATTATGTCGATGCGTACCAAATTCATGAATGTTTAAATAGATGTTTTTAGCAAATGTATCTAATTTATCTAAATGTATCTAAATGTATTTGTCTCTGGGTTTATCTATCTGTACATATATATATATATATATATATATATATATATGTGTGTGTGTGTGTGTGTGTGTGTGTGTGTGTGTGTGTGTGTGTGTGTGTGTGTGTTTCTATGTATGTATGCACATTATCTATCTATTTTAGATAGATAGATAGATAGATAGATAGATAGATAGATAGATAGATAGATAGATAGATAGATAGGAACAGACTGAGATATATATACAGGGTGCGATAGACAAATTGTCGTCTAAATTAAGCAAAAATGAAAATAACACTGACATCTCATTTTTACAGATATAATTTACCAAAATGACACAAAAATATCTTGAAATACTAAAGAGTAAATTTATTCAATAAAATTGCTATTGGCTTTAAACACGAACTCCGCAAAACTTCTGGACTGTCTCTTTGTTTAAGCTGGTGAATGCTGCCATAATCCTTGCCTTCAGGTCATCTTAGATGTTACAAGAGGATTTGTTGGTCTCTCGCTCAACTGCAGCCCACACACAATAATCAAGGGGGTTGCAGTCTGGGAATTTAGGTAGCCAGATGTAAGGGGTGATGTGAACACAGAAATTGTCTGACAGCTATATATGTATGGAATGGCGCAGACTCCTGCGGTCAGACATAGGGTCTTTCAGCAGCCACCCTATTGACCCATGGCAGCACTACCTCCTCAAGGCACTTGATGTTGGTCTCCGTATTGAGTCAGAGGCCCTCACCAACAAATTCGTGAGTTCTTTTCTTATTAGAAAGTTAAGAGAGAGTTTTCTGAGTTGCCGAATCTTCGTAATCAGCATTAGACTCATCCAACTCTTCCCGATTTCACTGCACAGCACTGTATTAGAGCTCCCGGCGCGAATACCACACAGTACAGCATACTGTTTCCAAATTTCTGGCGAAGCGAATCGCGACATGTTGGCCTTTTTCAAAGAGACGGTCCCCAACTAACCCTACTATATTGGGCAGTCGATAAAATCAAAAACTCTCTAGAGCGAAGTTAAAAATATAAAATGGCGACAATTTACCCATCACAGCCTATGAATATGTGTGCCTGTATGTATATATAGAGATATATAAATGAATTATTTATACCAGTGCTTAAGTAGGTTGCCATTGACAGAAAAATTTATTTATAAATGCTTAAAATATTAAATAAGTATTGTGATGGTTATGCTGGTTGTAGGTAATATTGCAGGAATTTCTTTTCGTGTCTGCATTTGTATATATATATATATATATATATATATGTGTGTGTGTGTGTGTGTGTGTGTGTGTGTGTGTGTGTGTGTGTGTGTGTGTGTGTTTGCATGTCGTTTCCAAATTTCTTGCGAAGTGAATTGAAGCTCTTTTTCTAATAGACTGTGCCTAACTGACCCTACTATACTGTGCAGTAGACAAAATCAAAAACAAACAATGCTCATGCGCGAAATTAAAAAATATGAATTGGCAACAATTTACTTATCGCACCCAATATATATATATATATATATATATATATATATATATATATATATATATATATGTAGCTACCTAGTTAGCTAGATATATAGATAACAACAGATATATATATATATATATATATATATATATATATATATATATATATATATATATATATATATATATATATATGAAGAGCTGGGGTATATATATGTATATATATATACCTGTGTCTGTTCTTACCTATATATCTAGCTAACTAGCTAGCTAGTTTAGTCTGTTAATATCTATCTATCTGCTTGTTTTTCTGTTTCAGTCTTTTAATATCTATATCGATCTATTCAAATCCAGCTGTTTTCTGATGGTAAACTAGTTAAAATTTTAAATTATGAATGCTGATTTTAAAAGTAGACAGACTCTTTCTTCTCGGAAAATTAACGCAATCTTCGTTCACCTCTTGATCACCATATACCTGCATCGCCTGTTCATAACTAAATATCTAGCTATCTATATGCCATCCGATGTAACGATCAACGTCCACATCGATCGCCCCAACGCGAAAGGCACCAGTTATTCAAGGAGCAAACTCTATCGACTTGTCGATAGTGAGTAGATATACTGGCGCCGAAACCTGAATCATCCTCCACTGTAATGCTCTCAAGAAAAGTTGCGATCCTACCTCTTCGAAAGAATATTGTCTTCTATAGACAAGCGTTGGTTTCGGTGCTTTGACAAGGAAAGAGATTATGTTGAAAATAAGTATTTGAAGGCAAAATAAATATATTTTTCATCATTAGACTGGGGATATGTTGTACCTATGTATATTCACATAAGATCGTAATGTTTATTTTAGGCACGTATTAATAAACATTCCTCTCTGAGTCAATGTACTTATATACTGGTGTAAATAATATATATGTGTGTGTGTGTGTGTGTGTGTGTGTGTGTGTGTGTGTGTGTGTGTGTGTGTGTTATATTCCCCCGGAAAATTTAATTCCGGTCGAGTACTCTTGAGAAAAGCACGAATTTGTAAACAATGACTACTACTGCTAATACTGCAAAGCTCTTCTATGAATTGAGCCCTCACGGTCATTGGCGGGTTTATTCGAAGAACAAGTACGTAAAAATCCGCCTACTGGGCGCTGATAACTCAAGGGTAAAATCGCCGACTGATTCCAAATCAGTTGGGTTTCGATCCCGGCTTGAGGCAATCACATATCTAGTTACATTGATATCTGTGGATGACAATACACACACACACACACACACACACACATATATATATATATATACATAATTAAATACGACTGTCAAATAAATTGAAACATTGAATAAAAAGCTTAATCGAAATATCTTGTCAGTTGTCTAATAACTGACAAGATACAGCGATTAAGCGTTTTCATTCATTCATTTTTTTTATTCATCCAAATGAAACATGTATAGAAGAGGAGTTGGAGGATCCAAATACACAATTATATATAACATCAAAGGAGAAGGTGTACTAATTTCTGCGTTTTTCACGTTCATACAGCGTGTCGCCTTTCTCAACAAAACTACAGCTATTACTGTGTAGGAATTTAAAAAAACAACTGCGCTAAAAACAAAATAAGTAGCATCGGACGACCGAAATTTAAAAAGCGTTTCTCTATCTTCAGTTTCTCTCGATGTATAATTATAACGGACGTGTGTTCGTATTTCATCCCCCCCCCCCAGCACACGCACAGATATGATCCCAACAACAAAAGCATTATTTAGTGTGAAGAAGACCTTTTGGAGAACGAAACGCGTCACATCAAATTACCCATCCTTATTCTGATACATAGAGTTTGTATATTCATATTCTCATTCATATACATATATATGTGTGTGTGTGTGTGTGCGTCTGCGTGTGCGCACGCGCGTGTGTGTATTTAGGCAGCAATCCTTTTTCATGTACGTTTCATTGAATATGACAGACAAGGTGATTTGATTTATTTTTTTATACAATTTCTCGTATGAGAAAAAAAAAGAACAATTGGACAGTTTTTCTATAATTTATCTACGGAAAGAAAAAATATAAGATCAAATGAGAAAGTGTATAAAAAAAACTAAATCAAAGCACCTTGTCTGTCATATTCAATGAAACATGCATATATATATATATATATATATATATATATATATATATATATATATATATATATATATATATATCACTTTAAACGTTATTTTTAGAGGATATCCATATCTGCGTCAACGCTCCATTTATTTTAAACAGTATTTGATTTCGTCTACCGGCCTGAATATTCGAGAAAGCTTATTGAAGAAAATGCGCCATCCGGCAGGATTCGATTCTGCGTCCACATTTACAGGAGAAACCGTCGTTTGATCCGACGTGTTTTGACTACTCGTCTACAAGGATCTTCATAATCAAACAAGATTCTATCTACCTTTAAAGCACATTTTACTCATTCACATTTCTTCGAAAGTCATAACTGCTCAGTTTCGTATCCGAAACGTAAACAAAGTAATTTCTAAACAAGTAATGTATTTCATTTATTAATCCGACATATTTTTATTATTTTCATTATTATACGTATATATATATATATATATATATATATATATATATATATATATATGGAGTGTCAGAGAGAGGGAGAAGTGTGCGGGTGTGCATGTGTCTGTTAATACATTAATAAGTAAGCAAATATATGTCTTGGTCATAATCATTAAAGATTTGATGACATAATGATACTTACGTAAAGGTCATAATTAAACAGTACGGATCTTCGCATCGATTCTGCATTTATTTTGTTTAGCTCTTTCTGCCGAAAAATAATGTGGAATCCCACTGTGATCGAACTCCTGGTAATGGCTAGCGAAACTAATTCGAAATCAATCACTCTACGATAGGCATTTACATTGCGTAAGTACTTAAATGAGTTGTTTATTTAATTTTCTATTAATTTTAAAAATTTAATAATTGTGACAACTAGAGAAAGATGGTTAGCAGATAGTAGACTTTGTCCAGAAATGATTTTGCGCAGTACAAGGTATGTGTATTTGTTAGATTTATTCAGCTTAAATTACATTCTGTTGCATTCTGATCCAGAAGAATGCCGGAGTGTGAAGTAACTGATAACCTGTAAAGGAAAAAAATAGCAGCAAAGCGGGGAACATTCAAGAGAAAAATCTGTTAAACTGTAGCGATATTTTCATGACTATATCACATGCATTTATGAATATGCGGTTACATAGCGCTAGATCGTTAACTCGATAAATATGCAGGCAAATAGTGATTAATTCATCTGTGTAAATACACTATTTTTATACTGATATCAAAAACCATTTATTTAGAAAATCATGAAATACACTATTTTTATACTGATAAATCATGTAAATACACTATTTTTATACTGATATCAAAAATCATTTATTTAGAAAATCATGAAATGCACTATTTCTATACTGATAAATCATGTAAATACACTATTTTTATACTGATATCAAAAACCATTTATTTAGAAAATCATGAAATACACTATTTTTATACTGATAAATCATGTAAATACACTATTTTTATACTGATATCAAAAACCATTTATTTAGAAAATCATGAAATACACTATATTTATACTGATAAATCATGTAAATACACTATTTTTATACTGATATCAAAAACCATTTATTTAGAAAATCATGAAATACACTATATTTATACTGATAAATCATGTAAATACACTATTTTTATACTGATATCAAAAACCATTTATTTAGAAAATCATGAAATTTTAATATATATTTAGGCATACGACGTAAAAATTACAAGCAATGCGAATTCATTTATTGAGAAGAAGGGTTTAATATGTCAATATATTTAATGATTTCATCTTCCTTTTCTCGAATATACTTTGGCTTACCATCGCCTGTTTTAACGAGTCCTGCTGTCCAAAACAATGTCTGTTTGGATAGCAGGTGTCCGAAATTGGACAGTATTTGCATCAATGACTTTAATACAAGTTCTAGTTCAATACTGAAAGCATTAAGCTTTCACGGCGGCACGTGCGAGCTTGTACCGCTGATGTGACGTGGGTGTGTACGTGACGTGAGGGAGCGAGCAACTTGCACGCAGAAAGAAGTATTCCTTGCAATTGCATGCACAATACAGATGTGTGTCCAAACAAGAGTGCTCTGAGATACGAGCGTGCATCAATCTCTGAGTTGATCTACGGCAGACATGGTACTAACTTTATCTGCGTTTGTTAAGATTCAGACACTCACACTCACACACACACACATATATATATATGTGTGTGTGTGTGTGTGTGCTTGCAGGCGCGCGCGCACGTGTGTGTGTGTGTGTGCACGCACGTGCGTCAGTGAGTGAGCACTACATATATGTTTGTGCATTAGGATGAGAAAGTCTGTATATCTCTGTGTAATTGGTTGAATGGTTGGTTGAATTCATTCACCCGCATATCCATCTCTGTGGGTTATTTAATGCTGAAATCTAAATATTTTGAACATAATTTTATGCCTTCAGTTACATATATTTGGTCAATAAGTTTTTACAAAAATGTATTTCTGGTAATTTTAGTATAAAATGTATTGCTATACTCCTTTAGTGTTGTATTAATTTTCATTTTATTATAAAAATGTACTGTTTATTTTTTGTTTGAGGCTTCACAATTTGCCCATAGCTGGGACCTTAATAGGTACTACCACCTAGAGTCAGGGTGAACCTGGGAACAACAGCAGTTAAGAGGTGGTTGAACGCTCCTGAAAACCTTCAATCTTCCGATCAGAGGCTTTGCTGCCGGATGTAGTTTATCGTCATACTAAGGACGAGCTTCTGTGTGATTGTCAGCTTATTTTTCTTGATGCTTGTACGGATTCATCAACAAATCTGAATTTATCTAGGTCGAATACATACACATATACATATATAAGAATAAAGACAAAAGGAAAAAATTTACCTTAGTCGACACGTCTCTTCTCTACTTTGTACTTTATCAAGTCATTTGTCTTTATAAAGTCCCTCAGAGGAAGAAAAGCGTCAGCTAATATAATTTTTCCTTTTGTCTTTATGCATATTGTCCTTTTAGAGATATAATCTGAAATTTTACACACAGGCACACACACACACACACACACACACACACATATATATATATATATATATATATATATATATATATATATATATATATATATACAAATAAAATGAAATTCCTGCAATGCTACCTACAACCAGCATAACCATCATAATACTTATTTAATATTTCAAGCATTTATAAATAAATTTTCCTCTCTATGGCTGGCAACGTACTTAAACATTGATATAAGTAATTTATTTATGTAGCCCTATATCTACCTACAGGTACACACACACAGGTACACACACACACACACACACACACACACACGCATATATATATATATACATATATATATATATATATATATATATATATATATATATATATATGGGGTGCGATGGGTAAATTGTCGGCATTTTATATTTTTAATTTCGCGCGTGAGATCTGTTTGTTTTTGCCGACTGCACAATACGGTAAGATCAGTTGAGGACTGTCTCTTAGAAAAAGCGCATCATGACGCAATTTGCTCTGCCAGAAATTTGGAAACAGCATGCTGTACTGCTTGTCATTCGCGCCGGAAGCTCTAATACGAACATTTTAGAGTCAAAATTAGGACAGCGCAGACGATTATGAAACAGTTGGATGAGTCTAATGCTGATTACGAAGGTACGGCAGCTCGGAAAATTCATTCTGATTGTTCTGATAAGAAAAGAACTCCCGAATTTGTTGATGTATGCCTCAAACTCATCACAGAATCCTACACCAAGTGCCTTGAGGAAGTAGTGCTGCTCTGGGCCCAGAGCGTGGCTGCTGGAAGACCCTACGT